>JARKIB010000019.1:600000-982968 GCA_029378385.1 Mycena metata
GGACGGAGGGTTGGACATTGATTTTATTTTGCGTCGAGGCTTCGGGAGAACTCTGATTGCGAGTACGCTTTTTGGGGGATTTGCGAGTCTTTTGTCTGCGAGTACGCGCGCGCATCAAGAGCTGGATAGTCGAGCCCATAAAAACCCTGAGAAAAACCCTGCCTTGGACACATACATGGCACTGTGAGGCCTGGTAGCACTATAGGGGTGCTTGCGCAATACGAGGTTCTGTCGCGTCCGCAGCGTTAGCGAGTTTAGCGAGACGCGTCGGTGCAAAGAAAAGAAGCCGCTGATGTGTCCAAACATGGCCAAATTGGCCAATACTTGCCGCCGTCATCAGATCACGTCGAAATTCCCACAGTTTAGGTGAAAGAACTTGTATGGAGTACCTTTGAGCTAGTACCTCGAAAGTACTCACTTGAAGTACCTCCAAAGGTACTAGAAATTAATGCCCTCATTTCTAGTACCTTTTTGGCATTATTAGTACCCGGGCACTAATATGTAGTACCTTTACTATCCACAGTGAGTTCTGGCAAGATTGCCAGATTTTTGTTATCAGCCAGAAACTCCTATTTTGCCAGAACTTGCCAAGCGGGTGGGTGATGTTCTCCTAGTTTAAATTATGCTTTCCCCCAGGTTTTATCTGTAAGTTGTGGGTTTGGAGAGCCATGTATACTCTCTGGTTGCATCCCGCATTTCAATTGATTTCAGTTAGATTTCAATTCAAATTACTTGCAAAGCACCTGCTGAAGCGCCTTTGGAAATGACGAAGAAAGCTGAACCGGTGTACGGTATCTTGTCAGTGAGTCCTCGAGGCCAGGAATATGTCGTGATAACTGAGGTTCAGAAATTAGACTGTGTGAAAAAAACTCCCCGATGGTCCGTGCGCCATCAGCAATGGCGCAATCACCACGTGCATGTTGGTCGATCCGCAGCCTCCTTCAAGTCTTGCTTTTCTCTTCCACCCTCCCCGTCCTCCCCGTCCTCCCATTTCCACCACTTCTCCGGTGTTGCCCCGCCCCGCTCTCTTCCTCGCGCACCGTCCGCTACCACACCTCTACGAGGCGGTCCGTTCCCGAGACACCAGGCCGCCCGCCTTCAAGCTGTGCTCGGCCAAAATCTCCTTCAAAGTCCTAACTTCCTTTCAACGGTGCAACACCCTGCCATACCCTTGAGTCCCTCGCACGGCCAGCCCTCGTCATACCCTCAAGTCGCTCCCACGGTCGATCGCGCACCCTTCGCGCGCATCGTGCAGACGCGCCACAACTCAATCTTTCCCCACATGGCCATATGGTTCTTGCTTGCCCTTTCCATCCATCTCCGCGGGTAGCGTCTCCGATCTCAAGCTTTCCGTGGTCAATGCGGCTCCACGTCCCCTCAAGCCCCCATACCCTCTGCGTCGACAAGCGCTGCCCAGCATCCCCGATCGATGGCTCGCCGACTCCAAGCCATGTCAACGACGTTTCCAAGCCATATCAAGCACATTTCCAGGGTTGAACAAGACTCGCCCCCAACATCCCCAAGAACTTGGCGGCCGCCGAGCTCCAAGTCCTCAACAATATTTCCAGTCTGAAATTTCAAGTCATTCTTCGGCCCTCGCAATTGCAATATCTCGCCAGTCGTGCACATCTTCCCGGGTTTGGTCTTTTCTCGGCTGCAGATCTCATCGCCGCGGAGGGGGTCTGGGGCGGGGAAAGTGTGGGTGATGTGTGAGTGCCGTATTCTGGGCAGTTCTTCAAGCGTAGTTAGAATACTTCAACTAAATATTTAACTACTTTCCCTACATTTGTGTGAATTGAGGAAGCACCAACCAAATTCTGACATGGGAAGCGTTCTGGCAAAGACGTGCAAAACTGGCGGTGAACTGGCGCCAGAACTATTTCTGGCGCCGGGTAAGAAATTATGCTCGGGTTGGCGCCAGCTCACATTCTGGCGCGTTGGCGGAGCTGGTGGGTCTGGCGCCAGCTCTGCCAGCTCAAAAACATTTTGCTGATGCGTACGTATCACCGTAAGCCATACGTACGGTGCGATTCCCTACTCCAGACTTGTTGTCCGAGAATTTTTCCTCGGAGACCTTGAGCGCAGGGGAAAGGATTTCGGACACTATCTCGTCTGGAAGGTGCGGCGACATTGCAGGAAGACCTTTCGTGTTGCGTCCCCGAGGTCGAAGTGGCACTGGAAGTTCTGGACAAAGGCGCAAGATCGTCGAGGCCGCCGCCAAACTATACCAGGCTTTACTGGACAAAAGACCAGTGGCCATCCATGTGCACACGTGAGCATGCATGGCCACGAATGGTCACGCGTGACCATGCATGTTCACGCGTGTGCCATCGATGTTCGGCCGTGTAGCATGCATGTTGTGTTTCCCTGACCCTGGGGAATTTGTTCATAGCTCACTCATGACCATCACGGGATACTTTTTTGGTCCGTTTGGTTTCCGTTGGAGTGAATGTACCATGAATGCTCATCATTCATGTGCCATCCATGGCCCTTCCCCACATTTTTCCTGCACCAATCCTTTGCTCCCAAATAGGGCCCAATTTAGGTCAGAAAATCACTCCTGATATGTAGACCTCAATCTAGTCTGTAGTTTACCACGCCCCTGATGATGGGAGATCGACCTTGTTACATAATCTTCGGAGTTTGAATTCTTGGCACGGCCTTTTGAATCCTTCCTCAAGCTTGGCCACAAATTCTAGGAAGCCAGATTGGACACGAATCTACAAGGAATCCTTCAGCCTTCTCAAAAATCCTTGATTTCGCTCCCTGGTCTACCAAATTAAGAGACTGCTTTGTAAGCCCTTTAACACAAGAAAAGGAGCTCTCATCCCTTGGGAAATTTTGAGGAGGGAAAGTGCAGGTCTTCCACCCTGCAATAGTTTGGAAATAGCATTTTACTGAAATACGTGTCCTACAATGTGGTCTGCGTTCGCGAAAATACTGATTATCGATCTCCGATCAATGACGGCGGGTAACTGACAGACTACAACATTGCGAGGTACGAGTTTTTTTGTTGTAGCATCTGTTTATAAGAGACTAACCTCAATCGGCTCTTCGATATTTTTTCACCCACTGCCACAGGGCTCGAGTCAAGAACTGTAGAAAAGAAGAGACCGGAATTTTCAAACCAGAAATCAAACATCTCCGAGACACCCGAAACCCCGGAATAATATTCGCCGATGTGCCTGGAGCCTCGTTCTTAAATAGCGGATTTTCACAGATTCGAATATTTGCTTAAATTTCAACCTGGAACCAGCCGTGCTGCACTCGCCCCAGGCAGCCAATCAACATAGGGGTGATGGAGGTAGGAGCAGATCATGAAGGTAAGTAGAGAACAGGTAGAGAAGAGACTGCACAGTTGCTGAATAATTCGACTCACCGGATGAGGAATACTTTTTCCAAAATGTTTGGAGACCAAATCGGGACAAAATGCCTCCTTTGGATGGGATTTACAGCATGCGTGCCACATGGATGCTCAACATCGTAAGGAATTTTGAACGAACCTAGGTGGCGCTACACCACGCATGACAACATCTGTCAGTCGGACGACTCCCAAATTGTCAACACTCATGAGCATTGATGGTACATCGCCCGTCATGTGTGGTCACAGGCCGACATCCATGACCATCCACCAACATGTGTGGTCATGCATGGTCATGCATGCCCACTCGACTTTTGTCCAATAACGCCCGTCATACCAAACACTCCACGCACTTCCAGTCCGTGATGGCCGATGCTTGTTCCAGCTGTTCAACAGTTCAACAGTTCAACACTAGTCTGCAGAATTTTTTTTATCGCAGGCACGACCTATGAATCAAACGGGTTGCCCACTGTATATGGTTCCGCACAATCCATGTACGCTTGAATTTGAAATGAGTTGGATTCGAACGGGTGGTCAAAGTCGTCAAGTTGCTTGCCGGAAATTAATGAGGACTTACCCTCGAGCGCAGGATTTCACCTGGGTCAGGAAGGGTAAAAAATATGACTTGCGGGAGAAGATCGGTCTCTCCTTCAAATAATACCAGTAAGCGCGCTTTTGATTTGCATCCAACGTACCGGTACCCACGGTTCGAACTCCGATCAAGGCTTCGAGGTCTCCATGTGCTCACAAAAGCCAAGCCTCGCCGCACAGTCCAGGCGGTTAGATCGTGGAAGATGTGGAGGAAAAACTACGAGGGTTTGGGGATACGACCCGCAGCCAAATCGAAGTGGCTACCCGGTACGACACAAGTTTCTGCGTTACGGCACCATCTACTGTGTGGACGTGAAGACACGTGGAGTAGAAAAAAATGAAAACTTAGGATGGATATGACCCGCCTCTGAATCGAACAGGCCACCCGCTGCATGGAAACTGCGGAATCACAAATTTCGGGCGTGTTGCAGTACCACCGCCACGGGTCTTGAGATTCAACTTCAATAAATCTCAATCATGAGAGAGCATTGTCTAATTGACACCTAAATTCCTACTGTCCTATCCGAGTCGCCGGTTCGTGGAAAGATCAAGGCATCGAACAGTAGAAAGCTCAACCCGGGCTGAGGCTTCGACTCACCAGATTGATTCGTGTTCGATGCCTTCAACGAAATCACAGGGATCGTAGCCGGGAATTTTTTAAAAAACCCAGCGACAGCCATATCATGACCCGCGCCCGATTCGAACGGGCTACCTGCCGGACGGGCTATACGAGTTGTCAGGAAGTGCAGGTGCGTTCCAATGCTACGGGTCTTCTCTCATTTATCTGAAGCTCGGATAAAGCATGGATAAATTGAGCAGCAAGTGCTGAACCACACTGTACAACCTGATTCGATTCAACCCATCGAACTGGGTGGGTTAAATTGGTTCCGGAGGTAATTGAAGATCTAGTCATAGATAGCTCCACTCGAAGCATCCGGGCGAATAGACTTCTATTGCTCCGCGATCGAGGTAGCTAAAATGAAAGCGGACAAGCCCTGGATATGACCCGTGCCTGAATCGAACAGGCTGCCCACTGTCATTGCTCTTAGATGAACGAAACGTGGAATGGGTGGCGGGTGCATACCAATGCTATGGGTCTGTGTTTGCTCATTCTATGTACACTCTACACTACTGGAGCTTGGAAAGAGTTGGACGCGGTGGGCAAATGATCAAGTTACATGCTGGTGGAGACTCGATGAATGGGGCTACTCTCAACAATAGAAAACTCAACCAGGGCTGAATCTTCGACTCACCAGATGCTTCGTGTTCGATGCCTTCGACGAAATTAAAGGGACCGTAGCCGGGAATTAAAAAAAAACCCCAGCGACAGCCATATCATGACCCGCGCCCGATTCGAACGGGCTGCCTGCCGGACGGGCTATACGAGTTGTCAGGAGGTGCAGGTGCGTTCCAATGCTACGGGTCTGTTCTCAATTAGCTGAAGCTTGAATAAAGCATGAATAAATTGAGCAGCAAAGTGCTGAACGAGTGCGTAGTCGATTGGTAGAACTCCGCCAATCTCGGGGCCGCCTAAAGCGGATGATAAGACAAGGTGAGCGACATCTAGACAGCAGACAGCATTAGGACCTTGGACACCATGCCCGTCGAGAACTATGACTGCAAAATTCACAAAATTCTCGCGGGATGTTAACTCTGCTGTGAATTCTAAGTTCTGAAGGTGGGGGCCGAGACCTCAAAAATCGCAAACCCGCATTCAAATTGTAAGATGCGCTCAGTGGACTTCCACGCGTTTTCGGTACCGCAAGTGCGCGTTTAAAATGGTACCTAATTCTTTGCTACAACGTGGATAATTCTCATGCATTCAACTCACAGTATGTTTATTGTCAAGTTTGGAATGGTTGAACCTGATTGATGCCATGTAACTGTGGCCTCCAAGAAAACGATTCCGGGGGCCCCACCACGCCGAGTTTATGAGCCATGAGGCAGGTTGCGAGGCAAGGAGATCCTGGATGAGCCTGAGAATTGCGAGACACGTTCGAATGTCTACTCACCATTCCGAGTCGGCGGCAAGTCTCTCCTTGATTGAAGGTGAATTTGGAGTCGAATGTACGGGCAACTGGACAAGGAGCAACTATTTGCGACGTATAATGACTAGAGGATGAAGGACCCAAGGGGAATTTGGGATTAAAATTCTGGATGGGGGGAGAGGAGGGAGTCCAGGAGGGTAAAACCTTTCGACCCAGCATCCGGTTTTCGAATCCACGCACCATTCCCTTCAATGGGTTGGTGACGGCGACGCCGTCGAGTTCGCGTATGAGGGGAGTCAAAGCAAATTCTATTGTATCTCAGCTAAGTTCAGAAACAATGATGATGATGCACAGGCACCATGCAGCAATTTTGGCGCGACAGATGATGAAGGGGCTGACCTTAGGACAAACCGATACAGCGAAGAATTGAGGGTCAATCGTCCCCCAGATGGCCGAGGTTGAGATTGATGAGGGTAGTTGAAGCACATATCCCAATCCATGGAGCATAACTTCCGGCACACCCGGCAACCAGCGAGTGTATGTTAACAATGTTGTGCTGAATAGATTGACTCTGAAGTGTGCTTTAGAGGAAGGTAGAAAGAAGCTCACTGGATAAGTTTCATAGAGGCAATGTGGGAGCAAACAAGTGGAGGTTGAACAAGCAAGCTGAAGACTGAACGTCAGTCAGTTCGTGCTTATCAATAAATTGAAACGGTGGATTCCAGCCATCCTCAACAAACAGGTTGAGTTCCGACTCAACACGCAACAAGGGAGCCTAAAGAGAAATCCGACCTCATATGTGTGCAGGCACACGCAGCAGCGGCCTGGGTAATATCGACTTGAGGAGGGTCGTCAAATTCCGCCTAACTTTGAGCGGAACTTGATGGATGCACAAAGTTGCATGCACATTAGGTGCATGTTCTGCGACTCGGGCCAAGCGACTGTGTATCGAGTCAAATTAAAGGTACATCCCAGGCTCGAGGAGGACTCTGGAGTATGGTGTCAATTTAGACAGACTGATTCAACCGTGAGAAATCCTTTCTAGCAAGATTGATTGGGCCTCCCGAAGCACCGGCCGCTTGTTGTCATAGGTTATTAGCCCTAGTCGTGCGACTACGACGTTGTTCTCCGTGAACCACAAGGTATACTCTTGAATTCAGGAGTAGCTTGTTCAAAAAGTTGCCTAAAATATGTTTTCTGACGTTTCCGGCATGTTTTCTCAATTCAGAGTGGTACCCCCATACTTTACAAACAACATAGGCGTATAAGGAGCGATATGGTGTATGCTCAGAGGTCCCCAGGGTCCCTCTGCACAGCTCGCACCTGCTCGCGTTCTGGGAGCCGAATTGCGGAGATAAGCCCAAACGGGTCAAGATTCGTGATGGGAGATCTACCAATCCACTCAGCACTGGTGCTGAACCACACTGTACAACCTGAATCGATTCGCAGTTACTGGGTGGGTCAAATTAGTTCAGGAGGCAATCAAGTATTGGAGATTCTAGATAGCTCGACTCGGAGGATTCGGGCCAATATAGCGGTTGGCTCACCGGGAGGCAGCCAAAAAAAATCACAACGGATGGACCGAATGACCCGTGCCTGAATCGAACAGGCTACCCACTGTAATCGCTCTTAGACTAACAAAGACTTCATAATGGGTGCGGGTGCATACCAATGCACGGGGTCTATACTTGCTCATTCCATGTACATTCTACGCTGCTGGAGCTTGGAATGAGTTGAATGATCAAGTTACTTGCTGGCAAGTGGAGAATTGATGAATGGGGTTACTCTCAACTTGAACAGTAGAAAAATCAACCCGGGCTTAAATCGTCGACTCACCAGATGCTTCGTGTTCGATGCCTTCGACGAAGGGATCGTAGCCGGGAATTAAAAAAAGATCGACGATACATGTACCATGACCCGCGTCCGAATCGAACGGGCTGCCTGCCGGACGCGCTGCACAAGTTATCAGGAAGTGCAGGTGCGTTCCAATGCTACGGGTCTGTTCTTATTTACCTGAAGCTTGAATAAAGCATGGATAAATTGACTGGTAAAGTACTGTACAACCGGATTCGATTCGACCCATCGGCCTCGCACTGGGTGGGTTAGATCGGGAGGCAGTCAAGTACTGAAGATCTAGATAGCTCTACTCGAGAAATTCGGGACAATGGGAAGCAGCCAAAAAAATCACCACGGATATCCGGATGGATCGAATATGACCCGTGCCTGAATCGAACGGGCTGCCCACTGTAATGACTCTCTGCAAAACTCATAATGCGTGCAGGTGCATACCAATGCTAGGGGTCTGTAATTCTTCATTCCATGTACATTCTATACTGCTGGAGCTTGGAATGAGCTGGACACGGTGGGCAAATGATCAAGTCATTTGCTGGCAAGTGGAGAATTGATTAATGGGGTTACTTACCCTGAATAATCCCTCCTATTCGCCTAAGTTTGGGCAAGGACGGATCCTGTAATATAAACATCGACCTGTGGTTGGAATTCAAGTTAAACAAGCAGTTCAACTTCGGTGCTAGTCGGATTCCGCGTCGGCATTGTGATCCGACCGTAGATCCCATCATGCATCAACTAACGCCACTGCTCTCTCTGAACCGTCAGGTCGTCTTCGGTTCGTCGAGGCGGCAGACTGGCGGGTGAGTCCTTGCGACTCTACTCGAAGACAGTATATCGCACTCAAATGGGACCAGTAATTGCACTTCTGTCCAAGCGAATCCTCAGGCTGGGCACTGGCAGATTTCACCTCCGTGTCTTTACCCAGCGGTCAATGGAGCTCAAAGGCCGTTTCCAAGGACCATAACATCACCCTGGTCGGTTGGTCCCTATTCGACTTTTCCTTTGCCTTTGCAGACTTTAATCTCCGTCCACAGCTAGTCCTGCGTACTTGTCGCGATAGCAAACCTTCTTTCGGCCGACGCCTTCAGCCGCCGTCGACTAGCGGTGACAACGCGATCTAGAAAAGCGGAGGCAACATCGTGATGGCGTGCAGGACCTCTCTTTTCGCCTTGATATCGTACGTCGTTGTGCTTCGGCGGCCTCATCTCGCACGCGATTCGCAGCTTCGTCCTCCGTCGCCCCACTTGCATTATGGCGCCGCGTCTGGTGCCTCCTCATCTGACTACCCATTCCTACTCGCCGCGCTCTTTTCCGCCATCCAATCCCTCGTCTTCAAACTGAGGAACACGTCTCAGGCACTACCAGGATTCGAAGCGCATCTCGCTCCAGAACGTCATGTCGACGCACACTCGAGTTAGCGAACCCCCGGCCTTGATCCTTGGCGCCTCGCCCTCCTCTACCCTGTGGTGCTTGTGTCTGCGACGGTGGGGACAAGTATGGCGTCGGCGCGCCATTGTCCCGCGTCTCATCGACATCCACTTGCGACGCCGCAGGCTTCCTTCGCGTCAGGAAATCTGCTTTTGCGATATGGAGGAAGCTGCACTTGAGTCGCCGGGTGGCCGAGGTGGTACTTAACCGGGCTCGAATACGCCGTCGGCGCGCTTGCGTCCTTTCCCATCGTCCCCGCTGCCCTATCCCTCCTCCCTTCCCTACTCCCCGCGTCCGCCGCAGCCTCCCTCACACCAAGAACATCTCTCGACAAAAAAACTGGGAACGTACTTTGAAGATGTGCTGCCACCGGGAGTCGCCACGCGCGCGATTGCTACTTGGAGGACGGGGACTGCAGTCGCCAGGTGACCGCGGTGGTACACAACCGGACTCGGGCGCACGCGTGCCGTTCTGTCCTCCATCCCTCCCCGTGCTCCTCCTTCCTTACCTACTCCCCGCGTCCACCCAGCCTCCCTCGTTACCCGCAACATCACCTCGACAACAAAAACCCCGCCGCCGAGATGCGAAAAACACACTTTTTTCAAGAACCCCACAGGGACGTCCACCCGCGCCAGCGGACCGTAACGGCCTCGATTCCTGGACGTTGCGCCCTGCTTCCTCTGGTAGCGCTTTGCGTGTGCAGCGTGGTGTGCTCGTGCTGGAAGACGCCGGGCGAGCGAGGTGGCTGTGCAGCCGACGATTTCTAGTCTTGCGGCCCGTGCTCCTGCTCGCTTTCGGCGGCTCTCTTATCCTTGATACGTGGTTCTGTATGGGCTCAGGTCTACCTCGAGTAATGGATCGCCGACGCCTCGAAACTCGCATCCACGCCGCAATAGCGCAGTACTCTGACTCCGGGCGCTCGAGCTCCTTGTCTTCTCTTTGATTTCACTCATCGTTTTCCTCTACTCTGCCCCCCTGCAGCATCGTCCCTGCGAACTGGGGCGAGGTGTGCTGAGAGAGGCCGCTCCCGTGCGGTGTCGTGCCGCATCTGTACGCACTTTTCGCCCCCCAGCTCTTTCCAGGCGAGGAACTAGACGACGTGCTGCATCGGGAGTCGGAAACGCGCCATCTCGTCGCACTGGGGCAACATCCATGCTGGCGAACGCAAAAACCCACCGGGAGACTCGAAACCCATTTTCGTCAATAATCCCGCAGGAACGTCCACCCCCGCCATCGGACCCTACGGCATCGATTCTTGGATGCTACGTCCTACTTATCCCCGCAGCACTTTGCGTGTACGGCGCGGAAATGGTTATGCTAGGAGACGCCGGATGGGCGAGGTGGCTGTGCACCGACAATTTCATCGTCGTGTGTCACGCTCCGCCTCAAATCTTTTCCAATCGAGATCTTTCCTTCGACTCATTGTCTGCCGCATGGCGCGCGCCGCCGCACCTTCAGCGAGGACAACACCGAGGTGTATGTTTGCGCCTTGGGGTCGAGTGCTGGACTTAACGCCTGCACCTGGAGGAGCTGCAGTCTTGCGACGCGGGAGAGAGGGTGCTGGCAACAACGGAATGCGATGCTGAGGCGTACGCGACCGCGCACGTCGGTTTCTTCATGATCCCGCACCCTGGCGGCGCGTAGTGATTCTCCCAAGGATAACCCATCGGGCTCTCGTATATACCCCGTGTGGGTGCGTTAGAACGCGTGGTACTTTTACTGGCGACGATACAGCTGGACGAGCTCACGAATCTGTATCAGGTACGTGTCCTCCTTATCGTCCCAATTCTTTTCCCCTTCACACTCATTGACGCGCGATTCAGATCCCCTTCGCCTCAAGATTCGTTGCCTGAGCGGTACCCCTTACGCGGCGAATTTACCAGCTCGCTCGGACCTCTCACTTTCCTCCGCCGCCGACCCCGAAGTCGCCCTCGGATCGGTCACCGCTGTCGTGTTTGTGTGGCATTGTGGGCTCCTTCTCATGCACGGAGACACATCGTCGCCGGGAATCTCCCGCTCGTGGTTCGCGCACGGCGTGCTGGCGCTGGCGGCATGTACATGTATTGCCGACCGGCCCTTGCTTGGTCGCCGTGGTGTCCGTCCCCGCACCGCTTGGCGCCCCTCGTCCACGCATCGGCGACCGATAATTCCACCGCCGCCAAATCGTCGTTACGCGGCCCGAGAATGGGCTGGGCTGTCGCAGTGGGCTACCGCATGCTTCGGGGAAGACTATGTTTCTCTGCCTCGGATGTCGACGCTATTCGAAGCACAGAATTGAGCAACGATATGGGTGCGCCACCCCGCTCCGCGCCATCCCGTTGCGGTGTCTCTCCTGTGGTAGTGCATCGCATTAAAAGAACCGGATGTATGAAGCCAATCATTTCCGCCACTCCTCACGAGGGAGTAGATCCAAGATGGTGAATGGTAATTCGTCTACCCGGCGTTTGGGGCAGTCTCCGATCCCGCAACCTCGAGACGGCGGCCTCCACTATTCTTGTTGTGTGTGCTCGCACTACGCCAGGATCTTGCTTGCCATCCGAACTGTTTCGGTTTTCGATGAGGATTCGCGACATCTATGCCACAATCTCCTCCGCCATACCGCCCGCGTGTCATTGAGCAGCACATTCGGACTCGACGGCGCAGTGGTGACTTTGGTAAATTCCAGGACCATTCTCCTACCGTTCGCTCTGGAGTCGCGACTGGGTCGGGAATGGCCCTGTGAATGTAGTTAATTGACTGATATGACCTTATTGGGTCTTAGAAGTCCTGAGATGGCTCAACAAGCCTTTCTTGGTTTTTCCGACATATGTAGCAGCCTGATCGCCCGATTTTTCTTTTGTCTACAATAAAGTCTCTTGTTTGGCGGATAACTGTGATAGCGCATCATTTGCCCCTCTTCCCGCAACCATCACGACGCACAGTTTTGTTTCGGTAATACCGACCCATGGTGCTAGTTTGATTCTTTGTCCCGCAAGTTCAATGGCACACAAATGGTATGCAAATCACTGGGAATTTAACAAGGCGCAATAGAAGATAAAACACAAAGAACCGCTGTCAAGGACAAAAGCTCAAGAACAGCTGTAGCCTGCTGCCACATACGAGGAGACCTGGCGATGAGTTTAAAACAGAATCCTCTTGACTTCCTATGCAAATAACTCTTCGGCCCGCCTTCCTGAATCCTGGGAACCTGTCGCTGGCAGCAGTGCACGTCCATCAGTCTTCACTCTTAACCAGACAACGAGCGCAGCCAATGCCCTCCCGTGCGTAGTTCTCCTTGCTGGTGGGAATCAGGACTCATATGTGCACAGTCTTGCGTTCAGCGACTCAAAGGGTCTCGCTCAGCAGCGTCCTCAAAAAGGTTGTAGGACGAAGCAACCGCCGGCGCGCTGCAGAGCTGGCGGCTCAAAACGCTACTCTTCCGGTCAACTCCGTTGGGGCCGATGTTTTGGGCCTCATTTTCGTCTTTCTGCGCGCCGAATCCGACCTGTGGATAGGGTCGCCGGGAGACCTTTCTTGTCTATACGTTAGCCATGTGTGTGCGCTTTGGCGTCATGCTGCGCTCAGCACGCCCGAGCTATGGGCGCAGGTCCCATTTTGCAATGCCCGGTGGACTGATATTTGCCTCGAGCGGGCAAAAGCCGTATCCCTGTGTTTTCGCGCCATTCTCGTGATGGAAAATCACGAATTACTCTCGCGAATACTCGGGCACGCAAAGAGGTTCGCGCGCCTTGACTTGCATATACACGGAAACGGTATGTACGAAGAAGATCTTGCGGCCTGGTCGGCCGGCGCTCTATCGACCGTGTTCCCTGCCGTGAAACAATTGTCGCTTGGCGTGGGACACACTGCTCGAGTCGCCAGTGGCTTCGCATGGTCCTTCCCCGCCCTTCAGCACGTCACTCTTAGGGCCTCAGTCTCGCTAATCGAAAACTCTTGCGACCCCACCCAGATAATATCTCTGGAATCATTTCCTCGTTCTCTCTACCACTCTCACGACAACATATCGTTGCAAACCTTCCGCCATATTAAACACCTCACCATTACGGGCCCCTTCCGGATCGACCTTATTGCGCCCATCACGCTCCCCCACGTCGTTAATTTTCGATCACCGGCCCATTGCAGTGGGAATGCACCGCCGAGTCTCATCTTTCCCTGCCGAGACTGGAGGAATTGTCGTTGAATGCCAGCAGCTCGGGCTGTTCGAATATGCTGCAGCGCGGCATTCTCCATTGTCCACAGCGTCCCCGCGTACGCATGCAGATTAACGACACCGAGAATATGTTTTGGTTGATGCACTGGCTTAGCCTTTTCGCTCAGCAAGCACCCTCCATCAGCGTCGAGGTGCAAGATGTGTCCGAGTCGCAAGTCAATACGCTTGCACATATACCGCGTTTTTGGGACATCAGCCTGCTCATCGTGACCGGCCAGTCGGATTACAATTCCCGCAGCGCTTGTTGGAGGATCGAATTCGCACATCCCTACCTTATCCGAGTCTCCGACAAGGCCGCAACGGACGAGCTCCTGAAGGCGATCTCAGATATACTTCACCAAGACCCGATATCTAACACGGTCAACAGTCTGACCCTGCGCAACTCGATTTTCAGGAAGGGTCAAGGGTGCTCCTGGATCCCAGTTTTACAACACTTCAAGTGCCTCCAAACCCTCATTTTGGCGGCGCCCATTCCAGAGCTTTTCCAGGCACTGCTAGCAAAACCGCCCACGAACTCGGACAAGTCGGACCCCGCCGAGCTCGTCCGGCCTGTCCTCCAGAGTTTGGAGCATATTGTATTCGATGGTCTTGACTGCTTCGCCCAGGGGTGGTTGGAAACGTTCCATGAGCCATCGGCCGGCTTCCAACCCAATACTCGCTTTTTGGGGCTCCTCATCGCGTATCTGGACGAAAGGAACAAGCCGCTGGAAACTTTCGAGGTGAAAAGGTGTTTCAACCTCACTGCCGCCGAGATGGACCTGATCAGAAAGCGGGTAACTCATTTCGAGTGGGATGAGGTTGGGGTTGAATTTAGAAACGCCGACATGATTTGATTCGGAATCCGTTTAGGGGCGTGGTTGAAACAGTGGTGCAAAAACGCTAATCAGCAGTATGTCGAAAGGCTTGACGAACTTTTTTCTTAATTTATCCGATGCGGTTTACGGTAGATTGTTTCCTATGAGTCGACCAAACTCGAAACCCGACAGGCCGTGTGTAATTCTAGGTTTTACCTCGATAATACATCGCCGCCGACCTTCCATTGTTTCTTGGACCTTATTGCACAGTGAGGCCTTCTTTATCATCACTGTACTTCGCGCACACTTCTCCTCCGATTGAAAGTTTTCTCCCTGTCTCCCGTAGCAATGGCGAATGCGATGTTTCCTGGAGGTTTAATTATATTTTGCAACAACCCACTGCCGTCTTAACCACACCGGGAGTAGATTGCTTCGTACTCCAAAACGACCGCCTCCGAGTCGCCCGACTATCAAGTACCTTCCCGTGCGCTGGTTTTATATGGTTGAAAAAATCCATTGGTAAGTTGTAACAAGTCGCCATGATCCGCCCTGCTGCCACGCCAATGCATTTGTCTGAGATCAGAGCGCACTCCCGGGCACAGAGCGGCGTGTGCCTGGTGCCCCATTGCGGCGTGTCTATTTTTCTTACTTCCTTCGGTGCGGGCGTAAAAATTTGCCGACCCATCGTGGCCGCAACATCATCTTCGAAGATCCGAACGCGTGCGAAGGAACCAATTGTATCACCTCTGCCTTTCCACGGCTTTATTATTTGGGGAACAAGGTGAAAGGGGCATGGTCAACCGATAACAATTACTATTCGGACCTAAGTACGATTAGAATCATTCAATATTCAAGCCCTGTTACTTTCGGAGGAGTAGGAGGCCCTGTGTCCTCCAAGCCGAGGAATTTCTTCGAGTTGAGGCGGTTCCGTGTATGTTGTCCTCGGCGGGACTCCGTTGGATATACACAGGTTCGCTTTCGCCGCACGCACTGACTACCATGAAGTCAGTACTCCTATTTTCCCAAGAAAGCGCAGAAAATACGCACTTGCATGTCTGGTCGCCGTTGATGTCGTCGGGGCGCGCGCAGGATATTTTTCTTGATCGACAAAAGAAGCAGCTTAGAATGTTCAAAAATTAGCCTGTTGAACTAGCTGATTAACGACAAAATCCAACCTCAGGTGCTGCTTCTTGGGCGCATCCTTCTTCGCGGGGTCAATTTTGAACATTTGCGGCCAGCGTTGAAGTTCGTCGGCGACTGGAAATTGGCCGAACGTGCGTGTATGAGGTGGGGGCGGAGCAGACGTGTATGACATTGTGTAGCGACTGTTATGAGAGATAGAGGGCAAGGAGGCCCCCAAGTTGTTTGTCTGTCGGCGAGGGAGAGGCGACCCTTGAAAGGAAGCATATCGTAGAAGCCTTGGATTCTCGGCGTACTCGCTTCTGGTGTTGTAGTGTTCGTATGGTCCGCCATAATACCCCAAGTGATGCTCGCCAAATCGAGGGTCAAGTCGGGCAGTGTCCCGTGCTTCTGGGAGCTTTAAAATCATGAGGTCAGGTTCACCACTCGCACTTGGACTGGTGGTCCTCACATCATTCAACAAATACCCCGGAGATGAATCAGTGCTGAGTGTGTCTGCGTGTGAGCTTGAGCTCGATGCGGTGTCTGTTGCCTCGGGACTGGAGGCTGACGAAGCACTATGCGAATAGGATGCGCCGAATGAGTTGTCGGAAGTGTGGGGCAGATCCAAGTATTGCACCGCCATGAGGGAGGCATCGAGAAACTCTTCAATGGCGGTGGTAGAATGGGGTCGGTAAAGGTCCACTGGGTCACCGTCAAACCGCGAATCCGTGTCGAGGTATGCAACCTGTGAATAGGATCAGTCCTAGAACCGGCGGTTCAGCGGGTGACAACGTACATCTGAATAGCTAGGGCGAGATAGCAAGTTCGTGTCCGGTCCACCGGGGTATATGGGCTGGGGGGAATGACTGAAACTCCTTGGGTGCGATGGTAGACGGAGCTCGTCGAATGAACCTCTCCGTGGTGGAGATAGTGGGAATAGAAGTGGGAGGCTTTCTTCGTCCATATTGCCGGAGGCGTCTGGCGGAAGTTCTGGGTCCAAGGGTGCCAACATTGCGAGCAGCAGAAAGAAGTAAAGCGGGGAAGGACAAGAGAGCCCGATCATACTAAGAACCGTTTATTATGTTTGTGAACTGAGCGTGTAGGCACCAATGAGGATTACAATGGCGGTGCTGTTATTTTTGGCATTCCATAACATCACCTTCCTGATAGAGGACCCACAGATTATTCTCATCATTCGGGGAGCTCGCAGTGCACCCTGTTTACGATACAACAATTTATAATTGTCGAACGACGGCGCGGTCCAGCACTTGAAAAAAACGAATATAAACTTAACAAGTGCCCCCGCCAACAAGAAAGGAACAAGGACATAAACTCACGGGTTGCTGAGGGCATTCACGTAAAAGGGTATCATGGGATGTTGCCCAAGTTCGAGACAATACATCCATAAGCGACAGTACTCGAGGATCGCGGATCTGCGCCCTCCGCCCACCTCGGCCAAGAAAATTAGCCCAAGTTGAACTCGCCGTCATGCCGATAAATCGAGTGAGCCATCATTCTAGTCCAACATATTTAGAGTGACATCGCACCCACACGGCGAAATTAGCGACCGACGCACGCTCGGCGATCCCAAGAGGTGCCCGATGTCGCTTTAAATCTACCGAGCGAAGGGTCGAAAGAAGGGCAAACAAAACACGGAAAGAAGTGGGCCTGCCCGTACTTGGTGATAGAAATGCACCAGGCGCACGGTACTAAATTGTTTTGAACGCATCTTCGGGCCCACCGGTTGATGTATGAGTCGACATAGGTTTGAACCTGTGTTTCGCGTCTGCCTTGAACTCCAGAAATTGCACCGCCATATTAATGCCGTCATCTGTTCGAGGGTCGAACTTCAGATACTAACCACAATGCCGATGGATGGCTCCGATGCGATGATTCACATCTGGTGCTGCTTCTGGCGTCAGTGATGGTAGGAGAAAGCCTCCTAGGTCAACAAGGAGCACGGGCAAGAAATCCAGCCGGCCAAGATACCAGTTAGATGCCGTGAGGATGCGATATGAACTGCCAAGCACGCTCGCGGTGTACAGTGCGTTAGGAAATGCACAAACTGGGCGGTTCACAGGCGACACAGGAAAGGAAGTTCTGGTTTGGCGTGTCAGATCACGGAATTCGACAGCTTTGTCGGTCGAAAACTGCAGTTGTTAGTTAAGGCCTGCTGAATCGATTTCAGAATTGACGCGAAGCCGCCCTGGAGCGGCGGCGTTACTAAAACAAGGATTTGGAATTAGGAAAGACAGCGAGACTCAAAATTGTTATAGTTTCATGTAGAGCAAATAAATTGGACCATGGGCGCACTCCGTATGGTCGGAAGGAAATGGGCTTGTCCTTTTCGATCGCTATTGCGCAGTGCCACCTCTCGTGCGATCTAAATTTCGCCATTAGTTTCAACTTTTATGGATCTCGCCAGTGCAATGGGCAGACCTCAATTTCCGTTTTTAGTCGCTGGGCGTTTCGGGCACAGTTCTTGATATTCAGCGGAAGACCGCCACAAACAGCACGGATTCCACGCCATGTCGAAGTTGACGCACGGAGGCCCTGTTCCCGAAGCTCTGACGCATTTGTTTGCAATCTAAATTCCAAGCGGTACTTATTAAAATATAGATCGTGCGCCACGAAGCGGAGACTTACAGGTAGAGCTCTTCTGGCAGGGTCTTTGAGTTGCCTCCGTCCAACAGACCTGCTTCCATAGAGTGATAGTACACCCATTCGATGTCACACATGGCCGAATGTAGGTCATCCATTGTTGTCTTTAGAGTCATGCGACGAAGGGAAAAGAGTAGCAGTGCGAGGAACAATAGAGAGCCGACCAATACGCGGTAGGCCGTGGTGGGGAGCAGCGTATCAAGGGAGGACAGTATGGAGGTCTCGTTGGACACGGCAGACACGTCGCTGGAGGCCATCGTGATTATCTGGCCAACGTTTTCGCTGCTACGATTTTATACGAGGACAGATGCTTGGCTTTTAGCAACGCGGTGGCACTCATCGTCTTGGCCAGGTTCTCAGCAGCGAGACAAGACGGTGCCGGCCGAAGTGAACAGCTATACTTTGGCAGGCCAAAGTAACAGGGTTTTCTTGGCCGTTGCGGTACCGGCAAAATTAAGCCAAGCTGAAAGACCCACATCGACGCCGCGGGTGAGATGAGGTCATTTCAATCCCAGAGGCGGAAGAATCAGCATGGTACCAAAGATATCGGCCCAAGCCAGTCAAGCCTTCAGCGGTTTCCTTGGCCAATGCTGGGAAGCTTGGAGGTGGTGGTAGCTGGCAAGGCGCGAGGCTGTGCGTGGCTGTGCGAGATCAAACGGGTCTCGTGACGCGATCCCCGCGACGAGTCGAGCAAACACAGCCAAGCAACACGTCTCAATGTTGGCTTTTGAGTCTTATAGTCAAACAGCTCTCATGAATACTGTAAAATCACTCGCAGAGAGTACAATTGGGTCACTCACAATTGTCCAGAAGCGAAAGTCACTGTGGTGACTTGGTGGTGACTTTCAAGTTCAGTGTCTTTGGCAGTAAGTTGCCTTTGCTCATGCAATTTTCCCTCCGAACTTCAAAGCCGACTCATTGGGATGATCTGTGAAGCTGCCGATGACTCAATGAGTATTTTGATTGGGCTTTGAGACCATCCGGAAGTAAGTTGCATTAGCTCACGTCGCTTCCAAATTGAAAGACTCACAGTTCAGCGTCCCTGCACTTTCATCTCGAGAATGCCCGCGGATCGAGGCCCCCGCTCACAGTTCAATCCTTTCTTGAACTTCACTATACCCTCGCCGGTCTGCACGCGGAATAAGAATAATGAACACGGCCATCACGGCGCGGTGATGTGCTTGTCGTTATCTCTCCTCGTGATCGTTACTTCCTTGCTCTCGACCTTTGTCGTCGAAATGGAAACCGATAAGCTGGTGTGGCCGCAGGTATGTAGGCATATCGAGCCGCCACACCAATGACGATTACTCTAGGTCGCACTGGATGCAGTCGCAGAACGAGATTCTCGTATTTCCGCATCCTTCCGGCTCGCGCCGTCCTTCATCGCAAACTACCCATCTGGAACGGATGTTCGCTCCGCCGCTGCAGAATCTGGTCTCATGAGTGCGGAGGAGTTGGATATTACGAGTTTAGATCAGGATGCCGTTTCAGTCAGTCTCATCGCAGCATCCTGACCAGAATTGCATCGATATTTTGGCCACGTAGATCCTCACTCGCATCAAGAGCAAAGAATTCACGGCAGTTCAGGTTGTGTTGGCCTTTGCGAAAAGGGCAGCGATTGCGCATCAGCTGTTATCTTGTCTGTCCGATTTCTTTCTCGAAGACGCTTTGGTCCGGGCCCAGGAACTGGACGACTATTATCAGAAGACGGGTGAAGTTATTGGTCCGTTGCATGGTTGGTGTTTTATCTTGTTCGAGAGTACTAGATCCATATCCGTGGCTACAGGTCTTCCCATTAGCATGAAAGTAGGTCCTTGATTTCGACGAATTTCTGACTATTGATTGGGGCGTAGGATCACATATATCTTGCGGGACGGAAATCGACAGCAGGATTTTCCGGTGACATTCTGCAGCCTCCGGCAGAAAAACACGGGCATCTCGCTCAAATCCTCCATGATGCTGGTGCAGGTGAATTTTCTGTCACAGTCCCTCGCACGGACACTAATGTTGGCTAGTTTTCTATGTCAAGACTAATCTACCTCAATCTATCATGCATCTCGAGACATATTCTTTCTGGGGTCAAGTTCTCAATCCCCTCAACACCAAACTCACCCCGGGCGGCAGTTCCGGCGGATGCAGTGCTCTTATTGCGTTCGGAGGTTCCCCGCTCAGTGTTGGAAGCGATATCGGAGGCAGCTTGCGATCGCCCGCTGCTGCCTGTGGGATATGGACCCTCAGTAGGCTTTCTCATCGAAACAGCATGGCCGATATTTACCCCCCTCAATAGAGCCCACCACATTACGGATACCGAGAGGCGCGACCGCCGCGCAACCTGGAACGGACTCGATCCTTTCTACTTTTGGACCGCTGGCTCGAAGGTTCGTCCTGTGAAGTTGTCGACATTTTCCTTACATGTTTCCAAGTCTTCGTGACATCGACCTCTGGTTTCAAGTCGTTCTCGGAGCTCAGCCCTGGATACGCGAGTACAACCTCGTGCCGATTCCATGGAGGATTCCCACAGCGCACAACTGGTCTGGTTCCGACGGGCGCCTTCGCATCGGGGTAATGTGGCATGACGGCGTCGTGTTACCGCAGCCACCTATTCGCCGCGCCTTGAAGACTCTGGTGGAAGCGCTCAAAAGGGAATCGACCAAGTTCGAAGTCGTTGATTACGAACCATACAAGCATTTCGAGACCGGCGAGTTAGCGGTGGGTCGGAATCTTTTAGAACCATTTTACTTCCTATGGTCACTGAGCCGTTATGCAGCATGAGTTGTACTTTGTGGACGGAGGCGCCTGCATACGAGAACGGGCCGGCGTCACTGGAGAGCCTGTTCTTCCCCTAACAGAATGGGTAATAACTCGACCCTCAGTCAAAGACCACACAACACATGAGCTTTGGGAGGTCGGTTCCTTTTCTCTCGTCGTGTGGCTGAAAGCCTAAGAAGACCCTTCGAATTTGCACAGTTGAACCTTCGGCGAGAGGCACTCCGTGCCGAATATCTCGAATATTATAACGCGCAGAAGGTTGATGTTATTTTGTGTCCGGCGGGCGCAGGATCGGCTCCCGCTCTGGGGACATGCAAATACTGGGGGTAAGCATCGTTTCATTCACCACGGTACGGGATGCAATTTATTCTAGATACACGAACGTATGGAACTTTGTCGATTATCCGGCTGCCGTTTTCCCCACCGGTCTTTATTGCCATCCCGCGACGGATGTAGCAGATCCGGCTCGCGCTTACATGTCCGACGCGGATAAAGATAATGCGGATAATTGTAAGCTGAACCGCTCGCGCCTGGTGGGCATAACTGAAACTTTCTCTCTTCTTTAGATAACCCAGCAACGTTTTCCGGGGCGCCGTTATGTTTGCAGTTGGTGTCTCGTCGCTTTCACGACGAGATTGTGGTCAAGGCTTTGCAAGAAGTTTCCCAAATTCTTCCGCTCGCAGACGAATAAATAACAAATGTCGCACCGGCGCGATGTACGAAGGTGGAGACACCCAGCGATATTGATAACAATTGCATAGCTGCTATTTGACGCGTTTGAAACTACAGAGCGACTGTTTTTACCACCTGAATCGACCCTAGTCGCCCTGCTCTTCATTCTTGATTTGTGCGCACCAAAGCGCGCACACGTGACGGGCAACGTAAAAGCGCTTGACCAAACAAGATCACTCTGCCTTGCCTTCAAGTTCCACCATCACCTTTAGCAACCAACCATGCTCATACCCACCATACACACCCTACCTCCCGAGATTATACTGGAAATATTCCAGTGGCACGTCCTTATCGACGTTCGCGCCACCTTCTGCGCGATTTTTCGCGCGGCTTGGGTATGCCACCGGTGGCGTTGCGTAGCGTTTGAAAACGCACTCTTCTGGCGCACGGTCGATCTTTGCCACAACGATATCCCGTATACGGAGGTCGTACACCAGATCTTCGCCTATTCGGGGACTCAGCCGATTGTACTCACCCTGGACCTGACCGCGCCGGCTTGGGGATATAGTGGCAAAGAGAAATATCGTGGCTTCCTCGAGCTTCTGCGCCTTCATCTGGGGCGCGCCTCCCGCCTGGAGGTTTACGCAGACGAGACGGATTGGGCTGACATCATAGCGGTGTGGGGCGGGGAACCGTTCGCGCAGTTGGACGTCTTAATTGTCCGCTGTTATGAGGACTGGGAGGTGTTCGACGACGACGATTCAGATGACGGGGACTTTGTCCCGTGGAACCCTACTGCTCCGCAGGCGGTGGCTGCACCGTCCCCAATCATGCCCAACGCCAGTAACACCAATGCCACCATTCCTGCCCCGTTGTTCTTCCCGTTGCCATCCGGGCATCGGTTGCAACAGGTGCAGTTGTATGGCATGTCGGTGAGCGACGTCGCCTTGCCCCACTTGCGCCAGGTGAGCGTCGTCCAGACGTTCCCGGATATCGTTTCCGCCGGTGGCACGCTCCACCCGCTGCTCTTTAACACCGTCGCCCACCTGGAACTCCAGCAGATTTCTATGCCACCCATGACAATGACGGCCCACACACCCGCCGAGCCCGCACCCTCCCCCCTCCGCACCCTCGTACTCAATGGCCTCCGCGCTACCCGAGTACGCGACGATGATGATGCAGAACACGACTGCCGCCCCTTCTTCGCGTCCTTGCCAACACAAGAGCTCCGTATCCTCGAGCTCCACCGCTTCGACCCGACCGGACGCGAATGGCCCGACTTCCTGGCCTCCCTTCCGTCCGCCCAGGATGCGTACCCGTGCGTCAGCTCGCTCGTTTTGCACGAGATGGCCTTCGGGGAGCTCAGCCGAGACGAGTTGAAGTTCTTCCTGGGGTCGTTCCCTGCGATGGAGGGATTGGAGGTTCGCGAGTGCGCGGACGTTGGGTCGAAGATGCTGGAAATTCTGAGCGGTTCGCGCAGATTGTGTCCTCTTCTCCGTGGATTGCTGGTGGATGGGGTATTCGTCCGCAGGAAGGGCGTATAACCACGCTATTGTGTAATCTAGTTCGAATACCCTCTCAGTATTTACATGTTAATACGGAAGAGCGCGCTTGAGAGATCCTGACTCGTAGCTATAGGCGTAGATTGTATTCAAGACTCAAGGAGCAAAATTAATAAAATAACAATGTAAATGCGGACTATCAAACGGTGGTATACGGCTCGCGTTCCCTTTGCGATGACGACTTATAATTATTCTCCACCAGCGCTATCTCAGTTTCGCCGCGCCCTGGGTTTACCGGGGGCTTGGGCGGGTCGTTCTTCGACGTGAAATATGTGCAGCTAAGCAAGACGACGCTTCAGACAATTCAGTCAGCATCGGCCCAAACATGATTTAAGGGAAGGGGGAACGTACGCGATCCACTCGGGGGTAACGCCCAGGAGGTATTCGACGACGGTGTAGTGGACGGAGAAACCGTTGAGGCCATAGTTCGCCGCTAAAGCCAAAGTCTGGTTAGTGGAGTGCCAAGTTGGAATAACCCCACGACGAACGGTTGTAATACGAGAGCTGCCAAGGGACGACGGAGTGAGTGATTTGTGCGTATAGGGGGGGAAAGGAGGAAGGGCACCTCGAAGTCGGCGGATTGGAGGACACCGAACGCACCGCGGATGATTAGAGGGATCCAGGCGAGCATGAGGAGGATCAGCGTCGGGTGGACGCCCAAAGCACGCTTGCGCGCGCCCGTGCGCCGGTCATTGTGCGCCGTCATCAGGAGGAACACCAGCAACATCATATTGCACGCCACAAACACAGACTGCCCCGCCGTGCGCATGATGCGCGAGACCTTCATCGCGTTCAGCGCGGCGGAGGTGTTGCCCTGGCCGAGGGTTTGCGTCAGGTAGGACCCGCCAAGGACGATGACGACGTTGGCGAGGAGGAGGAGGGAATCGAAGCCGAGCATTATGCTGCTGGGGTAGATGAGCACACCAAATGGTCCGAGTAACAGGAATGTGAGGCGGCGACGGAGCTCGGTGCGGCGGTCACTGCGTCCCCTTGGAGGCCGGCGGGGCTCAAGCCAGGACGTGCCGCTCGGGAGATTGTGTTCGTGCCAAGAAATTAAGAAACGGAAGGTACACAAGACCTGGGTGTTTGAGTCAATAAGTTGTTATCGGTACACGAGAGTTGTGGCTCACCAAGCTGAAGTAGCCCTCAGCACCCAGGACGAGGAATGCGGCGAAGAGGCCGATATTTTTGAACACCAGGATAGCAAAGCCGATACCGCAGCCTTGCGCTGCAAGACGGATTGTAACGTGGGCTAGGAGCATCGTCCAGCGCGAGCGCCACTTTAATCGGTGTGTCGCGTAGGCGAAGACCAGCCATACGAAAACGAAAAAATACTGCAAAGCCACGTAAGTATGACGAGATGTCTGCCAGGCGTACAGAAGCGCACAAGGATGAGAAACACAACGGCTGCGCCGAGCTCAGGAGTTAATCTTGCCATGCTGAGTGAGGTTTGAGTATTCAGACGGCACGCGGCCGCGCATTCATATATGGCTCTCGCGCATTAACAGCAGTGTGAGAAACCAGCGATCCTCGCAGCATTTGTACGCGGAGAGCATACCAGCGATTCCCGCAGTAGTTTTTGTACGCGAAGAACTGTCGCACCTGAATGAAAACAAAATGTTTTAGTGTTTTTCAAGTCTTTTCGACCAGTTTTTCTGCCCTTTGTCATGGCTCAGCTTGAAGCAGAATCTGCCGACCAAAGGTCGGTATGAGTGTCCACCACTCGCCTCAGAGAAACTGGAGTGTACCACGGTGCCATGGCCGTTGCGGAAGAATGCGACTCGCTGGATTTTCGTGGGAATGATCGTGCACAGCTCGGAACAACCCGGAGGAGAGGGAATCACCGGGAGCACAGCTTCAGCGCAGCCAATTTCTTGGCTTGTCTTTCGCCGTCATGGCGTTTTCGGGTCCTCCGCCGTGTAAACGTCGGAACTGCTTGAAACGGATCCTGAAGACTTCTGGTCGGTCTGTGGCGACGCGTCCAAGTCGTCATGATTCACCTTGTATGCCTGCTGGGGGCGGATGCGATAACTCGGCATAGATGATAGTTCTGCGGACTCGGGGGATATGTATCAAGTTGCCTTGGTGGAGACTCACCGGTCACCTGGCGCCCCGGGTAAGCCCCGGGTGCTGTTTTTCCTTGTGGCTTCAAACTCTTTCCTCATGGATTCAAACCGAGTAAAACCTGGCTATGTTCAGCGACGCGCCGTACTCGCGCTCCAAGTAGGAAGAAAGCGGCCCATTCTTCAACGCGTCTGGCTTGACTCCCAACCAAGCCTGCAATCCGTCCAAAGGCCGCCACAACTCTTTTTCAAGCATTTCAGATGGTAGTCGTCGTGTGTTCCACATTTACTGTTGGCCTCAACCGTCCCGGTGATAGCTATTTGACGCAGCCGGGCATGGTCGCGGCCATTTTGAGGAAGCTTTCCTGCGGCGCGATTAGATGTCTGCCGAGACGTTAAACTGCGTGGAGCTACTCACCACGGTGTCCTCCGCCCTGTGGATGGCCATCTCAGAGGAATACCTACTGACCTTGAGCATCTCTTGGTTCCTCATCTGTGATATAAGCGCAGTATGTGGTGCCCAACAGTGCACCGTTTCCCGCCGAACGAACCAGCACAACTCAGCGCCAGCAGGGACTCGATGTAGCGCAGGAGGACGCGTACGTACGGTCTCGAACAGCATAATCGCCGCGGATCTCTCGCGCCCACTTACCTCCACTTCTAGGCGCTCCAAGCCAGCGTAGGACGTCAGATAGCGGAAGAGGGAATCGCAGCCGAATGGCACCGAGACGCTTTTCGGGTGGATGTTCTCCTCCAGCAAGACCGCGCATATGTCGGGACAGGTGTACTCCGTGGGGACTCGAGGTGGGGGCTCGCACGCACGACGCGCAGAGCCACTACTTATCATGTGCGGGAAGTCCATGCTGAGCATGCGTAGATTGAGAATGTGTGGCGCTCGGAGAGCCACTTCTCGTTGCGCGCGGCCTTGACGACGTGGAGCTATTTCCCAGCATCATCTCGCGTGTTGAACACCTCAATTCGCGTCCAATTTCGGACCGGAATTCGCTGTACGAACTTCAACTAGCCGCGTATGCACTGAAAAGCGCGAAGCCCTCACGAAGGATTTGAGCGCTGACTCCTCTCATCTCCCAATTTATGCCCTGCACGATCTTGGAGATGGTCGATTTCGATTCCATCAGCCTGCCAGACGGAGTAATATACCCGGAAGTGGAAAGTACATTGGCGTACACCAATGGCCGCCAATGGATGTTGGTGGACACTGGTGGCCATCAAGGGATGTTGTTACGCGATGGCCGGCAAGATAAGATAACGTTCGCGGGTAATTTCCATTGGCCTCCATTGTAGTTCCATTGTCCGATGTTGATTTCTATCCATCTCCATCCACTGACTTCCAACGTTTTCCATTGATTTAGAGCAAAGACTGGTCCAATTTCTTCCTCTGTAGCAATTTCAACTCTGCACGCACCCTTCCCCACTGACAAGGCTGCAGTTGCTCACATCCTGTCAACTACTACTGGAGCCCTGAATGAGTTTCTACCTTCAGGGCGGCACAATGGACGCATAACACTACTTAACGATGGTGATGCTGCAATTTTATGTCTTCTCTGTGTACTGTAGCTCACAATGAAATTCAACCTTTCGTATCTAGCTGCAGGTTGAATGGGACTCAATTGAACCGAAGACCGTGAAGCCCGGGTGGGCACTAACATCGTCCCATTCGTACAGAATGTTTGGGCAGTGGCAGTTCTCGAAGATAATGGATAGCACTTAGTGAGTGCCTTTCATCCCAAGGCCTCGAGCATCATACTGCACATTTTGGAAGATCTCCACTGAATCAACACTGAATCTCAATCATTTCAACGGCATCTCACTGTTCCTCCAGTGGTTCGAGCTTTAATGGATCTCATTGAATACCAGTGACTACCAGTGACATCCACTGAATTTCACTGCGGTCCAGTGGAGGTCGCATTGGCGGCCAGTGATATCCGATGCCGAACAATGCCGATCGTTGCCGTTTCCACCGCCGCGTATATTACTGGCCAGACGAGATCCTTGATTTTCTGTCACATGGCTACCGGCAAATGGGGCGGGAGTTTGTGTGCGCCGTGCGGCAGTATGCCAACTACGCGGTGCCGAGTTGCCGAGTACAAAGGAGGTGGCTGCGTAGAAGAGGGGTCGACAATGCATTGAAGCGCCCTGCAGACCGCTCGCAGCGCTTTCTGCTTGAGGCCTGTGAAAATAAGTAAGCCCGGCTGCATCGGAGGAGCGATGGGTTGAAATCCACCCTTGGACCAATTCCACGCAGGGTTTCAGGCTGGTTTGAGATGAAGTTATAGGGGCTCGTCAATGTTGGAGAGACTATTTTTAGTTTTTGTTCAGGAACGAATTTAAAATCCGTTCAGCTTTGAGCAGTTCGCGGCGTTTCATACGTGAGACCATCGACTTCGTATCTCAGTCGCACACATCAGTGGTCGACGAAAATAAGAACTTCTGTGCACTGCTGAACCGCGGTCAGTGGTTACAACTCCCGCGTTCGCGGGAAATCTCGTTGTTCAACACCAACGTTCATGCGTCATCATAGTAATTTCCCACCGTAAACAACGTCCACATGTTTGCATTTCAAGGGTCACCAAATTCACGATGCATTGTTGTCAAGCTGTCGTAAGTAATAATATCCCTGGAGACAACTTTTGAACGCCCCCACAGGTTTTCCGCGAATGTTGCTCTCGTTCCTTTACTGCAGGCCTTCGGCGCTTCAGCCTTGCGTCGTCCCTGATGAATGGCACCAGGTCAACCGGCGACCGGCGACCAATCATTGAATGTAAATTAAAATTTCGAATTGGTGACACATCCACTCCATCCGAGGATTGTTTCAAGCCGCAAGGAGCACCCGAGGTTTACAATCCTGACCGCCGTCGTCGTTGTCTCGCCAGGTACGGCCGCTACTTCGTAGATAATCGTTCAGTCCCCTCGCGGGTGAAGCGCACTTTATGTTGAAATTTTCAGTGTCCTCACGTTCATTTTTTGTTTTCGATTTCGACGCCGTTCCTCGAAGACTTGCTTCTACCCACATTCGTCGACCTTGACTATTTTTTGCCGCGGCTTTTTGAGGATCGTCTTGTTGGCCGATTGATCGCTGATCTGTACCACCGAAATAGTAATGTTGAAACCCGCATTAGGATGTGGATGCCGATGCTATGACTACGACCGTGTGGTCTGCTGCGCACGGGACCACTTCTGACCAAATTCCCATACGTTGCAGCCGGTTTCTACGACGGAATCAAACAGCCCGAATCAATCCTTTTTCATCCCAAGCGACGCACGAGGAGTATTTTTAGGCGCGAATATAAAAGGTGGCGCACAATTTCAGGTGAAAGACATTCACTGACCGCCGCTTGTACTTCCCTCTTGTCTCCAGCTCTTACTCTCTTTACCGCCATGAAATCGTTCGCTGTTTCCCTCGCTATTGCCTCTACTGCTGCGGCCCGCACGTTGACGGTGTGTGCTTTCTACTCTGGCGTTGTGCAGGACCTGATTCCTTCGCCAGGTCATCAACTCTTGCCCCTTCACGATCTGGTATGTTTATTCCATCGTCCGTATTGTAATCTTCAACCGACCCCCTCCTCTTTCCAGGCCCGCAGTACGCATTCAACACTCGCCACTTGACTCCATATTAAATTGAATCTCTTTAGCTTTTCACTTCCAGTGGCGGACACCCTTCCCAGCCAACCGGGTACGTTTGATCGTTCGAGATCTTTTCTGCCCGTGCTTATGGGGGAATTCAGATGGGAAGCCGCGGCCTTCACGCGGGTCCAGTTTGATGTTCCCAGCGACTGGGACGGCCGCGTCTGGGGCCGCCGCAACTGCGACTTCTCCACCAACCCTGGCCCCAACTCGTGTCTCGATGGTGGATGCAATGGAGGTCTTGTACGTGGATTTATTGCTGTATTTCGACACGGCGTATTGACGATCCTGGCAGCTGTGCGATGTCAACACCGGCACTGTAAGCACTCTTCTTCGACTTCGAAAGCTCCCTCCTCTTACATGGCTTCAATTAGGGTGTTCCCCCTGCCACACTCGCTGAGTTAGTGTCCACACCTTCCGATTGAATTTCCTCGTTGACATCATTTTCGTTTAGGTTCAACTTTAACGGCGGCGGCACTGATTTCTACGACGTTTCGCTCGTCGATGGGTACAACCTGCCCATGAAAATCGACAACAACGTCGGCTGCGGAATCCCCTCCTGCCCTGTCGACCTCGGCCCCGGCTGTGCGTATTCCATCCTCCCGAACGAATGTCGATGAATAATAAACTGACAAACGCCATAGGCCCCGCTGGGCAGCAGGGCCCCTTCGACTCCACCGGCTTCGCTGTTGGCTGCAACAGCGCCTGCACGATCGATGCCTTGCACGGAAACGCTGGTATGCTGCCGTATCTGTCCTCAGCGGCGTTCGCTCACCCATTCCTTCTGTCACACAGCGAACTCCCCCAACTGCTGCTCCGGCGACCACGACACCGCGGCTACCTGCCCTCCCTCCGGTGTCACCAACTACGAGTACTTCAGTCAGTCCTCCTTGCTCCATCTCGCCTTGCATGATCTTGCGCTGATTTTTTTTCTCTCTGCGCGCAGAAAGCAACTGCCCAAATGCATACGCGTACGCCTACGACGAGTCGAGCGGCACCGCCCTCTGGACGTGCCCGACCGGCCAGAACGCGGCGTACACCATCACCTTCTGCCCGTGATTTATTGACGAGCTTAACGAGCTTAACAAGCGTACAAGCATACAATGATGTATACCTACTGTATAGTCCAGTCATTACCAATCGATACCATTTTAAAACACCGCGTTCTGACCGCTAAGCACGTAGTCTCTCCTAGACAGACACTTCAACATGCGAGCTCGTTCCTCGCTCTGCACTTGCACTCGGGATTAATTATGTAGCAATATACCTTCGTTGAGAGCCAGGGATTCATTCGGTGGCTGCAATTGAGATGTTGAACCAGAAGCTTTGTTCGTTCGGACTACTGAGCAGGGCACACGCATGGGTATCTAGGATGGCAAAAGGCTTTTCTTTACCCATCGTGCGGTCATTACCACGAGGCGAGATGCAATCGCGAACTTGCGAAACTTTCTACGGGCCACATGAGAAGGCTCAAATCCCAGGTCCAAATAGATAAATAAATCAACCCAGGCAAAATAAATCAGTCGGCGTCTATGGGTATATGAATTCTACTCTGACGAAATTTTAACCCTCACAATTCGCTCAAACTTTCAGACCTTCAACCCCCGCACGCCCCCCACTCAACGGCCCCTTCCGCGCACCCCCCTCCCTAAGTATTAGCCGCATACTCCTCCCCCACAAACACACCCCTCCTTGCCCGCCTCTCCTCCTCGCAGGCAGCGAATGCGTCCTTCCACCAGCGCTCCCTAGGGGGACGGCGAAGCGGCCGTGTTTGTAGCAGAGTTGGGTGGGACAATGACTCACGCATTGCGGCCATCACTAGATCAACATGCCGATGTCACTCCGAATAAGCAGCAAAAAATCCTGGTAAAGATTCGGGAGAGGCCCCAAGCAGTGGGCCCCGCGGCGAGCGACAGCACCACGCAGTGGGCCCCTGCGAGCGGTGCGGTCGGTTTTCCACCCCGCCGTCCGGGCCGGCACGCGTAAAGAATGAAAAAACACTCAAAAAACAACAAAATAGCCTCAATGAAATTTCTGGACATGCCATCAGGCCAACGGAGGGGGTCTGAGGGAACGATTTTCCCTAGGTCCACAGTGTAAGAGACATGCCCTAAAACACAGCTAACAGCCCTGGTGCCGACGTTGATCCCTTGATGCTGATTGATGGAATGCAGATCTATATACTCCTGATATGGGTTACCCATGGGGGAATGCACGCGAGCAGTGCCATCCACCTGTCATTCTTTTTTCTTCCTCGACCGCCATCGTCTCCCGCTCAGTTCTCGTCCTCCGCGCTAGCTTATTCTCGTCATCCCTAGTTTTTCTCACCCCACATGTCTGGCGACGACACCGTTCCTCTCACACCCGCGGAAAACGCTCAGCTCCGCGCTCTTCTCGCCAGCGCCGCGCCTGCACAAACTGGTGGAAATGGGAATGGGGGCATCTCCGTGCAGACGGACAATACTGCCGGTGAGATTGATAACTTTAAATCCCCCACCTTCAAATCCCTTCCGATGTGGTTCCCTCGGGTGAGGTCCGCCGTGTTGGATCTCATCATCGACGGAAAATTCGAGGCCGAGGACCTCATCAAGCTCAGCCCTTTGCATGCGGGGGCTCGCGAGGCTCCGCGGCCTATGGTGTGGCACCCCGACTCGGGGTTCGTTGCCCCTGAGTCGTACCCCGACGACACCTTGGAGTCCGGCCTTCCCCGCGCTTTTTTAAAGGCCTTTTCGTCTGTTGTACCCCTCTTGGGTGCATGGACCACCTACACCGGCATCCGTGCCCTATGTGACCCCACTGGTGGCGGCGTTGCAGCAGCATTCACAATCTACACCACCCTCCTTCTTCAGTTCTCGACGCAGTACGAATGGAATGCGGTCCTGCTCTACCACTATGAGTTTACCCGCATCCGCTTGCAGGAGAACTTCCGCCCCACCCGCTGGACTATCCCTGACGCCAGCCTCATGGCTACCTGCCTCGTCCGCTATCCCCTCCTCTCCCCCTCGCCGTCGTCCTCCACATCCAAAAAGCGCCCACTCGCGGACCGCCTGGTGACCGTACCGGCTCCTCAGACCCCTGGCGCTCGTGCGAAGGTCGACGAGGTCTGCTTCAAGTTCAACAGCATGGATGGCTGTCGCATGGGGGATCGTTGTGCCCGCAGCCACGTCTGCCTCTTGTGTGCCGGCGCCCACACCAGCCTGGCATGCCCTCACAAAAAATAGGACGGGTTGGGTGAGTCTGCCGTGTCAGCTCCCCATCCTCCTGTACCTTCGGTACCTCTTCGTCAACTGGCTCCTTGTCTTTCGGACCCCCTCTACACCCTGCGCAACATCATAGCGCCCACCCCTTCCATACCACCTATCCGTCCTAACACCACCATCTTGTTTCCCGTCGCTGGGCCGCCGACTTTTCAGGTCGCTGGCCCCCTTTGCAGCCATGCTTTAGCCTACCTTATGCGCGAGTATCCAGATCAGTCCTTCGTACAACATTTGGTTAATATTATTGATTATGGTGCTTCTGTTGGTTATACCGGCCCCCGGGAGGGTCGTGTATTTAGTCGTAATCTTCCTGCTACGCCGTCCGAGCACGCTGCAACAGCGGCTGATATCCTAACCAATTTGAAGTTAGGGGAGCTTCACCGAGTTGTTGACCTCCCCGACCATCTTAAGAGCCGAGTCTTTTACTCTCCCATTGGGTCGGTCCCCAAATCTGGCGGTGGATGCCGGACCATCCACCACCTCTCGTACCCTGACGGGCATTCCATCAACGACGGCATCTCCCCCTCTGCAGTCACCTTGGTTTACACAACCCTCGACTCACTCTTTTGTCGACTCCGAAAACTGGGCCCGGGTGCCTATATCTGGAAAATGGACCTGAAGCGCGCTTTCCGTCACATTGTGGTTTGCCCGGACGACACATTGCTTTATGGTTTTTTCTTCGATGGTGCCGGCTACGTCGACCTGCGCCTTCCATTCGGCTCGCGTTCCTCACCATTCACCTTCAACCTCTTTGCAGAGGCCTTACATTGGGCATCTGAGCGTCTCGGGGCATCACTTGACCACTTCCTTGACGACTTCTTTGGTGCACAAGGGCCTAACGACCTCATTGCGGCCCAACACGACCGTGAAATCTTGCGTGCAGTGTGTACAGCTGTGGGCTTCTCTGCACATGCTGAGGGAAAACCTGGGAAAGATCTCCCTCCTACGACTTTGGGTACAATTCTCGGGATCGAAATCGACACCGTGAAATTCACAGTTTCGCTCCCAGCGGAGAAACTCACCCATACTCTCAGAACCCTTCGTGATCTCCTCTCTTCCCCCTCAGCGACACTCCTTAACCTGCAATCCGTCGCGGGTTCGCTCCAATTTGCCACCAAAATCCTTTGGGCCGGTCGCGCATTCATCCGTCGTGTGTACGATGCCACTTCCTCCATGTCTCGATTTGGCCGCCGACGAATCCCACGCGAGGCACGCCGTGATCTCGACTGGTGGGAACGTTTTTTACCCAACTGGAACGGTATCCAGTCCTTACATGCTCATACCCCTGGCATAACCATCTTCACCGATGCGAGTGGTTCCTCATCAAAGGGTATTGGCGGACATCTTGGCTCCCGAGAGAGCCCGGACGATTTCTTCGCGTCACGAGTCCCTCGCCGCCATCGGACTAAATCCATCTTATTCAAGGAGCTGTGGGCCGTGCTCCATGCTCTGCGATGTTGGGCAGCTCCAGCCTGGGCCGGGACCCGCATCACTCTCCGAGTAGATAATACTGGCGCTGTTGATGGGCTTAATGGCGGGTCGCTCCGGGAAGCCCCGTCCCAAGCTCTCTTGCGGGAAATTTTCCTTATTGCGCTTTCTCTCGATTTTTCCATTCATTGCATCTGGATTGATTCGAAGTCAAATTACCTTGCTGACGCACTCTCTCGTTTTGACATGTACCGCCTTCGCAATTTGCTGCCTCAATTCTTCACCTCTCAGCACACCGACTTCCCCCACCTCCCGACGACTGGCCTTCTAAGGTCAACCAGCCTGACCTCGTCGCATTTTACCTCTGGCATGGGCTGGCCAGCTCCACTCGAGGAGTCAACGATACTGCCTGCAAATCCTTCGAGCGCTTTGTTGGGCGGCAATACGGCAATTCGGTCCCCTCACCATACCCGGCCTCGGAGCCGCACCTTCTCGCATGGGCCGCGTCCCTCCCGCCTGCCGTCAGCGGAAAATCTATCAAACGCTACATCGGGGCTTTGAAATCCTTTCACACTGACCTTGGCTACCCCTCGGAACAGTTCTCCTCCCGGGTGTTGGAACGTGTTATCCGAGGGATTCGGCGCTTCCACGGTGATGCTGAGCGCAGGGAGCGCCTGCCTATCACCCACCCCATCCTCGAGCAGATTATTGCTATACTCTCGCGCCCCATCCTGCCGAAAGGAATCTCAAAGGAGCTTGCCGAGACACTCAAAACAAGCTACTGCCTCTCTTTCTCTGGTTTTCTCCGCTGTGGCGAGGTCACATACGACGTCTTCGATCCTGCTTTCGTTCTGAAACGCCGAGACGTTATCATACAGAGCGAGGACTACCTCACAATTGACCTCCCCGCCTCCAAGACCGACCCCTTTCGCAGGGGTGTCCGCATTGGCATGGCTCGCACAAACCTATCCACTTGTGTGTACAACCACCTGGTTGCCCACCTTGCACGCCCTGGTAACCCGGACGACCCCCTCTTCGTTGGTCGTCGGAAGCAGTCTGGGGGAGGCCACGGCGCCTTCACCAGAAAAATCTTCATTGACTGCTTGAAGTCGTGTTTAACCTCGCTTGGAATCGCCTCAGCAGGATATTCTGGCCACAGCTTTCGCCGTGGTGCAGCCACCTGGGCCCGCATGGTCGGCCTCTCCGACCTCGACATTCAACGCCTCGGACGTTGGACTTCAGATTGTTTCAAACTGTACATTGACACACAGCCCGACGTCATCATTGCTTTAAACCGCCGACTTCACACCGATCCCCCGTTGGTCATTGCAACTGCAATGGTCGTCCCTCCCTCCGAGGTCTGGCGCGCCGATGACACCCTCTAAAAAGCTCTTGCTCTCTGGCCCCGACACGTTCCGTGTCACCTCAGGCAACCGTTTCACGCTGCCTGGCTTTCTGGGTTTCGGCCCGAGAGCGCTCGCTGCGAGGGAGGCTTTGCCTCTCCTCCACTCAAAATTCATTTTCTTCCCCCCCATGCACGATCCCGAGGCATTCCTGATATGGGTTACCCATGGGGGAATGCACGCGAGCAGTGCCATCCACCTGTCATTCTTTTTTCTTCCTCGACCGCCATCGTCTCCCGCTCAGTTCTCGTCCTCCGCGCTAGCTTATTCTCGTCATCCCTAGTTTTTCCCCACCCACCATCCCCTTATCTCTCTCAAGTATATATCACAATCTCTACATACAATCTACATACAATTTTATGTAGCTCGTTCTTGTCTTAGTTAGTTGCAGCTTCGCGCCGGCTTGGGTTTCGGCCCGAGAGCGCTCGCTGCGAGGGAGGCTTTGCCTCTCCTCCACTCAAAATTCATTTTCTTCCCCCCCATGCACGATCCCGAGGCATTCCCTGCGGGAGTTACATTCGGTTAGCGGGAAGGATATTCGGGAGTGTCCAACAAACCTTGGCGGCTTGAGCAGCAGCATTACTCTAACCCGCCATCGGCAGTCACTTGTACCTCCCGCTGATTAGGGCCGGAAGGGGTTTCAAGTGACTATAGGCCTTATGATATTTTACGATTTCTTACGACACTTACGAGCACTTACGAGCCTTACGCCCTTCTCACTTGGGTTCATCGAGGTATCCGTACCTAAGTAGTTTTTGTACGTAATGAATATCAAATTGTTCACAAACAGAACGTTAGTTCTTTTGTGCTCTACAGATAGGCTCGTGACCATCCGTTCGCCTCACGTGGCTGCGCTTTTCACGGTTGCGAAGCGGCTGGGATCTTTGATCGCCGTTTTGGGTGGGCCCGCCAAATCAGTGGCCGGACTTACAAAAACTAGGATCGTTTACCTCTAAAAAAAGTGTCAAAAGTTCCCTGGTCAAAGATGAATATTTTTGAATTCTGAATCGAACAAGACCAGCTTGTTTTTTCGCGGTATTTAAGCATTTCCCGCCGGAAAGTGGGCTGTTTTTTTTCAAGGGAGGTCATTCAGCCTCTTAGGAGCACTACCAACTAGTCATTCTTCATAATCCAAGTCATTTACATCGTCTACGTAGTAATAATCCGAGCCCGCGTCTTCGTCATTATAAATATTGCTACTAAAAAGGAAGTCGTCGTCATTCCCATCCATGTCCAAAGCCACATCCGCCGCCATGTCTCTCGTGAGCGTCGGTTCATCAACCTCGTCCATTGTACGCTCAAACGCCATGAGTTCCTCCTCCCCAAATCCATCCATCGAGGCCCCATCAATGTCTGAATTTCCGACATCGCTGCCCTCGAAGTCGACTTGGGAAGGCTCGGGAAGATGAGTATCGACGGGGGGGAGGTCAAAGTTGACGGGGGCTGCAGCTATGGTTTGCAGAACGTCGCTGTCCTCTTCCCCGGATGCTCCACTACCCACCGTTGTCGCGGTTGGCGCGGCAACAGACTGCGGCTCCTCCGACCAATTGTCGACCAAGGGGCGGAGGCGAAGACGCGCCTGCAGCTTCTGGAACGCCGTGTTGTACTCCACTAGCGGGTTTGATGAGCTGTCCGCCAGCTGTTCGACACCGGCGGCGATGACATCGGGTGTCGGAGTCCCATCCCCGAGCCTTCCCAAGTCGACTTCGAGGGCAGCGATGTCGGAAATTCAGACATTGATGGGGCCTCGATGGATGGATTTGGGGAGGAGGAACTCATGGCGTTTGAGCGTACAATGGACGAGGTTGATGAACCGACGCTCACGAGAGACATGGCGGCGGATGTGGCTTTGGACATGGATGGGAATGACGACGACTTCCTTTTTAGTAGCAATATTTATAATGACGAAGACGCGGGCTCGGATTATTACTACGTAGACGATGTAAATGACTTGGATTATGAAGAATGACTAGTTGGTAGTACGGTCTGGTGCCCCGGCGTCGCGCTGGCGAGGTCGAGCCGCTCGCCGAGGATGACGTCGACGTTCATGGACTCGAGGGCTTGTCCGCGAAAACACGGCCCTTGATTTTGTAGACGTCATGCTCAGCGAGGCTCTTCATGAGCAGCTTGATATCTGTTGAGAGGTCTGCCGGCTCATGCTTTGTGCCCTGGTCAGAGCCGAGGATTCGGGTGATGGATGTCGAGAGGTGTCGCAGGGCGGTGACACAAGGAGCGACCATTCCCAGCCACTCCCAGGAAGCTGCACTTCCATGCGCCTGGTAAATGGTCTATTCGATGGTCCTGATTAGTCCCCGCCTCTTATACACATTGATTGCGAACCTTGATCCAGAAATTCATGTGTTCTTGCATTAAATCCACTTCCACCCACGAGAAAGGATTCCCCGTCGGGTTAACGAGCCAGTTATTGAGAACGATATCACTGTAGAACGTATTCATAAACCAGACATCAACAATGGAGATCAACAGCACATACCGTATGGGTTTCGGCCACACATGCGTGAGATTGTGAATCAAATGCAGCATCTCGTAGGCGTACTTGGATCGACCGTTCCCGCGGAAGCTCAGGGCGAGGAGCTTCAACACGAGCACTATTCGTCCGGAATCCCCAGCTTTAATCGAGTCGGTAAACTCCCGCGATATGAGAGCGTCACGGAGGAGGAGACATGAGTTTTCGAAAATTTGATCTCCAGGAGGAACTTCTCCCTCGGCGGTCTGTGCAGTACTCCGTTGCCAGCGAAGCTCGGAGACGAGTTCTGCATTCGCAAACTTCACCTGGATACTGGCTGCAAGATCCTCGAGTTGTGCATACGTCTCCACCGATGCTGCACACTCGTCCAATGTAGATTTGCCAGAGACAAGCAGCAGACAATGAAGGACACGAGAATAAAGGGAGGTGAAGACGAGGTCTCGACAGACCCGGAAAGGGGGAAGAGAGGAGAGGAGGATGGGTGCACGGTGCAGGTGTGTGTTGTGGAAGGAGAGAGACCCGGGGTTACGGGTTCCGCGGTTGGGGACACCCCAGTGCGTCACGAAGAAGCCGTGCATGTCCGCAATTTTGCCGTGAAACAGCCCCGGCATCCAGACACCCCAGCCGAAGCCAGAATAGCCGTCCTCGTGCCCCGCCCGAATATTAATAACCGAGCGAAGACGAGCGATGGAAAGCTGATCGCCGGCTAGGATTTTGACAGCCCATTTCCAATGCGCCAGCCCTTTGACTTCGAGCTCCTCGTAGATGGCGTTGGCAACCTCTGCGTTGGCGATGATGGTGGATTGGTCGATGTTCCATGCGGGCGTAGGGTGCAGAACCGTTTGGTGCAATTCGATCTTGTCCGGAGTTACTGGTAAGGCTGCATCAAGCTCCGCACGGAATCTCTCGTATTTTTCCCCGCCGTGCTCGATGATGATGAGCAAAATGCAATGGCGCAGGCATTTATCCATGAGGTTAAGCTCAGGAGCGGTGAGGAGGATGTCTTTGAGGGAGAGGGGAGGTGCTTTGTCGAATGCGGCATTGAGATCTGGGATCCGCATATCTTCGAGACGTGCCTTCCAAAGCGCGAAAATTGTGGCGCAGGTACCGTTTCTTGAGAGTCTATGAGAAAGAATGTGAGGAACGACTTCAGCCCGTATAAATTTTGATTTTACCTGTGCGTCCCAAAATTTGCTCGGCCGCTCGGAAAACCATATTGATATTATCGTAAGCGGCGGCGAAGAGGCCCGTAGAGGCGGCAACGCGCGCAAATCCGCGCATTGACGACGAGAGCTCATGGAGGGTGCTCAATTTGATGGTGAGTAAGTCTTGAATTTCACTTGCGAGCGCAACTGGATCTGGCGGCGTGTAGGGCTCAGCAGCCGATTCCAAGGGCGTGGATGGTGGGGTAGGCGGTGAGTAGTCGCCGGAAACGCGCCGCGTTCGCCGTCTAGCGTTCGTCCGCGGCTTGTGAGTCAAGTTTTGGTAGCTCTCGGAAATGCCAAGGTGGGCCATGACGGTGATAGTCTGGCGTTGGGCCCCCGTTGCATAGAGATACAAGCCCATGATGCGTCGTGAATAATTGTTCTTATGGCTGTATTGTCCGAGCAGAGCAAGTGCGGCAGACGTAACTACCTGCGAAATTGAATTAACATTTATATATCAGTGCGAGTTAGAATGAAAGTACACATACTGTAAATCGTTTTGCGACGCGCTGTGGAAGGTTTGTTTTGAGGTTTCGTGCCGATGTCGCAAATGTATCAAGCATCCGCATTGTGACGCGCGCGAGCGAAGCAATCCTTTCGCCCACTTTCACCATGCTGAAACTCGTCACATAATCATTATCCACCCGTGTTCCCGCCGTCTGCAGCATCTTCGACGCAGTAACGGACTGAGCCTCGCTATGAATGCGCACTGCGACATAATCCTCCGCCCATGTTCCGACCTCCTCTCGCGCAGTAGCGCTGTTCTTGTTTGAGACCCAAAAATTGAGAATACGGGCGGCCAACCCGGTCTCCTTGAAGAAACCGTCCCATCTAGTTGTACCCTGCTTGTTACTGGGGTCGAAAACGTAGAGCATTAGCTGCGCGAAGGTGAACCCTTTGTCTCGAAGTTTTTGCAGGATCTCGTCGAAGATGGCAGTCTTGTTTTCCTCGGCCTCCTCCTGAGACTGTACTCTCTGAGTCGCTACAGTGTTCGCACGTTTCCGATGGCGCTTCCTGTACGACGCGGCCAGTCTCTCCTCCTTCGTTCCAATGATGGGGCTGCTAGGATTAATCCCATCGCTTGAGAGCGGAGGTAACGGCGACGGGACATATGGGACGGAATCGGCGAGTGCTCGAGTGGCCGCCACTCGTTCGGGAGAGGAAAAAACACTGCTTGCCGGGGAGGAGTCCTCAATTGGCGAAGAGCCGGGGAGCGAGTCTCCGCGACGCTGTCGGGTCGGTGTGGTGATTATTGGGAGGGAAGTCGAGGTCAAGGGGTTCAGGCCCACTCCACCAAGGAGGTAACTGGTGAGCGACGGCATCGGGGCATCCCTGGTCTGGGATTCACGCCGTGAAGCAGTTGATCTGGTCGGGGTATTTAGAGCTGAACCTGCGTCACTATCGTCGTCGTCTGAGTCGTCAGAGGACAGCACAGTATTTCCTGTGAGACGAGGCATGAGAGATAGGAGAAATAAGTGATCGAGTTTTTTTCCTCTTACCTAACCACCACCATGCCGCCTCGCAAAAAGGCAAAAATAGCCCTCCCTTCGCGAACACAAGCAGCCGCCAATGCGCGAAAGCCCCTAACGAAAGCCGAGTTGGTGGGCTTGGCAGACCTCATGCGCACCAAATTCGAGAGTCCGCATCGTGCGCGGCAGTACCAGATGGACGGCATTGAGGCGCAGCTTCAAATGCGCGACGTCTTAGTCCATGCTGGCACCGGTATGGGCAAGACCACGATCGCGGCGGGCCCTCACGCACATCCGATGAGCGCTGGGAAAGTCACCTTGATGATCTCCCCGCTCATAGCTTTGCACGACGAACAAGTCAGTTTTTATCGCTTGAATGAAACGGAAGTGAATATTTACAAGTACATTCAGGTCGAGACATTTCGGGACGAGTTCAAATTGAAGGCCACCGCAGTGAACAGCAGTAACGGTGGATGCAAAGTGGAGGTGCTTCAGGTTCGTGCTCGACGCGACCCTAAAGGGACACACTGACAATTTCTCGTTAGGAAATCGTTCAGGGAGACTACCAGATCGTATTAATCTCACCTGAGATGGGGCTTTTGCGCCGTTTCATCCGGGAGGTCTTGCGCAACGAGACTTCGGTCGGAGGATCATGTCCGTTGTCGTGGACGAGGCCCACGTCGTGTCGCATTGGGGAGCTTCGTTCCGCAAATAGTATGCATCGCGACTTTGACAGATCACTTGTGATCGCTTGTACGTGCTCGTACAAGCGAGAAAAGTGGCCAAGCTGACAAGTCCACAAGCCATGTCGAATTTTCCACAAGTTTGGAAAATAAAAAATATTTTGAGTACCCTCGATGCATTCCTGGCATCGTTTCCGTGGTTTTATTTTTTGATCACAAGTTGCAAAAGGCCGCAAGTGCACAAGTTAATTGCGATGATACTGATGTGGGACCCTGGGCATGATCCGCGCCTTTCTGCCACGAGGAACGCCGGTCGTTGCACTCTCGGCCACACTGCCAGCCCGTGTCCGGAACGATGTTCTCAGTAAACTGCAATTTGGTCAGGATTACGCCAACATCGATGTGGGAAATGACCGACCTAATGTCTCCATCATCGTCCGCGGCATCCACCATCCGCTAAACACATATGCGGATCTCGATTTCATTGTCGCCGGGATTAGAACGAAGGAGGACATCAAGAAGACCTTCATATATGCCGATAATATCGCGACCGGTGTCGAGATTATTGACCACCTAATGAGTCTGCTGCCGCCGGAGCTGCGACACGTTGTGCAGGGTTATGACGCGCCGTTTCGACCATACAACGCGGCATTATCAAAGGAATATCGAAGGAAGGCGATGGAGCCGTTTAAAGCGGGCACAATTCGGATTTTAGTTTGCACTGACGCCGCGGGAATGGTTAGTCCGACGTCAATATCTTGAGCGGAACATACTGACAGGTCTCTAGGGATGCAATATACCAGACATAGACGTCGTAGTGCAGTGGAAACTGCCTGCTTCGATATCCCTCTTTGTCCAAAGGGCGGGGAGAGCTGCGCGAGCGGATGGGCGAACTGGTCTCGCAATTCTCCTCGTCGAGCCGAGCGCCTACGGCATAGATCTTGCTGAGGGAATTGCTGCGAAGACGTCGGGAGGGAAGGGAAAGAAGAAAGGGGAGAAGGAGAAGGAGACGAATGCTGAAAAGCGGGAAAAAGCAAAGAAGAAAAAAGAGCATGCGAAGCTGAGAGGGGTGCAGCGGGGTGGTGCCGGGGGGAAACATGACACGATTTTCGTTGTGGAGACACCGGCGCTGGACCCGGAGGCTCAAGATGAGGGCCTGCTGGTGTTTGTGCAGACCATGAAGTGCCGTTGTACTGTGTTAACAGAGATCTACAACAACAAGCCTGCGCGTAAGTGTTTTGCAATCAATGAGGACTTCAAAAGGACTTACCAATAATATAGAGCCCACGGTACCCTGCTGCGATATCTGTTGTCCAGAGCTGCTCGACAAGACTCGCCCGGGAAAGCCGCCTGTAGTCGCTCGTCAATCCGCTGTCAAACGCGGCGAAGTAAACACAGACGTACAGAGCGCGTTACACCAATGGCGCGTCAAAATCAAAGCGCGAGACTACCCGACACCACTGTATACGGCGTCCGCTATAATGCGCGACGAGACCATCGCGCTGCTCTCCTCGGTTGGACCCATTGACTCTCGCGAAAACCTTCAAACAATTTTGGCCGGACAATGGACGTGGTGGGGTGATTACGGGGAAGAGTTGTACAGTTGTCTTGCAGCACTGACAATTCCCCCCATGGTTCCCCTGCCGCCGAAGAGGAGAGGTACAAAGCGAGGGCCCGAGGGTGTGGTGAAGGAGGAAGACAGCCTTACGTCCAAACGCCGTCACGTTCAAGCGCCGTCAATCGCCGCGAGCACTGATGTTACGGCGTCCGCCCCGGTCGCCAGTGGCTCTGGAGCGCCAACCACGACGCGTAAACCACGAGCTAAAAAATCAGCAATGTCAAAAGAAGAGCGGGATAAACTTGACCAAGCGGCCTTTCTCGCGGCCGACGCCGAAAACTTGGCCCGTGCCAGGACTCGTTTCGGCGGTAGAACTCCCACGTAACAACAATAGCACGACGTAAATAACTATGTTAGTGTTTTGGCAACATTTCAGGTCAATTTGGACTCGCAGACGCGTCGAAGTGTCGGGAAACGCGTCGAGAGGTCTGGAAAACCTTAATTTGAGCTCAAAAAACAACTTGGTCTTGTTCGACTCAGAATTCAAAAATATTCCGATTCCACTGAGGAAGTTTTGACACTTTTTTCAGAGGTAAACGACCCAAGTTTTTCTAAGTCCGGCCATTGATTTGGCGGGCCCACCAAAAATGATCCCCAGATGTTCCAGTCGCTCAGTGGTTGCGAGTCTACTCTACAGACCAAAAATGTCCGCACAAACGACACGTGCCGTTTGCCCACATCAGCAAACCCAGGGTTTTACCATAGTTGACTGTAGTCATCTGTAGTTGCCATAGTTACAGGCCCGTCTCGTAGCGCCCTGTAGCGCTACCTAGTTCCCGGGCTTCTATGTAGCTCTACGTAGATTGGGGGTCTTCTATGTAGCGCTGTGTAGATGAGGCATTTTATGTAGCTCTATGTAGTTTCGTGCCTTGGTTGTAGAGCTGGGTAGTTTGGGCCTCCGCTACGTAGGGCAGCCGCTTGCAGGTGGCTGTACCTGATGCCAGCATTACGTCTTGTAGACGCACAAGCCAAGACATTATCTCTTGGCCTACTTTGTGTTAGGGAACAGAAATGAACGGGAAATTACTGCTCACCCTCGAGATCGCTTTTAGGCCATTCCCACGGCGATTCTGCAGAATCAAATCTGACAATCGAAACAGAATACAGGCGAGAATCCTGACTTGATCCTGACCGATTCTCAAGAATCACTGCATCAGCAAACCCTGGGTCGGCTACGTAGCGCTACGTAGGGCCTGTAGCTACTGTAGCAACTGTAGTTAGGTCCCGGTTATGTAGCACTATGTAGTTGAGGTGGTTGCTACGTAGCGCTATGTAGTTGGGGGGGCTACTATGTAGTGCTATGGAGCTGAGGTGTACTACTCAAGAAAAGTCTTAATTTAATCCTTTCAGTTTCAATACCTTTCAATTGGATGCTGTCTTTCAATTATATTCTAAGGCAATGTTTTAGTAGTAGTGCTGAATGGTATGAATAACTATTAATTATCTATTTAATACATTGTTTTTGGGCGGGTTCGAACTCACGACCTCGCGCGTACGGACAAAAGACACGAAAGAGGCAACTACCAAGTAGACTAAGAGACCATGACATATGTTGGCCCCAGTTACACAATATGGTATTGCGCCATGTCCAGGTCAGTAATTCTTCAACTCTATACTAAACCCTTGAGTTGCAGGCGGCCAGTGTCTCCTCTACTGTGATCTGAAGTCAGGTATATTGGGTACAAGTGAGGTGTGACTCTTGCATGTACAAAGTCACTTGACTTTGTCACACCGTGGACAACCTCCAGTGTGTCCACGGTGTGACAAAGCAGGTGGCTTGTAACACATTTGTGACATGGTTTTTTTTTTTTTTTTTTTTTTTTTTTGCTTCTTATCACCATTCACACAGCAGCAGAAGTGCTTCAAAATCAGCCAAATGTGAATTTAGGAGACCTGTGTAGACCTAAATCTAATCCACCTGTTCATAATAAGGGAAGTCAAAGCTGAAATTGAAGGCCGCTTCTGAGGACCGATTCTTTGTCAAGAATTGGGACCAGTGATTCTTGAGAATCGGTCAGGATCAAGTCAGGATTCTCGCCTGTATTCTGTTTCGATTGTCAGATTTGATTCTGCAGAATCGCCGTGGGAATGGCCTAAAAGCGATCTCGAGGGTGAGCAGTAATTTCCCGTTCATTTCTGTTCCCTAACACAAAGTAGGCCAAGAGATAATGTCTTGGCTTGTGCATCTACAAGACGTAATGCTAACATCAGGTACAGCCACCTGCAAGCGGCTGCCCTACGTAGTGGAGGCCCAAACTACCCAGCTCTACAACCAAGGCACGAAACTACATAGAGCTACATAAAATGCCTCATCTACACAGCGCTACATAGAAGACCCCCAATCTATGTAGAGCTACATAGAAGCCCGGGAACTAGGTAGCGCTACAGGGCGCTACGAGACGGGCCTGTAACTATGGCAACTACAGATGACTACAGTCAACTATGGTAAAACCCTGGGTTTGCTGATGTGGTCCCGATTCTCGACAAAGAATCGGTCCTCAGAAGCAGCCTTCGATTTCAGCTTTGACTTCCCTTATTATGAACAGGTGGATTAGATTTAGGTCTACACAGGTCTCCTAAATTCACATTTGGCTGATTTTGAAGCACTTCTGCTGCTGTGTGAATGGTGATAAGAAGCAAAAAAAAAAAAAAAAAAAACATGTCACAAATGTGTTACAAGCCACCTGCTTTGTCACACCGTGGACACACTGGAGGTTGTCCACGGTGTGACAAAGTCAAGTGACTTTGTACATGCAAGAGTCACACCTCACTTGTACCCAATATACCTGACTTCAGATCACAGTAGAGGAGACACTGGCTGCCTGCAACTCAAGGGTTTAGTATAGGTAGGTAGGTAGGTAGGATTACACGGCACGGTCCCGCTGAGGAACGCCGGTTTCCAGGGAGTATCCCGGTGTACACGCACTATGTAGATTACACCATCGTCCCTGGACCCCTCCAAATCCCGATAGCCGAGCTCACGGTCGCAGTTTTTGCACTCGCCGCGGTAGAACTATAAGAATCTAAAGAAGCAAAAGAAGGTAAGCACGTCAACTCGAATCAGCCTACCAATCAAGCGTCTAAACGGAACACGGGAAGAGCATAGAACACCTGTAGAACATCAAACGCGAATTTTGCAACCAGAGCTATTGTCGGCCTCGGATAAATAATGGTCTTGAGGGCCTCCGTGCTGGAGAGACCCGCAAGCTGACCACGGAGGTTGGGAAGCATAAAGAAGAGCTCGCCATAGAACTTGCGCCGCAAATCAACCAGTGCGTCCGAGGACTTACAAGTTAACAGGGCGTGTTCCGGCGTCTCAACCTTGATCTTGCAGAACCTACATAACCGATCCAAACGAGGCACTGGTTGGTGCGCATGATCGACGTAACGCAAGACTTCCACGGCCAACAGGTGAGTTGAAAGTAGCAGAGAAGTGATCGCCTCGCGATGCTTCTGAGTCTTCACCAGTGTCAGGTAATGCCGGGTGCAGGAAGTAATTTGAGTTGGTGCCTTGTCCTTCTGTGGTTCGCGCCGCCCATGCAGCAAATAGAGCTTGTCTGACGAGTCTATCTCTCCTTGTAGCCATTCCAACATATTTCTCTGCACCAGTTTGGAAAAATCTTCAACGTCTTCAACCGAGGTTGCGCGCGTCAGGATTAGTTCTGGGCAGTGGAATGGCAACCTCGTAACAGCCTTGATTAGATCCTTAGCCCAAGATCTTTTACCCGAAGCCGCTAAGTCAATAGAACTATTGAGGGCCGCGCGTGCATAACGATCATTGTCAAGGCTAAGGAGATAACACAGGTGGCTGAGAGCGAGTAGGAGACGTCGGACTCGTATAGGCATGATACCAGTTTCCGTGAAGAGGGGGGCAATCATGGAGCGCCGATGAACATTGAGCATTTGACGGAGGAACGAGACTTGAACTTTACATAACTGGTTGACATGTACGTCTTCACTGTCCGGGGCGATCTCGCATCCAGTTGAAGAATTACTGACCTGGACATGGCGCAATACCATATTGTGTAACTGAGGCCAACATATGTCATGGTCTCTTAGTCTACTTGGTAGTTGCCTCTTTCGTGTCTTTTGTCCGTACGCGCGAGGTCGTGAGTTCGAACCCGTCCAAAAACAATGTATTAAATAGATAATTAATAGTTATTCATACCATTCAGCACTACTACTAAAACATTGCCTTAGAATACAATTGAAAAACAGCATCCAATTGAAAGGTATTGAAACTGAAAGGATCAAATTAAGACTTTTCTTGAGTAGTACACCTCAGCTCCATAGCACTACATAGTAGCCCCCCCAACTACATAGCGCTACGTAGCAACCACCTCAACTACATAGTGCTACGTAACCGGGACCTAACTACAGTCGCTACAGTAGCTACAGGCCCTACGTAGCGCTACGTAGCCGACCCAGGGTTTGCTGATGCAACACGTGAATGTCGTCATTTCTGCTTCTCGAGCTTCAAGCCTTCGAGGCTTCGACCTATCTCTATGGTCGCATGCCTGCTTTCCTTGCTGCTCCTTCTGGCTCCCATAAACATCCAGCAACTGAAGAACATCCATCTAATCCACCACCAAAGTGGATATGCAGAGCTCAAGTCGACGACGGTTAGGGTTCTGTTTTTTATTCCGGTTAATAAACATGTTTTTAAACAGGTGTTTATAAACACGGTTTTTAATGGTCAAGCCAAAACCCCCGGTTTATAATTCCTGTGGCAGTGCTCGGCAGACCTACCAGAGGGCCAATTTACGCAAAGTTCAGGGCAAGTTGAGAGAGGAGAATGCCAAGTAAGTGGGCATCTACTCACTTTTTGTGCAACTTCAGCTGTCTAGCTGATGTAGCTCCTGAAATTGTCACTATTTCCTGCAGGTTTTCCTGTGAGTTGTCTTGCTTGTTCCCAAGCTAACTTCCGGAACTTGTAAGTGCTCAATCAACTGATTAGCGGTTACCTGGCGTCATGCAGGGGCGAAAAATCTATCCGGATGTCGCCGGAAGCCCAAATTTTGCCTGCTACCGCTGAGTGTTTATAAATCGGTTTATAAACGCCCTGTTAATAAACAGAGAATTAAAAACTGTTTATAAATGGTCCGGGAATTATAAACAGAACCCTAACGACGGTCGTAACATGGTTGGTAACAAGTCAAGAGCCCGAGCGTTCCGACTCAAAACGTGTGAATACTGGTGAAACTCCCGCCAAAGAACAAGAGGGACCTCAGAAAGATTGATTGGAAACGGAGAAGAGAAGAGAAAGATAACTCGAGAAGGAGACTGCGCTTAGCCTTGATATACTGTCCTATTTGAATCTGTACCTTCTGTAACAACTACTAAATATTGCCCCAAAATCTGTTTGTGCCCGCCGCCTGCCGGCCACTTACAATCATTAAATCCCTTGGACTTACTCAGTCACAGTGCCAGCATCCCGAAGCCCCGTGATTCTGGATCCCCAGGTCTGACCAAGGGCTGAAAAAAATTTCTTAGTATACAAATCTGAAATAAATGCCCTGATTCCGGGTCGAACCGACGAACTTGTGAAAATCGAGCTCTGACTTGTGGTCTTTTCGTTTTGCGGGTTTTTTACCCTTGTTTGTCCTTGTACAAGCTTGTATAAGCATTACAAGATTTTCGTCAAAATTCTGATGTGGACGACTGAAAGAGAGAAATTAAAGCAAGCCGGAAAAGAGAAGGATACATTAAATCTGCACTTCAAACCCCATACATAACTCAGGGTTCCTATCTCCTCGGCATTCATTTTAATCTTGCTGAAAGCAGAAAGATGAAAAATCCTACCGGACTATTATAGCTGTCAATGCAGACCCGAGTACTTAGATACTTGCGACTCGAGCGTGGGAAATTGAAATGAGATGTTTGTTAATAAGCCAGCAGGGTGTGGGAAGAATGCCGCCCGGGGATCTATCTCTCCGTCTGGAATGAGAAAACCTTTTGTGCAAGTGTATGAGGGGTGTATCACTCCGAAAAAGCCGATGTTTCGCCCCTCCTGATTACGGTTCTGAAATTTTCAGTATCAACATTTTTTTCAACAGGCCCGATATCTTCAGTATCAGGAGCAGTATTGTATGTGGTATCAGGGCACAGACCGTCGGTCCAGAGGGGGGCAGGGCGGCCCGGGGCGGACCGCGGGCGATATTGCTCCTAATACTATAAGTATCAGGTGCTCGAAAACTTCTGCTGATACTAAAGGTTTCTGAACCATAATCGGGAAGTTCGAAACATCGGGGTTTTCGGAGTGTATGGCGGTCACTTTGCACATTTATTATTCCGGGCTTTTTTTTTTTCCAATTTTACAGCCAACGACAGTACCGAAGGCGCGGACCAAAATTTTCCAAATTTAGAGGTTTTTCATCTTTTCGAAAGAATTAGCCATACCTCGCTTGTCTCTGCACCGATTGACTTGTAAGTAGGCTAGAAATGCCAGATTAATTCACGCGCAATTAGTCATAGAGTTAAACCAACAAAAATGGTTTATTTTGGATGCCTCCTCAAATTGGGCTTGGTCAACGGTAAATTCGCGCTAGTACTGCCATATCATATCTAGCTGGCCCTAGTTTTGGATAGGGAAACCTAGGAGGTATTATGATTGATTTCATAGACGCATAACAGCAAATTTGCAGCCTGGCTATTTTAAAATTAGACTACGAGGGATCTAACGGTGAAGGTGTTGAAAGTTGTATGTTGATCAGAATGTCTTACATATAGGTTCCACAGCTAGTATACAAGTGCCTCTGAGTGATCACAGTGCTCATTACACTGCATAGCTCTCTTCCCAGGTCAGCAGTAGACTCTACCTAGGAGGCAGTGGTACTTGACCATGAATTGGTCCACACCGACCATCAATGGGTGATAAACCCCAATCTAGGGGTGCCGTTCAGAAACCATGGTTGCCACCACTCATCCCTCATGAAAAACATTCCCTACCAATGTTTCCAAAGATTCATGATCTTAAGAAAAAAAAGTCCAGCAACATGAAAAAAAAAAAGTGCAGAAAGTTGAAAACCTGAAAAAAAGGCTGAAAAAGTGAGAAAAAAAAGGGTCAGAATCGTAAATGTGCAAGGTGACCGCCATAGGGGTGGGGGTGACACATGACAAGTTGAACCAGTTTTCGACACAGGGTCTGGGGGACTCCAGAGGTATGGCGGTCACTTTGTACATCTATTATTCAGGTTTTTTCTTTCACGTTTTGTGCCTTTTTTTGTGTGTGTTGATGCCGGAGGATGGTTTAAATTTCGCCGCCAGAGTGGGGTTAATTGCATTTGATGGCCGACCTTGATAGGATGCTTCGGCAGTAAGGTTTGGTCCCTTGCTGAGCCACAGCAAGTGCATCTCTACTGCATTTGGTGCCAGCATCTGCTTGAGACACTTACAAGTGGTCTGGACATAGACCTTGTGAGTCCAAGTCTGGTCCAAATAGTCTCAACATATGCTGCCGATTAAAGCCGTCAAGGCCGGCCGGTCGGCTTACACAGCCAGCCTATCAAAATAAAACTCTGACCAAGAGGCTTCAGATTGGTTTATTGGACAAACTGTTTTTTTTTTTTTTGGGTGGAGCGTTCCAGAGTTATTGGAGGCAATGAGCAACTGATAACATCAGCCCTCCTCGCACGCTAAAACTTCGCAGCACCGGCCACGAAAGAAAATACAAGTCCACCCGGGAAAATACCTTATGTACGCCATTTGCTTGGCAGTGTGGGACTCCCCTCCTCCCAGCACACCGCTACTGGAGAGGAGGTATACCCACTAAAAACCCGGACTGCCGAATCCATATTTCCGGCAGATTTTCGGGATCATACACGTGACAAGCCCCCCCAAAATATATATATATATTTGGCCTCGATCAATGTGCTGATTCGGCTTTATGCATCCTTCCCCCTTGCCATAAATCCAGGCAAAAATTTGGGTTCATAGTTTGGGGTGTCCTCGAGACGCTCCACAATCAATTCACCATTCTTGAGGGCTTTCTGGGTGAAAACACCGTCGCCTGCCAAATCAGGATGTAAAGCCGACAGTACTCGATTCAAGCCGGTTTTTTTTATTAACCTCGCAGGACATATTATATACAGCAGAAGAGTACCTTGTACCATCCCTTTGCTCACTAGACACCGCTAGACATTACTTTTGGTTGCGATCAAAAGTAAATTTGAATCTAATCTTGCAACAAAGCTTTGTGTCAGACCCTCCAGAAAAAAAGTATGGCTGGAATAAAAAAACAAAGGATTCATGAGGGAAAAAAAGTATGAAAACCCCGAAAACATGGAAAAAAGGACAGGAAAGCACAAAAAGAGTCCAGAATAATAAATGTAAAAAGGGAGTATGACAGAGGGGGGAAATCGACCCCGCCCTAGGAGTGTGAAGTTTCATTGCAGATGAGTTTTCGGGCCACGTGACAGTATCTGGAATATAGTGAATTGCGTCTTCGTGAATTGTCTTTTAGACCTATTCAACATCACCCTCTGTGATGTGTTGCCTCAACCAGAAGGATTCTATTTCGACACAGAGGTGCGTGAAGGGTGACTATCAATTTGAACAAAATAGTTACTAGGATAGATGAAACACCTGATTTAGCTGCGGTTAAATCTGGTGAAAATCAGAAAGGACATATAATTGGATATTCTAGGATGAAACAGGTAAAGCTATAGTTGGATGTCCTCCCAGTATAAAGTTCAGATGACTTCCAAATTCCATAACCCTTCCCAACATGCCCCGTCAAGCAACTATGACTGAAGTTCGTTTGAACAACATCTCGAAGTGTGTGGCTATCATGGCCAACACATTCAATGTCCTCGTGGGCACACTCAAGATCTCTGGCCTAGAGGCTATTTCAAATACCATCCAGTCACTTTTGAAATTGGTATGGGTGCATTCGCACTCACTTGGTGTTGGAACAGCTCATAGTTGGTGTCGTAGACTATCAAACAAGATAAAAGTGAGTGTGCTGAGTTGATGGAGCACACACACCAGTTGCTCAGTGCGATCATTGGGGTATATATCAAGTCGGACACTGGTGCTGAATTGCCCCCAAGCACATTAAATCAGATTGCAAAATTCACCCAGTACTTTTATACCCTGAACCTCATCTACATTCCTGACTCCATCGCTCTAGAACGCTCCACAAAATTCATAGCTTTTTTGAGACTCAACAAAGTGGCAGTAAAGTCAGAAGGTTTTTCCGGCAGGGAGAGCTGAGTATACTGCTCAAGGATTGCAAGGCAGGATTGCAACAGGGATTTGATTTCTTTAGTGTAGGTATTCACATTCAAACCATATGGCAACTGATAATGGCAAAGATCAAAACGGTGGACATCATGACCAATGTGAGGGAGATGCAAGACCAGGCTCAGCTTAGACACCAAGAGGTACTGGACAGCTTTGAAACAATGTCCAGTTCAGATTCAGCATCCTCTGTATGTGAGCAGATTGCTCGAGAGTGTTGGTACTAACATCCCTGCAGATGTACTCTGGCTCATATGCAAGGTACTTAATTCGAATAGCTGTCTCTTCATTGTGCTTATGAATACTGTAGTTCAAACTCCATTTCAATGCTACCAGCGGAGCCAAAGATTTTCCATGGTCGTGACTCGGAGCTTGCAGATATTCTCGAGCTCTTCAGGCAAGGCACTCCAAGAATTGTTATTCTGGGTGCGGGTGGCATGGGCAAGACTAGTCTGGCAAGGATCATAGTGCACCGCGATGAAATAACCATCAAATACCATGGGAATCGGTTCTTTGTTACCTGTGATACTGCATCAAGCAAACCAGAACTTGCAGGTCTCATTGGAGCACATCTTGGGCTGAAACCTGGGAAAGACCTCACTCGAGCAGTCTTACAGCACTTGTCTAGTAGTCCACCCAGTTTGTTGATTCTGGATAACCTCGAGACCGTGTGGGAGCCAAACAAATCTCGCAAGGAGATTGAAGAGTTCCTCTCTCTCCTCACAGATATACCCAGTCTAGCATTGATGGTTTGTAGATTTTCGTTCTTACAAAAAATCTCACTGATGAAGCTCCAGATCACAATGCGTGGAGCAGAAAGACCATCCAAAGTGCAGTGGAGTCGGCCATTCTTGCTGCCCCTACTGCCTTTGGCACAGGATGCTGCCCGAAAGATGTTCATGGATATTGCTGATGACAAGCATTCCCTGAAAGAAGTGGACCAGGTCCTTGCTCTAACAGACAATATGCCACTCTCAATCAACCTTTTGGCTCATTTAGTAGATGTCGAGGGGTGCAGTGAGATATTATCTCGCTGGGAGACGGAGAAAACTTCCCTCATCTCTGAGGGCTATGACAGAAGATCCAACTTGGAGTTATCTATTTCACTCTCACTCTCAAGTCCCAGAATTGTTTCCATGCTGCAGTCCCAGGATCTCCTGGCATTGCTGGCCATGCTCCCGGATGGCCTTTCAGATGTAGAGCTCAAGCAAACCAAATTTCCAATCAAGGATATCCTTGGTTGTAAATCTGCCTTACTCTGCACTGCTTTAGCATACACTGATGAGCACAAACACTTGAAGGTCTTGGTGCCTATCAGAGAGTACATGGGAAGACTGTTCCCTCCAGCAGACCAGATGATACAACCACTTTTGAAACATTTCCATGAACTCCTGGAATCTTACAGAGTAGCTTTTGGCACAAGATCCGCGACAGTCCCCATCGACCGGTTAACATCAAATTATAGAAACATCCAGTATATCCTCCAAAGTTGCCTATGGAGGGAGCATCACAATGTTGTGGATGTTATTTCCTGTGCATGTGATTTTAATAACTTCAGTGGCCTTATTGCACGAGGCGCAACTACTCTTCTGGAGGATATCGCCAACCTTCTTCCGTCCTTAGGAGACCATCGGTTGAAAGCATATTTGATTACTGAACTAGTCCACTCATGGCAAGATCATCCAATCTCCCATTTGGACTCGTTGATAGTTGAGGCCTTGGACCACTTCAAGTACTTCAATGACCCTGACCTCGAAGGTGTGTTCTCTGGTCAATCTGTGTGCAATAAACTGAAAAAGATTGCCAGCTCGCTTTCACATTACTCTAGGAATCTACTACTTTCAGAATAGCAAAGTTTCCACAGCGTTACAGCATGGTCAAACTGCCCTCTCCTTGGCACAGGCAAATAGAAACTACGGGAGGCAATGCGATGCACTTGATTTCCTTGGACAAATTGAAATATGTGCTGGTGCCTATGCTGCTGTTCGAGCCAATGCACGGGAAGCGCAGAGGCTTGCTAAAATTTCTGGAGATTTGTGGAGAGAGGCAAGTGCACAATACAGTGCGGCCCTTTGTTTGATATTCCTGGGGGAATACCAAGAATGCATGGCTCTAACCATTAAGGGTAGAACAAATTTGGGTCTATGCGGTCTCTCTCACGGGAAGGTCAACTATAATTTGATGGAAATTCAGGCCGAGGTTCACAAGCTCAAATCAGAATATGTTGAGGCACATAACATCCAATGTCAAATTCTCCAAGAAACAGCTAATTATAATTATCAGCAAGGGTTTTCCCTGATGAATATTGCTGAAATCGAGATCTTAATGGGGTTTTCAAAGATTGAGATACAAAAGAAGATCAACACATCACAAGCCATTTTCAAAGCACACAACCACAATCCGACACCGGATACTATTACATGTGATGCCACTCAGGCGGACCTTGACCTTAGAGATGGGGATCTGTCAAGTACATTATTTTGTAAATGCCTTCAACTTGGGTGGGGGAAGCACTCAGAGGTCGTGATCTTTTGCCTGGAAAGGCTTGCAGATATCAATCGCTGGGAGGGATCTCATCATCCAACCTCTTGGGCTGCTGTTTTCCTTGCACATTCGCTCAAGGCAAAACAGAGACTAGGAATTTACAAAGCCATGCAATTCCTGGGGGATGTCTGCCTCAGGGAGAATGATGAAGCTACAGCCATTTCTCTGTTCACTCTTGCCTTAGAGGGATTCACCCAGATGGATGTTCACCGGAGCAGAGCAGAGTGCATGATCCGACTTGGGGATATTTTCAACAAGCATGGTGATTTAGTGAGGGCGCTGGAGCTCTGGGAACCAGCAAGGTTGCTCTTTGAGTGCTCATCCCAGGCCAAACGGGTTCAAGATATTAATAAGAGGCTGGTTAGGATTGGTGAGGATGTCAAGGAGCAGCACAGAAAAAACCTGGATCGACTTGCAGAGTTCAATGCTCCAACAGGGAAGGTGGAGGAGGTGGAGGAGAATTTATCGGAAGATGAGTTGGAAAAAGAAGACCCTGGTTTGATTGCTTGATCTGTGGACAATTATTTATGGGTGTCTGTTCCTTTGCCTGTGTACTTAAGTATTTATGCGAGGCCACTTCAGTCCACTCAAAAATATATATCTAATTATTTATTCACATCTGTGGAAAAGTCAAACATCGACATATTGCCTGAAGGGTTAGGCCACTAGGCTACTTTTTAGTGTGCAAGCGTCCGAGGGATATTTAGAGACAATCAATGGGAGCAGGTGTAATGGCTGAGTGTTGAACTCCGCCAGATCGAGATCACTTTACTTCATACATTTTAAAGAGGGCAATGAGTCTCTGTCAACCAAGGTGCTCTGAATGAGTTTGGGCCCCGTTGTAAGCCTTGGGTGAGCTATTCCAGAGGAATCCAAAGACGAGGGTACAACCGGTGAATCCGAGGCGGAACTGAGTGATGAAGACCCCGCTAGGCGCGGTCTAAGCGATGAGGTGTTAACATCAAGTCCTTCACCGAAAGCCTATGCCTGCGCTCGAAGAGTCTCGACAACACTGGTTGGGAGATTCAAGTTTTTCAGCCCAATTTATGGTGAAAAATGTTGTTTATTTTTCAGACATTTTTCACTGAAAAAGTAGGTAAAAAACTCAAATCATTTTTACTATTTTTTGAGTTTGAGGTAAAAAATTCAAAAGAAAGGCAAAAAATGGTGAAAAATGTTTAAATTTTTCACCTCTTTTTTCACTGAAAAATGTCTGAAAACTGAACAACATTTTTCACCGTAAATTGTGCTGAAAATTTTGAATCTCCCAACCAGTGCAAGTCACTAACACATTCGGAGAGACTCGACAAACGGTGAATTGAAAGCATGCAAGGCACAAGGTGAAGAGTTGAGAGTAAAGTGTAGTTGATTTATTGATCCGATGCCTACGTGAGACTATGGAATCGGCTAACACTACTGTCAAAATAGAGATCTCGGGGACTCAAAAAGTCACAGCGCTGGGGCCTAAATTGAAATGGGAATTAAGTTAGTTCTGTAATTCATAGTATTATAAAATAATTGATGCAGCCCGAAACTGAATTTTATACATCTCATTTGGACCTCAACTAAATTGAATATTATTGGGGGGGCTTGCCCCCCCCCTCTTTCCTCGGGTGGGCAGCCAAAAACCGGATTAGGGCTGGAAGATTATGATTAAATACGGTCCCAGGCGGTAATGTAATGTAATCGTAATTTAATCTTGAGATTCTGAGGGATATTTAATTGTACCTGTAATGTAATGTAATGTAATCTCAGGTTAATCCTATTTAATCATATTTAATGGAGGGGTATTTTGATCCTGGGAGCCGTATTCGAAAACTGGTAGGACATAGCAGTGGATGACGCAGATTTCTAGCTCCCGTGGAGAAAAAGTCGAAATAGAGAGGAAAGTCTCTACACCCGCTTTCCTATAGGTACTTTTTTAAAAGATTGGTCCTCAGACACATGTGAAGGAGCCGTTCTGGATCAATTAAGTACCTTGGAAAGAATAGAGAACAACTAGGTATGAACTGAGGAAGTAATGTCGGGGAAATTGGTGGTTGGGTAAATCCCAACCGTGGGAAAATCGCAGATACAAACTTCTTCGTCACCGACTTGACAAATTGGAGACTTGGAAACAATCAATCATTACTTTTGAAGGGTAGACCAACCCTCACTGGGTGGGAACTCACGAAGGATGAGTTTGAGCAAGTACAGACAACAACCAGATGAAATAGATGCTCAGTCAGAGTGAAATCTGGTTTCTTCCACAACTCTGTGCAACCTTAAGAATACGATTAAATACAGTGGTCATACTGTAATGTAATCATAATTTATTGTATTCTATTCTAAAGGATTCTTCTAGTCTGAGAATATGCTTGAGCTGTATTTAATCGTAATTTTGGTGATTATATTCTATTATATTTGAATATATTCGTATTTTTGTCCAGCCTTAAACCGGATGGCTGTGCTTTGTACTGGTTTCCCACGGCGACACCATCAAATGATCGCGTCGCCGTGAGAAGATCAGAAACCCCTAACTTCACACTCACCTTCTACTCAGTAACTCGCATACCAGCTAAGTCGTCATGGGCTCGGATTCCCTTTGTGATCTTCAGTTCAAAGCAGACTCTACTATAAATTGCAATGCTTCATTGTCACCCTATCTCTCTCCTCAGGCTCTCTGTCCTTCCCTTTCATTACTCCCACCCACCCTCACCTGGTAGACTACTATCTTAGAGTCCCTTCCAACTTGAATGCCCGACAACACTGATTCCTCCATCCAGCTACGATACCCGGCTCGACTCGATGACGAGAAACTTTACCGGGTCTCTGGCTTTAAATTTCATCTAGAAAGCCAATGAATATACCCTTTGAATTTTAAAGTGGATGCTGTGGAACGGCGGTTGCTTGACCCAGTCCATAATGATACACCACAGAAGAGCTTATGATGGTACATGGATTTATATATGCTATATATACTTGTAAGTACATGTGAACATTCAAAATTCTTTTCAACCGGATGTTGTGAATCTACGCAAGCCCCCCCCTCAAGTAGGTCGGGTACCGGGATACAAAATCATATTTTCCTTTACTATATTTTGAAAAGCGGAGCTAACTTATATGCCCTTTAAATTCACAGGCAGCCAATCAGAGTGAGAGAAAATCGGTTTAAAAAGCATTTAAGTTAGCTCCGCTTTTCAAAGTCTAGTGGAACAAATAATATTCGATTTAGTTGTGTCCCAAATGAGACATATAAAATTCAGTTTCGGGCTGCATCAATTGTTTTACGATACTATGAATTACGGAGCTAACTTAATTCCCCTTTTAATTTAGGTCCTAGCGCCGTGAGTAAGTAAAAATATTCGTAAAAGTCGTAAGTGTAAGCAACAGAGAGTCCTTCCACGTGTCGAGGTTACAATTTACTTCAAGTTATAAGGTTTCAACTCCCACCCTCCGCGTGTTTACTTATTCACCGTTTAACACTTGGTCATTTCTGGTTGTGGATGACTCTTCTATTTTTGCGGCGGTTCACATTAGGAAAATCCGAAACTCGTAATTGCTACTAACTGTTCAAAATACTATACCATTTTGACCAAAGGTTCAGGTGACGGGGAGGTAATATCAGACATGGCAAACAGTGTTTGAAACACAGCACATTTCAGATGCAGCACTTCATGCTCACATACGGCACAGATGTCGCATCTGGTTCAAGTGCCAGAAATAGTGATGAAGGTGCACATCAATCACGCAGATCTCGACTAGGCGGGGCGCGAAACGGCGAATATTTACCTGCCCTCTTCCCGCTACCGAGGGGAACTCGAGATTCGAAAGTCGGAAGGGGGGTCAATAAGTTTTTTTCAGCCCAACCCTAGACCCCCCTATATAGGGAAGGTGTTTCCCACCCCTACCGCCGGGCCGCTCCCCCCAGAATTCCCAGCACTGACTGGTCTGGTTCAGATCCTACAACCACTTGCACTGCGGTGGCCCATGCATTTTTGAGACCGAAACATGGGTTGCAAACATGTCTCCCTTTTTGGGTTTATTTTTGTCTGACACCTAAACAAGAACGAAAAACGAGCGCTGTTTAGCCTATTTTCCGTGTTCAAAAGGTCGGCAAACATGCAACATTTTTCTGAACCAAACACCTAGGCAAAAGGATATATGTTCAGTCTCTCTTCCGTCACAAAAAAGCTTCCCCTTTGGGCTCGAAACAGGGAAAGAACAAAGAGAACTCACCTATTTCGCGCCCCAAAATGACACTTTTTGCACAGGAAAAAGCAGGCAAATATGTTTTATTTTGGTGAAGGTTTCAAGCCTTGAACAGTGTTCGTTTTTAGTGTGCATTCGGGAGTCAAAAATGATCCAAAAATTCAATCAGTTTGGTTTACCTTTGGGTGGGTTCCCAAAATATGGGTAAAAAGGGAGACGTGTTTGCAGTCCATGTTTCGGTTCCAAAAGGTCATGGGTGACCGCTGTGAAAGCAGAGACCGGATGGGCACTGGCATCGTCCCATTAATGCAGAGTTCTCGAAAACAATTGATGGAACTCAGTAAGTCGCACATTTTGAAAGATTTAGACCTTGATTTTTGCTCGATCTCGAGCATTTTCAGTGGCATTTCACTGTTCCTCAAGTGGTTCAATGGAGCTCATTGAATGCCGGTGAATACCGACAACGTCCACTGAATTCCACTGTGGTCCGGTGGACGTCGCATTGGCGGTCAGTGATATCCGATGCCGAACAATGCCGATCATTGCCGCCGCGTATTAACCGTTCTTTAACGAGATGCCTTGCGTTCGTTTGGATTTCTTTGGTTCCATCCCCATGTAGGTTACCTCCCTTCATCTACCTCTCCTCTCCCTCTGGATCTTTGTTGTTGCTTCCCCTCGCACAGTTCAAAATAAATCAACACACCTGTGCACCATTCAACGGAAATGAAATTATTCACACCATTCCCGGAACCCAGCGATGGCGCAGCTCAAAACTGACCTCAGTTGACGTCTGACCTCTGTTCAAAAGCTGTTCAATTGAATTATCAAGCCGATGCCTTCGCAGCCCAGAAGGCTCTTCAACTGCGAGATCCTTACCGCGCAGCCCGCAGCTGCACGATATAAATCCCCCACTGTGCCACCCACCCATCCTGCTCGTCCCCCCTCATTTTTGAGTCTCTGTGCTTCTCCACTCAACGTTTTTTCTGCCGTCCGAAGACCTTCACATCATCAATCATAAGACGCAAATTGCTAGCGGAGTTTTCCCCATTTCTTTGCACTCCCTCAACAATAATGGTGCCCTCCTTAATCAAGACCCTTTAATTGCAATGTACAAATTGTAACTAGGGCTTCCTCGCAAAACCTGATCTTTCGAATTCCCCCCTCAATATTTGGTTCACCAGCCTGCATGATCCCGCGCATTTGCCCAGGGGATTCAGCATGAACTGGTTCAATCGGGGACGCCGCCAATGGTGGGGATGGAATGTGAAATACAGTTTCGTTAATTTCTTCCCTCCCCGTATGCATATGCCCGTGTGGCATCCATTTTATGTTGCTGTTCAATTATGATAATACTCGGCTCAACCCGCGCCCCATTGCACACTACCCATCAGTGCTATTTATCGGTGCTTTCACACATTTTCGACTCGGAGGGAACCTATCAGCCTGACGTATTCAGAAGCGAGATGGAGCATTTCCGCGTGTTGCACGAATAGATCTAGATAAATAAACTCTTCCGACAGTATGGCCAATAAATCAGTCCCAGCATCTAGGGCTAGATGAATTCTACTCTATCCTAACCAACTTTACTTCTAACCCCATCCACAAACTGATTATTCTCAAACCCAATTTCGTTCACGTGCTCACTCACACCTTCAACCCCCGCACGCCCTCCAACCCTCCACTCAACCCCCCCTTCCGCGCACCCCCCTCCCTATTCGCCGCATACTCCTCCCCCACAAACACACCCATCCTTACCTTCCGCTCCTCCTCGCTCGCAGCAAACGCGTCCTCCCACCAGCGCTCGCCGGCGGGCGCATCGCGCCACCCGCCCGCGTAGAATTTCGCGAGGGCGGGCATGGCGTCCGCGGCGTTGAGCGCGGCGACGGTGGGCCAGTGGGGGGGTTTGCCTTGGTTGGGGCTTCTATTTGCGGAGGTGGAGGTGGAGGTGGAGGTGGAGGTGGAGGAAGGGGAGGGGGCGGGGCCGGAGTAGAAGCCGTTGGCGGCGAGGATGACGGCGGGGGGGACGGTGATGCGACCGTGTTTGTAGCAGAGTTGGGAGACGGCGACGGCTGGGGAGGGGTGTTAGTGGGGGTGTAAAGAGAAATGAACAGGAAAGGTGAAGGGGAGTACAGAAACATTCAATTCGAGATGTTCGCATCGGGACCATCAAGTACGCGTCAAAATGGTGCCGATAAAAACGCGTACGGAGCCGAGGGAAGCGAACGGAGGCGAATGCGGCAAGCCTCGGTCGCGACCGCCACCATACAGAAGAAAAAAACACGCCCCTAAAACAAAGCGAGAAACGAAGAGAATAAAAAACGCACTATACAGCACCGCACCATCAGGCTCCATCTCCTGCTTCGCGCGCGCAAGCAAAGCACGCGACACGGCATCCGGTTCCGCGCTCGTTCCATTAACCCCGTTCACACCGTTTATGAGGGGTGTGATGCCCCCATCTGTGAGCGGCGTCGCGGGCGTCTTGAGGCTCGGGATCAGCTGCTCCTGCGAATTGTCGATGGCGTTCTTGTTTGAGCGTTTGGAGGACGACTTTTTGGAGGGCGGTTTGACGAAGCGCGAGATGAACCAGATCCATTTTTCGTCCCATGCGCCTGGGGTGTATTCCTGGATTAGGCAGGCAAGAACGGGGGGGAGTGGAGATAGCTGACCGATGGAGGTGCGGACGTCGTAGCGCGTGAGCATGGGGATCTCGCGGATGAAGTGGAAGTATGTCGCTGCGCGCCGGTCGTTAGTCTCTCTCTACAAATAAAACAAAAGCGGAAGACGTACCAGAAAGCGGCACCCACCCGCCGCAGCGAAATATGTTGGGGAAGATCTCCAGCGCGAGCCGGAACCGGGCGCTATCGAGCGCCTTTGGGTAGCTCGAGTTGCTCATGTGGAGATTGAAGTCCCCGTCGTCGACGCTGACCCAGCTCGACCACGTCCACGACGAGCGGAACGGGTGGGAGCCGACGGGGAGGTGGTCCTCGTACCAAGCCTGGAGTGCCGCCTTTCTACGCGCAGCGGGGAGGAAGGCGTGGGTGATTCGGTGCCAGCGGAGGGCAAGACGAAGTTGAACGACGGAAGACCACACGCGGACTGTCGTACGTTCATGTCAGCCGACGGTTTTCGTTTTTTTTGGGTAAGGCCTCACTGTGCCATACGAGCGGTAAAGAGCGCACATTGAGCAGCAATAATAGTAGCCCGAAGTATTTCGCCGCCGTTGGAACCGCGCGGAGTGCGGTTTGCAGTAAAACGACCAATCTTGCTGGGGAAGGCGCCGTTTGAAGCAGTAAAGCCAGAGAAGCGACAGACGAGCGCGAGATGGTTGATATTCTGCCAGACATATCCGATTACTTGCTGGATTGTATTCCGGCCGCGCGCAAGCCACGCGAAGATGGTGGGAGGACGAAAGGACCCGGCGACGTGGAAGCCGGAACCCGGGCCGCGTCAATTTCTTGGGGTGATGGTTTTGGGTGGCTGTGTTTGATGTCCCTGCTTTGTACCACACCAGCGCATGCTTTCTCGGTGGTGAATGTCCCATCTCTGACCGGTAACACCCTGCCGCAAATCCAAGGCGGATCCTAAAATCGACTCAAAATCACGGGCTCGGAATAGTGATGCTCAGGGCCCAGCTTCAAGCCCGAAGCCCGCCTGGCGCCAGACCAAGCCCTATGAAGCCCAAGCCCGGCCAGGCCCGACGGTGGGCCTGAGCGGGCCTGAGTATTACCTACAACGGTGAGCTTGCTTCGGGTTCAGAGACTGACATTTTTCTGCCGGAAGCCCCACACACTACAAGCGATGCTTAAAATACCTTCAGGGTTCAAATCTGCCGTGAAAAGACATGGAAACCCAATGGGAACCCCCAATTCGGAATGGCCGAAAAAGGGAAATGCGGCTGAATTGCCTCCAAACGTCGTAAGTAGGTTTGGAAATACGATTTGGAGGGTTATACTGACGTTGAATATCACGTAGAGTGGCAACTGGTAAGCCTTCGGTACTCTGCGACTGTGCGTCTCAGGCCCGGGCCCAAGCCCGGGCTTCAGGCTGCTTGGCTTGGCTTCAGCGGGCTCGGGCTTGGGCTTTCACTAACTCGGAAACGAGGGTAAACTAGTACTTGAACGAAACCGAAGGAAAGCAATATCGTGAGGGTGATGCGGTAACGGTGATCCGAGAGAGAAAAGCAATTCCGAGGTAACATTCGCGGGATTCCTATCTCCTCCAGTGCAGTACAGTTTTTCTTTTCGTTCGAGATCGCCGCTGCCGGTTGGTCTCAACTCCCATCTCTAAATAAAGTAAGCCCGCCCGAGCAATATATCTGCCGTTAGGCGCCTACGACCACTCCCTCTAGAGCATGTGGTTTTCTTAAACCCCGTTGATCAAGTGTCAGTTCACCCGCAACAGTCTCAATACAGTCTTTTCTGCGAAGCTCACGCATGTCGCGCTCCTCGGAAGCCCACCCAACGGCGTTGATCGCTGTCTGGAGTCGTAAATGCCGCCTAGCTGAAGCACCAACTCAACCCTCCATTTGGAGTACACGTAGGTCGTACCTTACCGTCACGCCAATCAATGCTAAGATGCGAGTAGACCTGCAACAGTTTCAATGCAGTCTTTTCTGCCAAGCTCACGCATGTCGCTGTGAGAGTGAGACTAGAAAGTGAGAGTCCTAGATAATAAGTAACTCAGTCTTCGCGCACAGAGCGGAAGTCTAATATATTCACCTAGATAATAAGTAAGTAGGTACAAGTCAGATAGAGAACAAAGTAAAGACGAAGAGTGGCTCACCTCAGTCTTCACGCACAGAGTATAGCGGAAGTCTGAGGTGAGGCGACTCGAGTACTAGGGCTATATAGTAAAGTACGAGTGCCTGAGTATAACTAAATTAACTACGATACACTAGAAGGTACAACAAACGAGGTACGAGTTTTTAGTTGTAGCGTCTGTTTATAAGAGACTAACTAGAAGGGAAAAGCGAAATATAACCAAGGTACATACAGGCACATGGAAGGTACATGCGCGCCACACAGGGAGGTGCCCGCGTAGTAACGCAGGGTCCCGTTGACCCTATGTTGCCGTCCGCCAACAGTCACGCTTCACGGAAGCCGCGCCCAACGGCGCTGATCGTCGTCTGGAGTCGTAAACGCCGTTCAGCTGAAGCACCAACTTAACCCTCCATTTGGAAGTAGGTAAAGTATTTAAGCGCGTCGAGCTGTCCACTGAAATCATTGTTTTCTTCGTTTTCTTCTTCGCCCTTCACTTTCTTCTCCTTTCTGTTCCCATTCGTTCTTTCTTGTTCGTTGAGCAACGCCCTTTCACCTTCACTTCGAAACCCAGTCCTTTTTTATTTTCCGCTTTCAATCGCAATGCTTTCTTCCGTCCTGGTGATTGTGCCCTTCCTCGCCGGCATTCACGCCGCGAATGACTGGAATACACCCTGCGTCAGCGGTCAATGCTCTTACGGTGCGTCCATCCCGCCGCATATCCCTCCTGGGCTGACACTGCTACAGACCTTCCTCAAACGAATGGCGCTTCCGCCTCCGGATCCATGCAAATCGTCAGTTTACTCTCTCTTCTTTATTTCCCCAATGTTTTGATGCCGGATGGATTAGTGGGGCTCGGAGGACGCTATCACGGACGTGACCCCCGCCGCAGGCTGGCAAATCCTTGGCTGTGACCCGGCCGCACTCTCCCAAAATCTGCGCCTGGTGTGCATGGACGAAGACGACCCCACGTCGCTTTGCGGCCATCTGTACCAAAATACTGGCGCAGGTATGCGGTTCATGTTCCTTCCTTCCTTCCGTCGTTCTGCTCTGATTTCTTTTTTGTCATGCGCAGTCAACAAAGTCGTCCGGCTTCCCGAAAACGTGCGTATTAGGCTGCACCTCAACCTTTCTAGATGCTAACGTATCATGGTGTGCTAGTGCGGCGCGAGCCCCTTCGCGCGCGTCGCCAACGCCTGGACTCCAACGGACCAAACCATTCCGGCGACCGTCAAGGCGCGTCTCGCGCGTCGTGGCGCAGCCACCCCCACCGTCAAGGCCCTCGCCATCGACACCAACTGGGACTCCATCGACTGGTCCCAGTTCGCTTTACTCTCTATTTAGCCCCCTCATTCACTGCTAACGAGTTTTCCCGTACAGAACGGGCAAAGTCAACCTCGCAATCAACGCCGGGAACGCGCCTGGCGCAGCGGCACCCCTAGTGACTCCCGCCCCACGCTCGCGATCGCGTCGCGCGGCTCGTCGGGGATTTTTCGGTGGTAAGTCTAGTCTTATTTATTTTCCTCCGTTCAACTGCGCGACCGTTTACCCTCCCCGCAGGACTGAAGAGCAAGGCTAAAGGGGTCCTGGGGGACATAACTTCGGTTGCGGGCGACGTCGGGGGTGATATAACCTCCGTTGCGGGCGACGTCGGGGGCGATATCACTTCTATCGCGGGCGATGTTACCTCCGCCGTCGGTGGTGCGTGCCGCTCATCCTTCTTCCGGAGACTTGACCTAACTAATCCGGGGCGATGATACAGCGGGCGCGAGTAAGGTTGAGACCGCCATTGCGGCAGCAACCTCCGCCGTGGGTGACCTCACCGCCGTCAACAAGACTAAGACCTTCAGCATCAAACCCGTTGCATTCAGCAAAAGCGCGAACCTCTTCAATACGTCGCTTGCATGTGGACCCGTCACTGGCGCAATTAGCGTGGACGTCGCCGCGAGTGCGAACGTCCAGCCCGCGTTGACGTTCACTATCCTAGGAACGATTGTGCCTCCGGATGTACGTATTACTCAACTGATGCGTATGAGTACAAGACGCTGAAGTTGCGGCTCGTAGTTCACGACGTTCAAAGTGGGTGCAGGGTTGTCCGGGAGTGCCTCCGGGACAGTGACCGTCAAGGCGGATATCACCGTGCGTGACCCTTGTTTTGCTCGCCCCCGACTCAGTTTTTTTGTCAGGGTCAAATTGATTCCGGTAAAATTCCGTTGTTCAGCGCAGGTGTTCCTGGTATGTTCATTCGTCGCTGCCTTATTTATTTCACCCCATTGACCGTTGCAAACCGCCTTGTAGGATTGGACATCCCCGGCGTCATTACCGTTGGCCCCATATTCGAGGTGTGTTATTCTCATCAGACTCTTCTTGTCTCTTTGATTACTGAAGACGAACGACAAAAACAGGTGGACGCACAATTCGTTGGAGAGCTAGAACTCGAGATGGACCTCACCGTGGGGGTTAATTTGCAGCTGAATAACGCACAGGTAAGCTTCATGAAGTAATGACTATGAATCGGGACCAACGACCGTGTAGCTGACCTTCCCGCCCGACGATTCGGCTTCGCCCGACGCTAGCGCCTTCAGTTTGGGTGATACGCGTGGGTTCTCCGAGATACCAGTCTAGGGACCATCCGCTGAAATTCCCCTACATAGCGCTGACTTTAAGCGCCTCCCCCAGTGTCCAAGCGACTGGGACGCTCACGGCACACTTGATCCCGTCGCTCAGCCTCGGCATCAAAGCCATCGATGGGAAAGTCGATGCGACGATCTTCATCAACCTTGATACCAGTGCCGCGTTGGTTCTGAGCCTCGACGCCTCTGCCCAAGTATCGAAAACTGTTGCTGGCGCGACTGCGACGGCAACTGCAGCCTCCGATGACGATAATTCAACCACCACTGCCCTTGTTAATGCGACCACGACTGCTGACGCGAGCACCGATACTGACGCCGTCAATTCAACCAGCACCTCGGCCGCGATCGATGCTGCTCCTACCGCAAACTCCACCGATGTGGCACTCGCAGAGAGGGATACCAGCACCGCGTTTGGAGGTTGTGTCCAAGTAAACGGAAATATCGCGATCAATGCGGGTGCAACAGGAGACTTCTTTGTGCGGCCGCTACCATATATGATTATTGTTGCTTCCTGACATCGACATCACAGGGCTTGTTCGACAAAGACACAAGCGTCTCTTTGTTCACGAAGGGGTTCCAAATTTTCAAGGTACGCTACTCTCGTTTGAATCACTGCCTCTGGCGCTCGATCGACTGAACAACTGGTGTAGAAATGCTTCGGGAATGGCGCTACCGCTGCGCCGACCCGTCGCCGCATGCGCCGTGTGGCCGCCCGGCAACTACAGGCACGCGCATTCACCTGCCCCGTTCCGGGATTATCCGCCCCTGCGCCAGTCACGTCCGGTACAGTGTCTTCATCCAGGTGCGTCCGCTGAAATTTTGCGAATCTGATCTGACCTCGGGTTGCACTCAGCATTTCCCCTGCCTGATTCGTAATGTCTGGTTTTATCGCTCGTTCGCTGTCTTTGTGTCGACTAAATTATTCAATAATCAATACCTCGCAATGAGACCCCGGACTGGACCAGCTACTCCACATTAATCTTCTTCAGTTGAACTGGAAACGGTCTGGCTGAGAATCTGCTCGTTGAGATTTCCTTCCGAAACCAAGATGGAACTCCGCCGTTCTGAACCGTTCCACTTTTGGCAACCGAAAATTTGAGTTTGAATGTCAAAACCGTCTCTTGGTCTCTCCCTGATTAGTCCTGCCACCCGAAATCAAAGGGATCAGTAACAGAATAGGTAGCACTTGGCTGGGTTTCATCTCCGAAATGAATCATCACGCGAGAGAACTTCGGCAAGTGTGGACATCGGGCGTCACTTTGTCCTCGCGTTTCAGGTCATAGTCGAAACATGCAGAATGTACTCCGAAGATTATCGGACACTCCTCGATGTGCTCTGGCTGCGGTATCGTGCGGTACTGCAGGAATAGCTGAAGGTTGAACATTGAATATTGAATCCTTGTTGAACATCCGGCAATCATCAATATCCCCGTTCACATTTCGGCAATCAGAGCTGTCTTGCTTCCCACCACCACCACCTCCGCCTTGGTCTCCTCCTCGATGTCCCTCACCGATATTCCTCAGGAGCTCATCGATAATATCATTACTATGGTCCGAGACTTTCGGTCACTCAAGGCCTGTTCACTCGTGGGTCGAATTTTCCGTTACAGCAGCCAACGGATTCTCCTGCAATCCATGACGCTCTCGGCCTCCCCACTCGGGCCTCGTGTGCGAAATTTTAGTGCTGCCCGGACCGTTCTCGAGGACTCCCCTCATATTGCCCAGTGCGTACTGCACTTGAACCTTTTCCTGTGTCACCCTGGCGACTTCGAGGACCTCCCGGAAATCCTACGACGGCTAGTAAATGTGGTCTCATTTTCAATCCAGGGTTCGCGGCCATTCGAGTGGAGCCACCTTACGCCAGGAATTTCCGCAGCTTTGTTCAGCTTTCTCTCGGGGCCGTCGGTCCAGAGGCTGCACATGGAGCGCATCATTGGCCTACCAGGCGCCTTTGTGGTCCACAGCGCCGGATCGCTGTCTTTCAACGATGTGCAGATTGCAAATGATATCGAAGAACCCCCCCTACTCGACTCGCCCACTTTCCACAGTCTCATGCTCCGCGGCCGCTGCGGTAGCATCTACAATTACCTCAGTCGCCCGGCCCTTGGCGTTCACCTCTCTGGTCTTCGCCGCCTCTCCATCAACCCGCAGCACCCTCATACCGAAACAATCAACTTGATTACAGCTGTGGCAGCTAGTCTCGAGCATCTTCACTTTACTTGCAGCGGTCAGTTCTCAAACACCTCTGATACGCAAGTTAAAAAAGTCCCAGGTTTACGATTGGAGGCTGATTTCCTCGCGCTTCCGGCTCTTCCTACGCTCCGCACTGTCTCGGGGTACAACCCTTACACGTCTCAGTGGATTTCGGGACTAGCAGAAACAATCACTTCCATCCTCACGTCGGGCACCAGTCCTCTCCTCGAAGAAATCCTTCTCGCCTTCCCTAACTCGTTACCCGAGCTTCCGATTGCACCCGCGCTAGCCCTGGATGCCGCCATCTGCACCCATCCTGCCAGTCCGTCAATCCGGTGGCGGGTGATGGTTCCCGGGGCCATTCCTTTGGCTTTCGCGGAAGGTCTTGGACGGTGCTTTCCCGACGCGCAGGCAAGAGGTCGTGTATTGTTGGAGAAGTATGTAGAAGAATCTCAATATGGATGGCCTTTTTTCGATCGATGAAACATTGCATGCTGATATCTTTTTTCTCCCGCGTCCCGGCGGATGAGTTTAATCCTCGGGTTGGGTTTCCCCTCGAGATTTGTGGTGTTGTCAGCCGGTGTCTAAGTATCGCGCAAGAAGGAAGCCTCGTGGACAAACAGTCACCCTAATTCCGCACGAAGTTCCTTCAACGTGGAGACTGTCACGCTTTCACTCACCCACATTCTCCCTTACCCTCTGAGCGCCTCGGGCATCTCCTGCCCCTTCTGCTGTTTGCACCGTGATGACTGAACCCGACTCCGCTGATATTCTGAAACCGGCCGACCAGTAAGCATTCTGTACATCCCGGATTTAAATTCACAGATTCCAGGCTAGGAGATTCGGCCGCGATGGACCGATTTTTGAAGAGCCATAGCAAGCAGACCGACAGGTGAGACTCTGCTTTCACAAATGGGTGCTATCTCACATGGTGTCGAAGAATTATTGCCGCAATAAACAATTCACGCAGGTAGGTAGGTAGATTACCGGCGCGGTCCCGTTAAGAAACAGTGATCCTACAAGGCAAGACACTACTCTTTGGGTTCGCTTGAATTGACATCATCTATTATAATTAGCCATCTAGCCGATATACTGGCCAAGTGCGCAGAATGGCGTCGCGTTCTTCGATTTCTAATCACGGCGCAGGTTGACCACTGCGGTTGAGGGACTCAAAACCCCACCCCAGCCGACAACGGACACCAAAACGACATTTTGGACGGCATATAAAACTCTAGCTGGCGACTTTGATAAAGAATTCTTCGACGGGTATGGAGATGACCTGAATACAGAGTTAATTTTTGTGCGTGACACCTATGCACATTTCGGAGGTCCTGGCTGACTCACCGGGCAGGCGGGTCTTTTCTCCGCCGTTAACTCTGCGTTCATCATTCAAATTCAGCCCCAAATTCAACCGGGAGTCCTTGCAGTTGTCGTGGCTGCCCACGCGGTCCTGTATTTCAGCCTGTTCGCTGCGCTCCTCGCAGCCTTGGTGGCCGTCCTGGGGAGACAGTGGCTTTTCCACTATAATTCAATGGACGAGCGGGGAACCATCGAGGAGCGGGGCCTTCACAGACAGCGCAAGTTAGATGCCCTGCACCACTGGAAATTCGGCATGGTCATGCACAGCGTCCCCCTCCTTCTGCAGGCTTCTCTGCTCCTATTCGTCGGCGCGTTGACAATTTATTTGTGGACGATCCAGCGTGCCGTTGCAGGGATCGTGCTCGGAATGACAGGTCTAGGTTTTGCGCTATACGCAGTGATGATAATTTCGGCCATCGTCTCCCCAGAGTCGCCGTATCAGACCACCCTCGGCCTCCTCCTAAGGACGGCGTTGAACACCATTACAATTCCCCAATGGTTCGGTGGAGCGGTTCGTAAGAGTCAAAGTGCGGTGGTCAGCTCATTTACCCGACTTCACGCCAATGTCTCTCGGACCTTGGGTCGGCATCCGCTCCTGCCCTACTGGAAAGCCGCAGATTTAGATTCCAAGGCCCCGGGCCCCTCTCCCCGGCTGTCCGCACCACAGTCAAAAGAGGTTTCGGCTGTCATATGGACTCTGCAAGCATCCACAGATCCCACTATTGTGCAGAGCGCCGCTACAATGGTCCCTGACCTTCAGTGGTGGCCTACAACGCTTGACCTCGGTCCTCCTCTCGACCATCTGGCCGATACCTTTGTTTCTTGTTTCGACCGCCATACGATCCGCCCCGAGGCGGCCTCCCTGGCTGCCGCTTGCATAGGGGCCTTTAGGGTGCTCGAAATATGGTAATTAACGAGCCTCGAGGGCCCCCGGAACTCCGGGAATATGGGCAATTCTTGGAGGATTTGCTGTTGCCCAATACCCGCGACAAGTTGCAAACTCAAGTCGGTTATCTTCGTGTCAGGGGACTGCATACTTTAAGTGACATGTTCGCGGGCGAAGTTGCGGCGTCCTTGGTGTGGTCAACGCGGCTCATCGAGACTCATCCCTTCCTTTCCACTCAAATGGGAGCAGTTACCGATTGTGTTCGCCCCGAAGAAGTCTCCAAGACCGCACCACTGTTAGACAACTTTGGATTTTGCCTTGACTCGTTCGCTCGGTATCGCCGCCGGCAGGCCCATGCGTAAGATAGTGTCTGTTTCAGTAGCTCACGCCAATGGCTAAAGCTTTGATTAGGTTCAGTTCAGAGCTAATTACTCTCTTGTTTGACGATCTGGCCACTCGCCTTACAACCACTCCCCCAGATGAAGAAGTGGTGATTGTCGTTGCCAACGCAGCATCATGGGTCGCATACTCCCGATTGGGTCTCGACACCCGATGCATGAACACCATATATCACTCCTGCGCTACGCCTGGTGTCTCGCAGTGGGCACTTACCCGTGCACTCCAACCTCTCCGACTTCCAGTAGATGTTTGGAACGGCGACGGCTGGACCCCTCTCGTTATCGACTTCGAAAGTCGAAACATTGAATGGGTATACAATGCTCTGGAAGGACTGGACGACTCAGAGAATGACTCAGTAGGACTCGTTGGGGACCTGCTGCAAGTTCTCCTTCGTTGTCGACCAATTGAATGGAAAGGAACTATGCGTGTATTGCGGACAATATTGCCAGCTCTCTCGGCTCGGAGCGACAGAGAGCATTATCGGATAAAATACCTTGTTGCGGGTCTCCTTTGCTCAGCTTCACATTGGTTTCAAGACCCTGAACTGGGACCGATGATGGGAGGAGAATCCCTCTGGCCCCATTTGGCAGGGGTAGCTAATCCGGATTATATCGCCCTCGCTGAGAAACTATGCACCATCGAGGGGTGGGAAAGCATAATTTCGGCAGACCTCCCGGGGTGGCTTTCGCAACTTCCGCGAATAATGGGACCGGACAGAACCATCTTGGGTTATACGGAGAACCACGAACTGATATTCAGGTCTATGCTCTCCCGTGTGTGGGCAGCGCACGAAGTTGAGGTGGACAACATGGGCGATGATTTAACTCTTGCGATGGCGATTAGCGCACTGACCACAACCTGGGCGACCACTTCCGTGGTGGATCTTGGAATGGTTCAAAATAGTACTGACCGTATTCTTCGCCTGCTCAGATACACCATTTGACGGCGTTCTGCTCGAGGATCGTTTCGAACGTGATCCAACATCCATCCCAACCTTTCAAGGACACAGTCATGGTGGACCTTGCAAACGCACTGGATAAAGCTGGGACTAGGGCTGAACAGGTACTCGACAACCACAGCATGGAACGTCTTCAGCCGCGTGTACTTTTGGACCTTTTCAAGCGCATTGCGTCAGCAATTCGCGAACTGAGAAACGAGTGGGAGGGTGATGGGTCCACCACGGAGATGGATTATTGGCAGGGTTTACGTGCTCAACTGATGGATGCTGTTGGTGCGGTAGAGGCAAGTGCTTGGGCGGAGGGTTAGAAATTTTATCTCTGTTCGACACGAAAATATTTGGATGTTTCGATCGATCTGTATCGACCCTCGACATTTTTGGAGAAATGAAATCCCATAGATTGAGAAAAAAATGTTGCCGTAATAGAGATAGTCCCTCGTTGCGCGTTAGTGTCGATTCCAACGTAAAAATGCAACACCTGCAATTTTTGACGCGCAGTTAAACCCTTTTCGGTCATCGGTTCGTCGGCCGACGTACGGCGGCCATCACGGCCTGATTTGCCAACACCTGTCCATCTTGTTCCTTGTCTCACACCTTCAGCCATGCCACCCCAAGCAGCCACAACTTATCCGCTCTCTACGGTTTCCTCTCATCTTCTTGCTGTTCTTTTCTCGACTGCGTATGTCGGATCCCTTTACATCGCTAAAAACGCAAGAATTCGGTATTCGACACAAAACGCGCCAAGTCGGGTTCAGCCAGGCAGCCGGGACGATCCAGCCGTTATTCGCGCTCGTTTAGCAGTGGCAACGATCTCATCCATCTTCTCATGCACTGTGGTTTATACTCTGCTTCTGCGCTCCACCGTGGGATACACTTTTCCCCTTCAAAGTCGCAGAGTTAATTCTGATCCCGCTGACCCGCAGTCCGAACACCCGTTTGCGTCTACGCTTCAAGTTCTTGGAGTACGGTGGCCAGAGAATCTTCTCTTCTGCTTTCAAGCACCTTTGATTTTTCTGGGGCCGCTCTACGCAATGTTCCTTGCGGGCACACTCCCTGGCCAGTCGAAATACTCCATCGACCGCCATTTCTTCGGCGTATTTCGGACATGGATCGGTGTCCGCAACTATGTTATGGTGCGTGGACGGATTCGACTCTAACTACCTCTTTCGTCTAATCTAAGTCATCCAGGGCCCGTTGACTGAAGAAATCGTGTTCCGCGCCTGCGTCCTGGCCGTGTACACAATGGGCAGCGCGACTCGATGGGAGATGATCGCATTTGCGCCCTTGGTGTTTGGTCTTGGTGCGTTCAAATCCCGACGCGTCTCCTTATTTATCATCTGCGCCAATCTTATACCCTTCACAGCTCATGTTCACCACGCGTGGGACACCTACAACCGCTACGGGCGCACCAGCGATGCTTTCAAGCGCGCTGCGTTCTCTACGCGTTAGTGTTATCGTCCTTCTTTCTCACAGGCCTCCATTCATTCTGCTCTCATTAGTCTTCCAGACGGCATATACAACACTCTTCGGCGCGTACGCATCCTTCCTCCTCCTACGCACGAATTCGCTCCTTCCGCCCCTCGTCGCACACATCTTTTGCAATATTATGGGCTTGCCGCAGATTGGCGACGAACTGCGGAGGTTTCCTGCGTATAAACGAAGTGGGTGATATCTTCTTCGGCCATGATTTTCAGTATCCTACGTGCTGACTTGCCCACACCAACCTAGTGATCACGGCGGCCTACATCATCGGCATCATCTGCTTTGCGTTCACGCTTCGACTGTAGAACTTCAAGGACGACAGTCTCCGCTAATTGAGGGGACAAAGGTAGTGCGTCCATCCGGTTCCAAGGCTGGTTACTTGAAACTGCTGCCGCTTTTGATTTCAAGAGTGAAGTGTCGGGCAAGTCATTTTTCCTCACAACAAGTCGCGTATTTTCTGTTTAACAACACTACTGCTGCATTACCGGATTTTAGAGCCAATCCCCTGCCCCAGCTTTCGCATCGCGCCATTCCCGCCGAGGCCATGCGTTCATTACTCGCCGCAACGCAAGATGCGTCCCTGACTTGAAGAAGATGAAGTTTACTTTTATTGATACAACACATTACAATGATAAATCTCTAATTGATACCGAAGACCGCATTAATATTCTCGCAGCATTCAGATCAAGGTCAAGAAATCGGCGTTGACATTTGCGAAAGTCGCATACTGCGCTCGAGGTCCTCCGTCCGCAGTGTGTCTAGCTCGTCCTCGTATTCGTCGCTCTCCGTGGCGCACCGCGTGCGCGTGGAAAAGATGCCGGCGCTCTCGATGGCGTGCAGGTTGAGCATCAGGCGCGACATCATCGTCACCGATAAGCTACCAACGGAGTGGTGAGTGGGCGGTTCGTGCGCAGGGATAGTCACAATATGCGTACTTGCTAGCGAAGGTCGAAAGGCAACTGACGAGGAGGGGCTAGCGCGCAGGACGTGTCAGTAGGACCTGGGGCGTAGGTAGTTCATTAGGGAACGCACTGGAGCGATCTAAGGAGGCGATGTCAGCTGGGGTAGGAGTGATACTGAATGGAATCGAAGGAAAGAGCCCACGTACGTAGGACGTTAGGATGTTTGCGAGATTCACGGCTGCCATCAATCTGCCCGCCCGATATTGTGGTTAGTGGCGCCAGGAGGGAAGTGACGAGGGGCGGCGTACGCAAAGTAAATTGACCCTGGGATATGTTTTATTTAGTTGAAAGGGAAGAGGATTGCGCAGAAGGCCGCGGAAACGCACCGTCTCGCATGAGCAGAGTGAGTAATGGGATTTGCGCCCACCGCAGGCTACTGTCTCTCTGCATGTGCAGGGATTTGTAGGACAAGAGAAAGAAAATCATGACGTCGTAAACGAACACGGCCTCCCATGGGATGGCAATCACTGCACAGGTTCAGGAATCCGTAAAATACTGGTGCGGAATACTACTAACTGATGGCTCTAAAGTAACCTGTCAACTGGGAAGAACGTGTTATAGCGGCGGAATATTATGAACGCACACATGTCGTGAGTCTGCGATGTTACAACCAGGCTCCCCTCGCTGTGGGGTGCCCCTTGCCCGGCTGGCCGCCCACTGGGGAGACAAATCACGTCAGATGCCTTGCGCAGAGTATCCCCTGAGTAGACGCACAATTGAGACCGCCAAGAGCACTGCCCCGAGCCCAAGCATGCCTGAAATGATACGCTTGTCCCTCCCATACAGCGCGTGAATTCTCAATGTAAGCAGCACTAGCAATTGGCGCAGTTGAGCTCCAGTAAGCAGTCGACGATGTGGTACGCACGACAGACTGTGACTTGGTTGACTATGAGAAGGATTTGCCGAAACCGATTGAAGTCCGGACACCTTTAGTGATGAATTAGGCGTGCATTCTGCATATCAGGCGGGAAACGGATCTGACCACTGTCACGGTGGTTAAAAAAGTGACACGCTGCGATATACAACGACATACTGATTCGGGGATTTCGTGGTACGAGAACACGGTTACGGCCACGCCTCCAAAGGCCGCGAGATATCGATTCAGGAGAAAGCAGTACGCGCTCGCCGTTTTTGGCCTGTTCCAGATGTACCGCACTTCGTCTCCTGCTAAAGGGTTAGTGGGGTCTCGACGAGGGAGAACATGGAGCGCACCGAAGGTTAATAGGTGGTCCCAGTATAAGAATGCTGGCCCGTTTGAGCGGATCCGCGGTAGTAAAAAAGGCTGACACCTACTTAGGGGCGCGAGGTACAGGTAGTGATGTAGTCGTCTTTCAAGTCATGTCAGCCAGACCTCGCCAGCGAGTGGGGTGAAAAACGCACAAAGCTTGAGCAACGGCAGAGGTAGCGGTGCCAGCCATAGGGAAAGGCGAGGGAAAGACGAGGGCGGCGCAGAGCAAGGTAAAGGTGATGTTAATCTTTGAGGTTTGATAGCCGGAGGACGTCAAATCGTTTGGTTCCTGAGCGCTTAGCGCTTAGTACCCGGAACCTGGAAGGCCCCGGTCACCATGCCGCAGCTCTATTGAACTGTACTTATTTCAATTACAAACTCTCTCTGTCCCCTTCAAGTTCTGTTCCTGGGAGGGTCAACTTACTAGAGACTGCGGTTGTGAGGCTACTTTTGTGGGCAATTGTGGGGGATTGGAAATGTCTGCGTGCTAATTGAATGAGCGAGGACGATTGCCAGAATGTCGGAAAGCAAGGAACCAACGCATACGCCACCAGCGCTGCGACTTGGTTAGTTTCCGCCTCCGATCAGAATCCAGATCGGGAAATAATTCTCGGCCAATCGGCACTGTCTTGCCATCACTCTGCCGAAGCATGCCGCCAACTGTTCCTTTATTATTTTACTCTAAATCCGTACATCGCCACTCTTTTAGCGGCCACAAAAATGAGAACATAGGCCACAAAGACTAACTAACCTGGAGCCCAAACCGTTAACCCCAAACACAATCTTTTGGCCTTTTCACCAAGCTTTTCACCACAGTCTGATTGGAGTCTGACAAAAAAAACTTGACATGCAACAGAATTTTAGAGAAACAATCCCGAGTTACTTGCATGTGTTACACATTATAACTCAGTCATACAAAAGGATACAATGCTACTAATTCCTTCGCGCAGGCGCGGTACGCAGAAGAGAAAAAAAGCAAAAGAACTACTTCGTTGGGGTTCGAACCTAAGTCAATTGAATCCGAGCTCCTGGGAGAATCGGAAGGCCAACCGCTGCGTCAGAATGGCGTGAAATGCTAAGGCTAGGCACTGATGCCGGCCCGATACATTATGACGGCCGATCATCGGACGTCGCCGACGCACGGCCTCAACACGGCCTCCTTGGCCAGAGGATGAAAGGACGGCGGGGAATGACAGCACAGGCGGAACGGGACGGTGAGGACGGTAGTGGATAGAACGAAAGGATACTGCGTTGTGCAGTGGCTGACGGGGACGACACCGCTCATTGATTGGACTGATGGCGCCGAGAGGCTGCCGAAATTTATTGCCGGATTTGGATTCTGATCGGAGGCGGAAAGTCAGGAGTGAGCGCTGCGTTGTGTCTCGATCACCGCACGTGCGTGACATTCGGCTTTCTTCGGCCGCCCACCCGTTTAACTCACACCGGCAATCACAAAATTTCGGAGGAGCCGAGCCGCAAATTGAAACTCAAAGTGTCGAGTTGGCAATAGTTGGGCCTGAGATCTGAGCTGATTCTCTAAGTTTCGTAAAAGAATTCACGCATGCTGAAAGCCAAAGAATAGCCTTTGTATTCGACTTGAGTGAAACTTTAATGGCAGTCAAAGTTTCAGTTTACAGATAGGGCGAGCCGAAATTATGTTGCAAAACTATAGGTATCGACATACAAAGAAATGTAGCGTGAAATCTCGCTCGAAATGCAAAGTTTCAACTAGCGAGGTGAAATTAAAGGTTAAACTCTGTATTTCGAGCGAGATTTCACCTCGCTAGTTGAAACTTTGCATTTCAAGTGAGATTTCACCTCGCTAGTTGAAACTTTGCATTTCGAGCGAGATTTCACGCTACATTTTTTTGTATGTCGATACCTATAGTTTTGCAACATGATTTCGGCTCGCCCTATCTGTAAACTGAAACTTTGACTGCCATTAAAGTTTCACTCAAGTCGAGTACAAAGGCTATTCTTTGGCTTTCAGCACGCGTGAATTCTTTTACGAAACTTAGAGAATCAGCTCAGATTTCAGGCCCAACTATTGCCAACTCGACACTTCGAGTCTCAATTTGCGGCTCGGCTCGTCCGAAATTTTGTGATTGCTGCTGTGACTGAATTCAACTGCCTTTGAATTACTAACTTATGGAATTCGTGTTTGTTGTTTGCGGATGAATAAAATAGGCCAAGTCTCGGATTAAAGTAATCTGCTGCTGACAGATTGCTCAATGGTTGTTTGAAAGCCACAACTCTGGATCACGAACGGCACGATCGGAGGTGCGGAGTTGAAATTTAAATCAAGGGCCGGAATGCCGAGCCAGCATCAAAGACCGAGCCCGATCAACACGGCGCCGGCAGACTTTAAACACCGCGCAATTGGAGTGCACAGCATACTGCAACTTGATTCTTCCCTCCACGCGATGGATATCCCCCTCCTCATCAACTCGGATTTCTGTGGCCCTCCCCGCCCAGAGTCCTTCCCCACCCTCGTGATGCTGAAAAGTCTTCTATCGGATCGTTCCCTCACTACGAGCCGCCCAAAGAAACAGCCACCCAGCTTAATTTTCACCCTCCCGGCAGAAATGGTGGCAGAAATATTCCTCCAGGCCACCGCGGATGAGGCCAACAAAACAGATACTGTCTTCCCAATGCATTCCCATCTCGTCCTTTCGCATGTATGTGCGTTATGGCGAGCGGTTGCACTTCACACCCCGTCTCTGTGGTGTCGCGTTGTCCTACGTCTGGGGGATCGTACAACAGGGTTCAGCGGCATCAAAAGCCTCGCGAAAACGTGTTTCGAGCGCTCTGGCAATCTCCCTCTTGCGCTCACCATCACATCCTCCGTCTCCAACCCCTCGACGATTCCAAATCTCTCGATGGAACTCATTCTACCCGTTCGGCATCGCATCCGGCATTTGAAACTGCGGCTACCTGTCGTATTCACCGAGTCGGTATTCAAACTCCCGAAGAATTCTCTCCGTGCCTTGAAGTCAATTTCCATATCTGCTCCGATCCCGAGCGAGGAAGGGCCATGGTTCCGCGCCATGTCTGCCCTCGAGGGTGCACCGCTCCTGGAAAGTGTCGCCTTCAGCTGGGTTCCTCACCCAGCATTCTCTCGGCAGCGGCCACCGAGAACCCCTCGATTTGACCCCACCCATGCCGGCCTGCCTTGGGATCAGTTGACCGAACTGCGTCTCCGGAATTTCGCCCTTCTTTGCAAGGACGCGTTGCATGTGTTGGAGATAGCGCGAGCCCTCCGGCGTTGCAGCCTGCACCTGCTCACTCCTGCGACATCCAACACGGTCAGTATTCTCCTCTACGTATCCGTATATAATTTTCTTTCTACTCAACATTCCCCTAGAATGTTCAACATGGCGCACAGTCGGACATCCTGTCGAGTCTGGAGGTGGTGTTCACCGGGAGAGGCAGCACTGCTGCCCGTTTCCTCGACACAATCACCCTCCCTTCTCTGAAGGACCTCTCCATCACGATCAACCACGATGCGATGCAGTCCCTGCCCTGCGCGACACTCGAGGCCCTTCAAACCCGGTCCTCTTTCTCTCTCGACAAATTTTCCCTCGCTGACCGCACCGGCGACACCCTCCTCCCCTTCCTCCAGCTGAACCCTCGCCTCACCAGTCTGGCCCTCACGAACTGCGCCCTCGAGCTCATCCCGCTCACCCTGGCCTTGACCTACAAACCGGCGGGTGACTCGGATGTCACCCTGCTTCCAGACCTGCGCTCATTGGCGCTATCTGACCACTGGAAGGAGATTGGACGGCCCCGGGCGGAATGGACCCGCGCGATCAAGGTTGTTACCGCGATGGTTGAGTCCCGTCGACGCACAGCACTGGTGGATTTTGCGTTTGGTTCCTCTGTGGCATTGAACGCTACGGAGAAAACGCGACTGACACGGGCGTGCGCAGATGGCATGCGTATCTCTGTTGCAAAAGTCCGATTTGGGTTATAAGGGGCTTAGGGAGGCTTACAGACTTATAAGCACCTTATAAGTAACTTAAGGTAGAGGCCAGACATCTGCGGTTACCCCACGTGCCGTGACCGTAACGCTCCTTTTTGGGACGCACGGTGTTCAACCGCCTTTCTTCACCACTTATCGGAGCTTTTTCGAAAATCGGCCTCAACAGATTTGTGTAGATGTATCTTAGGTGTAGCTGTGAATTTTCTGGAGAGTTTTGGTGCAAAACTGAAGGACTAGTTCCAATTTCTTCTGCAAAATGGTACTTTCTTTCAAGATTCTGCTCCAGACCTGAGTTCATCAGGGCAGAGCTGTTGGTAATGGCTCAATTTATTCCAAACACATTCTCTGAATTTGAACTGGCTGTATTTTAAGACCTTCAGCTTGAATTAACACTGGTTTGTTTTTGGTGCCAAGCGTAGCAGAACAGATTGGATGGCCCACGGGGGTACTTAAATGGCAGGAATGGAGGGGAAACCTCCTTACTTTCATTCCCAAGCCTCCCAGCAGGCTGGAAGCATGTGTAGTTGTGCGAGGGACAAAGGAAACACTGATTTGGACCATTTTATGGAAGAAATTGGAACTAGTGCTTCAATTTTGCACCAAAACTCTCGAGAAAATTCAGAGTTACACCTAAGATACATCTACACAACTCTGTTGAGGCCTATTTTTGAAAAAGCTCTGAGAAGTGGTGAAGAAAGGCGGTTGAACACCGTGCGTCCCAAAAAGGAGTGTTACGGTCACGGCACGTGGGGGAACCGCAGATGTCTGGCCTCTACCTTACAACAGGTTTATAGGTCACTTATAAGTACTTATAACTATCTATAAATCTCCCCACTTTCCAGCCCTCCCCTCATTCCTGTTCTTCCCCAATCTCTTTGAGAATCCTCAAACATACTCACCCCGTACTCTCGTCACTCATCTGAACCATTTTTATAATTATATTACGGTATTTTTTACTGTGGAGCCTCCACCCGTTGCCCGGAACCAGGTAAGTTACATGACTCAACTCATGAACTTCTAGTGGGCCCCAATGATGTATGCGCGCGTCTGCAGGTTGATAATTGCCGTAGTTAACTTGAATGCAATATGCTACCACTACAGTCGCTAACCGGGAAGCGCAACATTTATTTTGCGCCGCCTATATCTCGTCCATTTCTGGACCAAATTACGCGCGCCAAAGGGCTAAGTGACTCATAAGGTTATAAATCCCAATCTCCGATTTACTTCTCGGGGTTTGAGCACTTGACGGGCCCATACGGCGTCGATCTTTCCGGGAGGCCAAATTTGGCCAAATAACGTGGAAGCGCAACAAGTTATGGTCAATAGTTGAGGCCAATGCAGTACATATTTTCAGCCAAGAAAATTCATGAGCATTATCACCAACCCCAAAAACATCTTTACGCACTCAGGGTTGTATATTTCTGGCTTCTAGCACTCGGGCGCCATCACCGCAATTGGTGCTTGTCAGATGGTTAATTTTACATGGCTCGTTATGGAGCTATACTTGGGTTGCTTGGCCAGATATTCCTTATGCCATGTGGTACGATGCCCTACTACGTCCTCGGGAGTTTTCAGGCCAGCGGCACCACCAGATGGTGTCAAATGACTTGAAAAACCTTGAAATTTGACCATTTTCCCCGTATTTGCTCAATAAAACTCGTATTTATGGGTCGTCGAAAATGTTTTGACCCTCGGGATGTGTCCTATGGTGCTCAGCGACCTCGAAAACAGGGGTATACGGTTCGAGGACAGTCCAGCCATGCTTGTAAACTGTTTGTTTGGCGATGTTGCGCTACGTGGTGCTGTTGCGCTTCCCGGTCAACGACTGTACTTCCTTATAATCTACTTCCTTAATACTTCCTTAATGTTACTCCCGTACCGATTACATTACCATACCACGTCAGGATAACCACTGCTACAATGGAACACCCTTAGAGTGTTAAGCCCTCCAGTGAGAGGGTGAAAGGCTTTGCCCACTTCTACGGGAACTGCTTATAAGCCCCAATACAGCCTGTAAACACTATAATCTCTGTAAGCATTTATAACTACTTGTGATACCTTTCCGAGCCTTATAGACCCCTCCAAAATCTTACGGGCTTATACGGTCTTATAGGCGTTTATACCCCGCCTACAATCTAATCGGACTTTTGCAACATTCTGTGGCTACTGTGCCGTCGGTTTAGGTTATCGTGAATCTTCTGACGGAGGTACAGAGCGGTGATGAATTCTGGTCCAGTGTCATATTGTAAGATACAGCGGGAGATATGAATTATTGGGACCCGTGGGTTCCGCATGTCCGTGTTCGACGCGGTTTGTGAACTACGAAACGATCGCAGCCCAGTCTATCGTCGAAATCGCTGCTCAAGCATGCCCAGACTCGGGGGAATTGAACTGCCGTGGTTAGATGATCGTATGGCCTTCATTTGGAAGCTGCGGGGATAAGCCTCGAGGGACGGGCAATGGGTCTGGGTGGCATGGTATAAAGGGAGTCACTCTTCCTCCCTCCCTCAAGCGCAATGCAATTTACTGCTCTTCTCGTTACTCTCTGGTTCACGGCGAGCGCCGCCTACGCTCAGGGTGTAAGTAGATAGCCACAGTCCTCGTCCAATTTAACTACTGCACCTCCAGCTTTGCGGCGACGTTGCAGGCGCTATCAGCAACCAAGTCGCCGAGATGAACCTTTAACAACAAAACGCTGCCGACCGACAGATTGCGCCGCAGGAAAGAATCTGAAGAAGGGCATCGACGCCTATCGCACGGCGGAGCTTGGGAACGCCGCAAGTGGATGTGCGGTGAGAATTTCGACTTGACTTGAGCAGTTTCTCGATGCTGAGAAGTTCTTTCATACAGGGTATATACGCCACTGCAATTGGTGGAAACGCCGCGTTCATTCCGGCCTACGTGAAGCTGGGGAAATTATGCGCGACTTGCTGAGGACTTTGTAGTTTAAACAAATCTGCTTGTGGGATAGCGAGTACGGGTACTTAGCCGCGCTTGTTCTCGTTTCCTAATGCAAAGGGATCTCGACCCTGCTGAGCGTTGAGTCGTGCAAGTTTCCCAATCTATGGGAAGATCAGCGACAGCGCGGTACAGACGTGAAAGTATGTCCACCTCCCCAGAAACCCGAGCAAAGTTCTTCGATACAGCCATATAAACCCCGACCATCCGCAGTCTCGCGATGCGCATACGCTCGCTTGACTCGAGCTCCCATTGAGTCATCTCACTGCCGGTGAAGCCCACCTCGACGATGGTGGAGTGCTCCGTGCTGCGCTGGCGCGACTCGAGCGCAGCGATGATGTATGCGGGAACCGCCGCGTCTAGTACGAGGTATTTAAGGCGCGGAAGGAGCCGCCCATCGGCGATTTGGTCGACGAGGACTCGCTGCATGCAGTGTCCAGGCACCCAGACGTCTACGGCTGCGGGGCACGCGCGCAGCCACGCCTCGAGATCCATCTGAGAGGCCCGACCACCCTCGTCGATGGAAAGCCGCTGCAGGGAGGGAAAACAGCGGACGTCGAAGATTGTAGAGTCGTAGTCGTTAGCGAGGCTGATCTTCAGATCGACCAGGGCGTGGAGGGCGACGCTGTGGAAAAATCGGGCGGCGTCGCCAAGGACGTCTGTGTTGAGTTCGAGAGTGTGCAGTGAGGGGAGAGCAATCTCGACATCCGAACGCCGCTCGATTGTGCCACCAATTGAGGATGGAAAGACATCGAGGCGTGCTTGCCCGACGTTTTCGCATTCACCGAGGATCGAATAGTACTGCGAAGGGGTCGGGAATGTGTTGTCGAAATACAACGAGGTGAGTTGTTGCCATGGAAGATGTAAGATAAAGGGCTCCGCGGCGTTGGAGAATGAGCGCAGGGTGACACTGCGCAGCAGGGATGCACCGTCGAGAACGGGAAGTTTCGTGGGAAGCATCGGCAGGTCCCTGTTATATCTGTAGGCTCCAACGAGACACATGGTCTCGAGACGACGTAGGGTGCCCGCGGGGAGCTCGAAAAAAGGGTTGTCCAATTGAAGATCCTCGAGGACGAGGGCATGGCATCGGTGCGCGTAAGTGGAGACAATGCTGAAGACGCGCGGGTCGTCCGTTCTCCCGTCAATATGAAGGGAGAGAGTCGACTCTCCCGCACGGCCCAACCAGATCGGAAGAAGTTTCAGAACCCGCGCGATTTTGTGAGAGCCAAAATTGATCTTGACGTTATTCCAAAGCTTGTGAGTGTCGAGGGCGATTGTTCGCCAGCGACAGCAGATTTGGCACAGAATGAGCCGGATGTCCTTTCCTTTGCCCGGCCGTGAATGCCGGACCCGGCCCAGGGTGGAGTACGAAGGCCCGCTTAGGTCGTCCAACTCGACGCCGCCGGGGGCGCAGAGAGTGAATATCCGGCTGATGACCTCAACGGGGAGAGACTTGTGGGGCGCAAGGGCGGTCATGCAAAGCTCTATCCGCGAGAGAACGACGCTACGGCGTAATTCATCCGTGTTTATTTCGACGAGTTCCTTTTGAGCGGCGAGAAGCGTTGCTCGCGCAATAGGAATGTCGGTGGTGGGAATGGGGAGATTGGTACGCGTCGAGATGGTTGGAGGAACAGACTTCGCGCTGAATTTTTGTGAGATTCCTGCGCGGTGGCAAGAAGTGAAAAAAAAAACGCGTACTCGTCGGCGGGTTGCGCCATGGCTAGCACACAGTGCTATAGAATCAGAACCAGGGCCAGGCCTCGTCTGGAGTAATTGAGGAAGGTCGGAACGAGCGCTAGCACCGAGTGGTAACGGCGAAGGGAGAAAGACGATTGTCACAGGTCGTCACAGCGGTACGAACCGGGCCGCGTTCATCCGCTTCCGGCGACTTCGCGTGAGCGCACGGTAAACCTAGCGCAGAAATTTACGGGAGCTTGAATTTTTAAACTTGGCATTGAAAAAAGTCACACACACATTTTGAAATATACGTAGGCTGAATTTGCATCTTAGTCGCGACATAAATCACTCTTGGTACTCCTCAACCACCAGTCTTTCCATCTTCTTCGCATTACACATCTCCGTCCTCACCCGCTCTGCCAGCTCCGAAAGCTGCTGCGCAGAATTGAAATCCATCAGTCTAAAATTCATCCGCCAGTGAATCGCCGGTGCGTTGGGATGCGACGAGAGCGCGGCATCCAACGCTGCCAGGGAATTTGCGTCGGGGGAGGGTGAATGGGTCAGCCCGTACCAGCTGAATGAGAGGGTAATATTTTCTAGGTTGGGGCTGGTGCCCGACGTGAGAATGGAGGTGATGGTGTCTAACACCGGGGTGGTACGCCGACCGGGGAAACCAATCAGGAATTCGATGGATTTCAGCGCGGGCAGAGGCGGTAACGCTAGGATAGAGCGTGGTTCTGTCCCTGTCCCAGGGAACAACGAAGTTAACGTCACGGCCTGTCAAAAAGAAGTCATTCACCTTTATGATGGAACTGAAGTTCCTGGAGACTTGCCGCAACGGAGGAGATCAGGGCCACAGACTTGTCGTGGGGACTGATCGACAATCGACGGAGGCTCGCCGTTTGAGAATGAAATTGGGGACTCGCGAGTAGTGGGTATAGGTCGTCAGTGCCGCGGCCCAGAGCCAAATCGACAATGGTTCGTCCGGAAGGGACGACACGCTCCTGGACGGACTCCGCGATTTCCACGTCTTCTAGAGATAGGCGGGGCGCAGTGCAGCGGAAAATCGCTGCAGGAAAGCCACGAACGCGGCGAAGATGCAGCGTCCTCAGGGATTCGCGCCCCAGAAATTCGGCCAAGACAGCGGATAAGCCGAATGTGAGAAGGGACGTCCATTCTAGTCGGCGATAGTACCCGTCCACCATACACCATGTAATGTTGTCGAGTTTCCGGAGGATTAGCTGTAGAGCGCTCAAATGAGCACAGATGGGTAGTTGAAGCTTGATTGTTAGGTGTGTTATGTACGAGGCGACGTGAGGAGAGTCCTCCAGTAGACCCAACGCCTCATCGAGGTTGGGAGGCTCGGGCCAGTTACTTAGCCAGCATTTGAGAGTGATAGAGCGCAGCAAGATACGCTGACAAGGGCCGCGAAGCGTCGGGTCCACCAAGGTGCAGGTTTTGAGGGAAGCCATAGGGAGATGGGAGACGATTGCGTTGACGAGTTCCTGTGGAATCGAGGGCATGTCGGGTCGGGATGCTAATCTTTGGATTCGCGGTGGGATGTGGTAAGAAGAAGAAGCAGATGACTCGGATCTCCGGCATCATTAGTGTGTTCGCCGAGCCATGCCCGAGTCTGATGGTTGATTTTTTTATCTCTGGTAAAGCTCTGTTTTAGTTTCATGCCACAGTTCGCGTCGAAATGGCTAATTGGAATTGGGGCAGCTAACTTTTGGGTCAACTGAGTCAACTCGCACATTGGCTGAGTCCAAATTTTAGTTCGAGAATTTTCATTTCGATTTTGCTATAGGAGACAGATAACAGAGAAATTTTACAAGTTACACGCACAATTGTTACAATCTCAACACAAAAACCCGTTTGATCACTCCAAGTAGCCGTTCTCGTACAATCCAACCTTCCCTCGGAACCCGCAATTGTTCTGCACGCCACCTGCGACCGGGTGCGCTTGGAACGCGACCAACCCAACACAGTCCCCATACTCGAAGAAATCACCCTGTGTCCCTACGCACCCAGGGCGACTCGTAATCGGAGTGCCGAAAATCGTTCTCTGATAAGGGAGGTTGGCGCAGTGGTTCGGCGGCTTCCAGCTGTTCCACGGATACCACTCGACGAAGCCCAGCTGGTTATTTTGGATTCCACCTGCATGGGACGGGGTAGTCCAGCTCCCGATATGCATCCTGGCGCCAGTCACCGTATCAATCGCGGTACCGACCCAAAGCCTGAGGTCGTCGGATTTGACCTCGAGGTGATAGGTGCGATTGCCAATAGAGGAGCCGCTCCACTGGACGCTGCAGGACACGCCGGGACCGCCGTCCGCCCCGAGGTGACAGTTTGGGTCATTGGTTTGAGTGCCTGCAATGAAGCTGGAGAAGACGCCGTGAAGGACGGTTGCCCCGTTTACGTCAGGGCGCGGCTGAAGACCGGTGTAACCGAGGCCCGAGTTCACAAACGTGAACTGCTGGGCGAAGTAATAGCCGGAGATGTGGTCCGCCTCGACGATGGTTAAGGGGAACCTGATGTCTGTTAGGCCGGCAAAGGGGACGTTGGTAACGCTCCAGCTCGCTCCCAACAGTGCTGTAGCAGCGGGGAGAAAGCTAATGAGGAGTGCAGAAAGTCCAACGCAGGAAGGTTTTTTCATCGCGATCTAGCGCCAGATTAACGTTGGATAGCATGGCGGTAGGTATTCTCACCGGGGAGAGGGGAAGTCAGATGCCGACTTGGTACTCACATTCGAGGTCCTTATACGACGCAGGCCAAGCCGTAATTTCGGACCTAGCGAGTCCCGGTGGCGGCGCCCGCCTTAGATTCGCTACGGTGGCGCTATGTTCTTCGCATTCTTCTAACGGCAGTCGCAATTTAGGCAAATGAAGCGGCCCTATCCGCGGTCCACAACGATTTTCAACGCGGAGTTGATTTCACCCACATACCTTAACTCAACCACGAATGTTGAAGGCATACGCATAACCACGAGTATGACTTGAGCATTGCATAAGGACGTTGTTTCGTATTTTAGCCTGACATGACATGGTCAATGTTCGAAAATATCAGGACTTCGGAAAGACACTTTGCACCCACGGTCAGCATGAAGGATAAATGTGTCGCCCAACTATAGCTTGAGCAATTGTGCAGTTAGAGCGCCCTCGCTTCACTCGTGACTGGCTGCAGGGGAAATAGTAGTCGTTCAGCCCATATAAATGAAGTTCCATGACGCATGCCGACCAGACGAGGGACAATTATGGCTTGATCATTGGCGAAGTGCCCGCAGGGCTTTGGACCCGGTTAGCAGAGTTCTCGGTTTCAAGGACTCATTTCATGTGATGACAGAGGCCATAGAGTTTCTCGCGTCGAATGGAACTGCTCAGTAACTTACATGGGGGTTGTGGTCGGCGCAGGCGAAAGAGATCGTCGGTGGCAGTACAACGCCGGATCAACACGGATCGCTCTGTTTGCTTCGATGTGACTTTAGTCACGGCGTGACCCTCTTGCCTCCCGCCTTCATGCCCAAACACAGTGCTCTTCCCACTGAGATCCTTGATATGGTTTCCACCTATTTACCTTGCATTGACCTTCTTTCTTTGTGCCGAACTGCTCGCATATTATCCGGTGTCTGTTTGCGGTTGATCTACCGCGAGGTTTCGCTGCGAGATGTCGCGCTGCGGTGATTTTCTTCAAGACATTGGTTTCGAATCATGTGGTTGCGTCCTATGTGCCCAAATTGAAGATGTCCGTTTTTTTCTTTTTTTGTGCTCTGAACGATCAGTGATATATATCCAGGGAACTCTTCTTCAAGTTCGATGGGACCCTCAAAGCGTTTGTTCATCTCGCTAAAATAGCGATGCTCAAACTCACCGCAATTCATCGACTATCCATTACCGCTCCGCGCCTTTTCAGTTACATATCGGATATACTTCTCACCTCCGAGAGTGTTATTCCCTTATCAGCCTACGCCCCCGGCTTCCTCCAACTGCACCCGGAGCTCGTCTTGATAATTTCTCAGAATTCGCATGCTCCTGTCCGGATGCTCTCACATCCGCCATCATCTCCCCTTGTTCTATCAAAAATGCTCCCGTTCATCGCGCCGCACACTGTCATCCCTTGGGTTATGTCGCGTGCCCGCACAAAGCGTGTTAGCATCAGCTGGTTCTGCGGACAATCCACATCTCCATGTACTCTCAGCAATTCGGAAATCCGTCTCGGCGATCGACGAACTTACAAACTTCGTTTCGAGTTGGGACTCGTCACTGCCTCTTGTGATTGCCGCGAAAGCGCCTGCCATGTCTACTAAGTTTCTCCACCTTTCGCAACCCTACGATCACAATGGCCTGCAGGTGATCAACCAACCTCCTCCGGCAAGCACGCCCTGACTTACCGCAATTTGCAAGGATGTCTTTCTGAACTTGGACGAAACGATTAACGCTCGTATTCAGTAATCAATCAACTACTTGAAGCGCCTACAACGTCCATTGCAATGCCATCAGTCAAGCAAGCATCAGCAAATCGCAACAAATCGGGCGATTTCCTACCATGGACACCGTCGACCCTTTCAAAACCCTCAGCATTGTGCTTCAGATCGCCGAACGCTCAGCGGGGGACGCCGGTCTGCGTGCTAAACACCAAGACCGCAAAATCGAAGCCCTCCGGGATGAAGTCGCGCGCCTTGCTGTCAAATGTCGAAAAATCAGAGAACGATCTGTCGGATTTAAACCGGCTGCTGGAAGAGGAACGGAAACTATCTGCGTTCCGCATGGATGCTGCATGTGTTGCGGTGGAGGAGCTACGAGCGCCTGTGTACCAGACCGCAAAAGAACTTGCCCAGGCGGAAAGGACTCTTCACGCGCTGGCAGATCGACAAACAGGCTTTCTATTGGCTCTGGGGGCTCCCCTAGCGTTGTTATGTGTGTCAGGACTCTCTGAGCTCTTTCAGCCCGACTTACAGGACACCAGGGCTCATGAGGTTATCAAGATCGAGAGCGATAACGAAGACGAGGTTCACGAGCAAAACCCTGATTTATCCACAAAAGATAGCCAGGAGACCCTTCGTCAGGTCCTACATATTTTCAGCGCCGATTCTGATCTTGTCATTCCAGTCCCCCGTTCTGACTACCCGGCAAGCTACGAGCCCCACTGAGCTCACCGAACCTCTGAGACCCCGACTGAACTCCTTGAGGCTGTGGTACGCTTTTCACTTGTACTCCACGCCATCTATCTTCTGAGGCGCTTTACAGGGACGTGTTCCTGACGGCACTGACTCTGCGCGCGTAGTCCATAGACAAGAGCCTCCATCTGACGAGAAAGAGAACGGAATACCAAGCTCTGACGTTGAAGAGGCTGTTGGAGCTCAACAAGTCACTGCTACTGCAGGTACTGCAGAACCGGAGGGAGGCGGCGCTGACCGCCAGCGACCGGTGGACGCGCGCCCGAAGCGAGTTATGACGGTCGAGTCTCCAGGGACGCCCCCTCGAAAACGCGCTAAACTCTCCGACGCAACATCTTGGTCGACTTGTTGTGCGGAACAGCGAACGATTGAAACCTGGCACTCTCGGTAAGTCGCAGCTACTGTCTTTGGGCCGACAAGAGCTCATTATGGTCGTATATACCTTGGTGGCCGGCGGTGGTGTTCCAGCCTTCACATCCAGTGGGTCTGCCGACAGTGCGGAAAATTCCGCCCCAATGTCCCCGGAAAGGGAAAGGTGTGCCGTACCTTGTCCGCTTTTACGACGACCCCCGTCCTGGTAAATAACCATCCGCATCGTGAGGCCACATAATATGAACAAACGATTCAGGCAGTACATTCCCTCGACAAACTGCGGGCCCTGAGCAAGGGCAAAGGTGCGTCTCCTCGTTTTTTGGATATTTGTACAACTTACTTCGAGATGTGCATACGCGATAGAGTTGGACCAAGACATGCTTTCACTTCGAAAAAAAAAACCCCGCATCACAAAAGCAGGACGTGGAACAAGACAAATTATAGTCGGCTTTGTCAACAAGCGTGGCAGTGACAGATATCAATCGATTAGCATCCTCCCGGCATGTTTTCTTGACTTCATGTTGGTGATAGGAAGGCGATGGATGACGCCGAAAGTGAGGAAAAGACGACCGAAACTGGTGGTTGACCGTTGGCATTAGAGACAGGTCCAGTTTGGATCACGTATCTTGAATCATCGTATGTGTGAATGTGACTTTAACTGCAGCTGCCGCGTCTGCCGTATACATAAGTATCTGGATTGATCTCTCGCTCGAGCGGGCGTACTGATAATCCGTCGTGACTCTTGAGCCACTGTACTGGCCGACTCTTCCTCGGTCTTCAGTCTCCCACGGTTATCCGACTGTGTCGCGCGACAATTTCTTCCAACTTCCTTTTAGGCGAATGCCGGCGGCCGCTCCCTGTGGCGCCCATGTCAAACCCAAATCTGGAACGAAATCAGGTTCCGGTTCCTATTTCTGCGTTCCTTGATTCTCCCGTCGGAAACCCTCGATGGGCTCAGTCTTCTCTGTCGCGGGGCGGAGCCCCCGAGAGGCCGAACGAGAGCGAGAGCGAGAACGAGAACGGACAAAGTAAGAGGAGCTCAAGAGCATATAGCCCCCAAAACTGGGGCTAATTCGACGACGAACCAAGAACAATATAAACTACAGGATTGACGTCGGTAAGGTTGCTGATATATCAACTACATAGAGTCTACAGTATCGTAAATGGGATAATTCTATTTGTCAACCCCCCTTGTTGCATCAACGGGGGTTGATGCTAATTGTCAACCCCAAGATTTATAAGCTTGGATGTGATGGCGCTCGATGGCGGGGACGGCGGGAAGGAGCGGGAGGTGGTCGGGTGCTCTCCAGCGACGAAGTGCAAGTGTAAGAACACATAATAAATCACATACATTGACCAGAGATGGCCATGTAGCCTCTCAATTTTTTTGGGGGCCCTCCCGTCGAAAACAGTCAGAATTTTTGCTGTTCTGTCGTTTGAACCACCGAAAATTGGGAGAAAAAGAGATAGCATGTCCATAGACTCTAAACAGTATTTAGCAATCCTGCGGGACGAAAAATCCTTCCTTTCCTCTGAAAACAGTGGATTTTGCCTCAAAAATGGTTTGAAATCTTATCTTATCTTGTACGGCAGGGGGTTGCCAAATAGAAAAAGTCTATATGTCAACCCCGTTGTTCTTGTCAAGGGGGTTGACAAATAGAATTATCCTCGTAAATGTTGTAATACAGTGATGTATGTAGGACTAGCCGATGCCATGCCCCTTCAATCCAGGAGTCAATCACCATGGCCACCTGGGGTCCAAAGCGCGCAAGGCAGACGGATGGAATGATTGCCCCTAACATTACTGTGATAAACATGGAACCTTTTCATTAATATACAAGTCCCAAAACTTGAACATATATTCGTCAGTGACGAGTCGTCAGGGAGAACCAACCGGGATTTACCGAGTACAATTTGTTTCTTGACATGTGACACCCACTGGGTTTATAAGAGTCGCGGAGTGACGTTAAATTCACACGACTGGGCACTTCTGACACACAAAGCGAGAGGACTGTCGACATACTCGCCTGTAAACAGTTCAATTCCAGAGGGTCACCTCTCGGGATTGTACAGTCGAACACGGTGGATGAAGGTCGGTTATTGCGGTGCCTGAGCCCGCTGTAAGTTGGATCCCTGCTCACGCCGGGGAAGATGCGATTGCCACGCCGCCACCAAGGGGAACTCGGGATTAAAATATCGGACGTGGGGAGGGGGGGGGGGGGGGTCTGGCCAAGGGCCGAAAAAAACTTTTTCCTATAAGTTATGAGAGGGAGGAAAAAGGCTGGGAGAGGCATGGCAGAGCTTCTAATGAGTGAGAAACCTCAAGCTTTGCTTCCCACTCACCTCAGGAGGTGTTGAAATATATATTCCAGTCAAGTTCAACCAAAAGTGGTTTGTCGGCGGTCCCGGAGTAGGTTCAGAGAAAGTCTCCAAGTATAATTGAGGCCCTGGCAGCACTTTGAATAGCTTCAGGGAGGATATCACAGACATTAAACAATAAAATGCACTGGCAGTGGTTGTCCGAAGAAAGGTTGCAGGAAGTCCGGAGAGAGCGGCCCGGCGAGGGGTGGGAAGTACCTTCCCTATATAGAAGGAGGGGGGGGGAGGGGGGGTCCAGCCAAGGTCGAAAAAAACTTATCGACCCCCCTTCCGACTTTCAAATCCCGAGTTCCCCTTGGCCGCCACAGTGTCTCGCGAGCAATTATGCTTAAAAATACTGCCCCACTTAAGCCATCGACTTCCCTGCGGTAACGTCCCCGTAGCTCGACGTCCCCGTTGCTCGCCGTTTCCTCAATGGTTTTACAGCAGTTTCCGCTGGAAAATACCTTTATCGTGGCTGCCTGGCTCGAGGTACGCGTAAGCCCCGCGTCAGTGCACATGATTTTGATTGTTCTCAGACCTGTCTATATGGTATTGCTCCACCATTCAATACCCCTCCAGCGTTCTCAAAGAGACATACAGGCATTTATTTCTCGTTGTTCTGGTTCAGTGTTTATGTTCACAATCGGTGGACACGCAAGGGCCATTGGCCAGTATGTTCCTGACTTTCTCCGGCGTTTCTTGAATGTTTACTCACCGATGACGCTACAGGCTCGCGTTATGTTCGCTTCGTCCATCCTCATGTTCTCGGTAGCGACTGCTCACGTTGGTGAGTGCTCACCCTACCCGATAGCGAATCCAACCTGAGACTCGATAGCTATGAGTTGCTACCGTATGATCCGAGGTTACGTTGACTTTGGCAACGCTCCTGGTGGGCCAGTCTCATTTCTAGGCGTCATTTCGCACTGTACGCGGCTCTCTTCATCAAACTAGTATGGCATTGACCTTGAACCAGGGACCCATATTTTCAACGACGTCTTGTGCGTGTAATTCGCAAACGCTCACAACGAGAGAAACCGAGCCACTTTCAGGTTCACTATACAAAGCCTCCTGGGAGATGCAATGGCGGTAGACCCCCATTCCTCATCCTGGGGAGCGCGTACAACTTACTCGTTCGCTTAGGTATACCGTTGCTGGGTTTTGTGGGATCGTGACTACAAATTCCTCATCTTGCCGTTGGCCCTGCTCATTGTCAATTTCGGTGAGTGTGGAGCCTTCTCGGACGTCAACATATCTCGACGTCCCCCTGCTTCAAGTTTCCGGATGCAAAGTGACTACAGGCTTCGCCAGAGTCAGGCCCGGCGGCTCAATATTCGACAGCAGTCTGAGCACTTGGATCACAATCTTTTTCTCCGTTGCCGTGGTTCAGAACATAATTACTACCGGCCTAATGGCTCTTAGGCTATGGCTCACCGAGCGTAAATCTCCACGGTTTCGAATGGGCGGTGGCGCTTTCCTTCCCGTCATCAGGATCCTAGTCGAATCGGCGGCATTATATCTCTTCCTTGAGATTATCCTGCTCGTCTTCTACTCTCTCAGTTACAACGTGCAATACATCGTGCTAGACGCTATGACCCCCACAATCGTATGCTCGGCTTTCACCTCATTCATGGCGCTAATGTCGAGTAGGGTATCACGTTTGGGATGATTACGGTCCGCGTCATGTTGCGCTCGCAAAAGCACTCCAGTCAAGGAAGAGTTGAGACGATCGGAAGTATAGCTTTACGTCGGATTGCCGTGAGCATCACCACCGAGACAGAAGAAGATGGACTGAGTGCGAAGATGGACGATGAGGGCGGGTCGATAAACATGGGGATAGCTGTATGATTGTATTACTCTTTTGCGCGTCGATGAATCAGTTCCCACCGGGACGGTCTAGGTATTCTGCCGCACGGTACAGGTACAGACTAGAGTATTTCCAAGCCAACTCTAGATTTAACATCGGTTCAACTTATGACATCTACTTCGGCATTGTCGGCGTTCCGGTGTGCCGACCGTTGCCGATCGATGATTTTCCGTCTCCGCGATGTCGGCGAAGCCTCGGCCTCTTCGTCCCTGATCCGTCGTGCGAAAGGCCGAGATTGCCGACGCCATGGTTCAAGTTGTCTGGCGCGTTGGTCCGGCTGCCAGCTCCGGCGCCAAGATTTCACTTACTACTTTCTCTCCGCCTCCGTTCTCGACGTTTCGTACCCGTATCACCTCCGTATCACCGCAGTTTCTACACATCCCACAACTCTGTGTCGCTCGGTACCAGTCGCCGCCGCCCCGGACGTTATAGATACTCTCATCAAGGCCAGTTAGATCCTCGAATTTGAGTAGTCTACGTATACTGGTTAGGAATTGCATCGGTATGTCCTTGGCGCTTGTCGACCGACGGTATTATCATCACCTTTTTGGTGTCCTAGCGATGCGTGAGCACTCCACCATCTCGCTTATCCCTGTCCACGACGTTACACAAGATTTGAGAGAGCCCGAGAACGATGCACCAGCATATCATCACAGATGACCAGAACGACTGTTACTTTTTCGCTGTTCTGTTAGAATAGGTACGTTTGCAGGAGATGGTGCAGACCCGGGTACCTAGCGCGGATTAAAATAGAAACTAGAGTTGTATATTCTTTTTTCGAGAATGGAGGATTAGTATGGCATAAATTGCAAGAAGTGTCGCGACTACAAGTCGTCCGCCAAAATTCGGCCACCGGGTCCTGCCCCACCATTATCCCTGCCCGTCAAGTATCGTATTATCAATCGCTGATCGAATTTCCCGGAATGTTCATTCCGCCGCAGGTTCAGGGCTGCAACTACTTCAAGGGCACTCAGAGGACACAGAAACCCCACTCCGACGCCCTGAGGTTGAACGACCTGGAAACCTGACTCCGACGCCCCGTCAAAAGGTCGCCAGTTCTACCTTTCTGAATAAGGGTCCCGAAAGCCGTGTCACGCGGTGCCGTGCCGTGTTGGCGTGTTGGCGTGTCGCGGTGTAAGACTAAGACACTCTGTAAGTGGCTCTCGGCAGTCAGGAGCACTCTCAAGCTGCACTCAAGGGATCTGTCCCACCCAATGGATTTGCCCTAAGAGTGTATTCAAGTACTTGCCCACGCCGAATTATTGATTATTGACGCGGCGGCATTAACATTGTCGCATGCTCTGTGTCCACAACAGTTATTGTAACTAGGAGCGTCTTGAACTACGGTGTTGGAACCCTATATATGTTCCTCAGGCCCAAGGAACTGCACTTCATGCACAGTGTATTTATGTAAATACTTTTCGAACATTATCCCAATGTTTACTTGAATCCTCGTTCTGGGAACTGCCGTCGTGTAATTAACCACAAGCATGAGTAGATTCACATTCAGTCAGCCTTACATGAGCTGCAGGGTCATAATTTTCTAGCTGAGATGGTGGCAACATGAGTTCTGTTCACCTCTGGAAAATGACCCCACACGGTAACCTGCAATTTCACCCATCATCCAAATCACCCGCACACCTTTCACTGAAGAAATTCAGTGCACTTAATCGAGCTCATCGAATCGAATCGAGACAAACGGTGTTTGAATAATTACTCCCACGGCTGAAATCTATGGCCTAACAGATTTCCGGCCTTGAGGAGGAGGAGAAGGAGGAGGATGTATTACTGCCGCGGTCCCTATAAGGAACAAGCAGTTATTGTACCAACATACACTGGTCCTAATGATCACTAGTTCAGGTGACGGGTGACAGGGACCTGTGAACTGAACTATTTGAACTTGGTGACAGTGACAATGTATTTTCCTGGCCCAATGGCCCAAACAGGGGGAGAAAAACTTGAGAAAAACGCAAAATTTCGCTCCGACATTCGCCGGATTACCGGTTATGGCAATTGTTGGCCGATTGCCGAGTCAACGTACCGTGGTTCATGTAACATGAATCAATCCTGAAAAACTCCAAGGGAAAAGGTTGAAAAATAAGGGAGAAAAAATGTAAATTCGGACCCATTGGGAAAATTCGGGGCCATTTGGACTGATAGTACTACTGCAGCTCTGTCTCGGTAACCCAGCCGTTCCGGTGTGATCCGCGCTGTCAGTCGGAGTTGAAAATGAGGCGCAGAGATCACACCGGAACAGTTCTGCACTCCATTTTCAAACTCCGACGGTCCGGAGGTCCGCGCGGTCTGCTGTCACCAGAACGTCTGGGTTAACGACAGACTGCAGCTCGGGGCATGAGAGCAGATGGCGGGAGGGAAGAAGACGGGATCGACAGTGGCGGTGTGCTGTTGACATTCCGACTCGTGAGATTATGACATCATCCTGCCGTCCCCCCCACTTTTTCTTCCACACCACCATCAGACTATGTCGATGCACCGAAAAAGAGCTCATTCCTCCGACTCTGACGAGAACCTTTCTTCATCCTCTCGTTCACGGTCATCCTCGCGTTCCCGAAGTCCGGAACTTCGCAATGATCTCCCGTCGGAGGAGCTTTATCAGGTGTGTAACGGCTAGAACGTTTGTTCGCTATGTTTACCCACTTGGTCCGGCTGCGCGATTCAGCAAAAGAAGGCCAACGACACCAAGAAGAGCCGCGGAGCGTCAATTTGCAGACATCACTAACCAGAACGACACGTTGCCACGACGTGGGAGGAAGAAGCGCAAGGTCCTCGAAGACGGGTCGGAGGATGAGACTAGAGAAATCAAGCACCTGGCTCATAAATTCACGGTCATGAAAATGCTGTGGATGCGGGACCTCCCGTCGCACTGACATCGACAAGAAATTCAAGCGGTCCGCGCTGGTTGAAAACCACGAGTCGAAGTTGCAAGGGCAGCTCGCGGACTTCCCATTTATGTCACTGACCTCTTCCGGTTACACGTCTCGATGGGACCCAGCACATCAACGCCGCTGGCCGTGTTTCGCGACCGCTGCGGGCTGGAGATTTTCGACTGCACGACTGCCGATCTTTCGACCTCGGAGTCTCGTCGGGACAAATTTCGTGAGCGCATCGGCTACGTCAAAAACGCGGACGGCAAATCGGAATATAAGGCACTCAACGTCGACTTGCTACACAAGGACACAATGGCTCATTCGACATCGAAAAGGTCTGAAGACAACCGGCAAACCGATTTCCGCGACGGGCAAGTGTCTTACCCACGTCTGGTCGCTGACCAATTGTCTGTGGGCTCGGTTGCGGGGTCGGAAATCCTGGTAACACTATTTTCTTGTATAAAAATGTTCGCTGAATTTGCATAGACTCGTTAGGCCGCGTCTGCTGACATCGAGCTTACTCCGCGCGGTGCCCGACTGGCATTGATTGGCAGGGCGACCTCGAGAAGTACATCAAATATCTGCAGAAGGGCCTCTGTCCCTCTTCCGTGAGTGAGACAAGCTTTTCTTCCATGTACTGGCTAACACCCCCTCGGTCTTCACTCTCCCACGGTATCCCACTGCGTCGCACGACACTTTCCTCCGACTTTCCTTTTAGGTGAATGCCGCTCCCTGTCGCCCCCATGTCAAACCCCAGGTTCCTGTTTCTGCTTCCCTTGATTTGGCAACTCTCCTGTTGGAAACCGTCGATGGGCTCAGCTGATCAGCCTTCTCAATCCGGGAGTCTTCCGACTCGGAACCTTGTATTGCTGATTAATCACCGTGGCCACCAAGCGTGCGCAAGGCAAACGGATGGAATGGCTGCTCCCCCAACATTAATAAACACAGAACCTATTCATTAATATGCAAAATATACTCGTAACAAGTACGACTTGGGCGGTACGAGCAAAATTTTGTGGTGTCTACGAGAGACTGAGTAACGAGTCGTCAGGGAGAACCGACCGAATTTGCCGAGTACTTCTTATTTCTTGACATGTGACGCTCCCCGATATTAGAAGTTCTGAGGACGTTTCTTTTGAGGGGCAGCTGACGGTAAATTCTCACCAATTTGACTCAAAGAGAGCGAACTGTCGACACCGTCGCATGTAAATAGTTCAATTCCAAACGGTCACTTCTCGGGATTGTACGGTCGAACTCGACGGGTGAGGGGCGGTTATTGCGGCGCCCGAGCTCGCCGCAAGTTGGATCCCTACTCACACCGGGGACGACCCGATTGTGTCCCGACAGAAGCTCGTTAGCGTTATGCTTAAAATATACTGCTCCACTTAAGCCATCGACTTCCCTGGGGTACCGTCCTCACAGTCTGCAGCTTCCTCAATGGCCTTACAGCAGTTTCCGCTGGAAAATACCTTTATCGTGGCTGCCTGGCTCGAGGTACGCATAACCCCCCATCAATGCACATGATTTGACTGTTCTCAGACCTGTCTATATGGTATTACTCCACCATTCAAAACCCTTCCAGCGTTCTCAAAGAGACATACAGGCATTTATTTCTCGTTGTTTTGGTTTAGTGTTTATGTTCACAATCGGTGGACACGCAAGGGCCATTGGCCAGTATGTTCCTGACTTTCTCCGGCGTTCCTTGAATGTTTCCTCACCAAGACGCTACAGGCTCGCGTTATGTTCGCTTCGTCCATCCTCATGTTCTCGGTAGCGACCGCTCACGTTGGTGAGTGCTCACCCCACCCGATTGTGAATCCAACCTAAGACTCGATAGCTATGAGTTGCTACCGCATGATCCGAGGTTACGTTGACTTTGGCAACGCTCCTGGTGGGCCAGTCTCATTTCTAGGCGTCATTTCGCACTGTACGCGGCTCCCTTTCATCAAACCAATATGGTGTTGACCTTGAACCAGGGACCCATATTTTCAACGACGTCTTGTGCGTGTAATTCGCAAACGCTCACAATGAGAGAAACCGAGCCGTTTTCAGATTCACCATACAAAGCCTACTGGGGGATGCAATGGCGGTAGACCGCCATTTCTTATCCTGGGGAGCGCGTACAACTTACTCGTTCGCTTAAGGTATATCGTTGCTGGGTTTTGTGGGATCGTGACTACAAATTCCTCATCTTGCCGTTGGCCCTACTTATTGTCAATTTCGGTGAGTGTGGAGCCTTCTCGGACGTCAATATATCTCGACGTCCCCCTTCTTCAAGTTTCCGGATGCAAAGTGACTACAGGCTTCGCCAGAGTCAGGCCCGGCGGCTCAATATTCGACAGCAGTCTGAGCACTTGGATCACAATCTTTTTCTCCGTTGCCGTGGTTCAGAATATAATCACTACCGGCCTAATGGCTCTTAGGCTGTGGCTCACCGAGCGTAAATCTCCACGGTTTCGAATGGACGGTGGCGCTTTCCTTCCCGTCATCAGGATCCTAGTCGAATCGGCGGCATTATATCTCTTCCTTGAGATTCTCCTGCTCGTCTTCTACTCTCTCAGTTACAACGTGCAATACATCGTGCTCGACGCTATGACCCCCACAATTGTATGCTCGGCTTTCACCTTATTTATGGCGCTAATGTCGAGTAGGGTATCACGTTTGGGATGATTACGGTCCGCGTCATGTTGCGCTCGCAAAAGCACTCTAGTCAAGAAAGAGTTGAGACAATCGGAAGTGTAGTTATGCGTCGGATCGTCGTGAGCATCACTGCCGAGACAGAAGAAGATGGACCGGGTGTGAAGATGGAAAATGAGGGCGGGCCGGCAAACATGGGATAGCTGTATGATTGTATTGCTCTTTTGCGCGTTGATGCGACACAGTCTTGAGGCATTTTTGAGACACGGTACAGGCACAGACTAAAGCATTTCCAAGCCAACTTAACATGGTTATGACAAACCTCTGCCTCGCCATTGCCGGCGTTGAGGTATACCGACGGCTGCCGATCAATCCTTTTCCGTCTCCCTGGACGTCTCGGCCTCTTTATCTCTGATCTGTCTGCAAGGCACGCATCAAGGCCGAGATTGCCGATGCCATGGGTTAAGTTGCTTGGCGCGTTAGATTAACAGAAACAAGATGAGACCTCCGCTTCGCTCCGGCAGATTAGACCTTGAGGTGCAGGTTCCCTCGGGATCGAAAATGTGCGATAGCACCGATAAATAGCACTGGTCGTGAGCATACAGTAAGGTTATTCAAAGTGAACAGCAATATAAATGGAGAGGAAAATGCCATAAAGAAATTAACAAAACCCGTTGCATCCTCGCAATTGGCAGTGTCACCGATTGAACCCGTACATATTGAATCCGCTGAGCGAACGCGCGGAATCATACAGACTTGGGAACCAAACATTGAGGGGAATTCAAGATATCAGTTTTTGCAAGACAGTCCCGGCTACAATTTGCGCGTTACAATTGATGAGTTGCGGGTCTTGGTTTAGGTGGGCAGCATTATTGATGAGGGAGCACAGAGAGATGATGGAGAGTCCGCTAGTAATTCGCATGTTATCATAGACAATCTAAGGTCTTGATTCCGGACCGCAGAAACAATGTTTAGCGCAGAGGAAGCACAGAGGGGTAAGGGGAAAGAACAGGATGGGTGAGCGGGATAGTGGGGGATTTATATTGTGGGGCTGCGTGGTAGGGATCTCATGGTTGAACAGCCTTGTAGCTGCGAGGGCATCGCCTTGATAATTCAATCGCTAGTCAGCAACTTTTAAACAGAGTTGAGTTTCGGGGATTGCGTGAAAATTTCATTTCCGTTGAATGGTGCACAGGTACATTGGTTAATTGTGAACTGCGCGTGGGGAAGTAACAGCAAAGCTTCAGAGCGAGAGGAGAAGGAGAGAGAAGGGGATATCCTGCATGGGGATTAAACCAAAGAGATGTAAACGAATACGAGGCATCTCGTTAAAGAACGGTTAATAGCGCTGTCAATCGGGTTTTGATCATGGTAATGATGCGACAGACTTTGAACTCACTGCGTTGAGCGGCCCCGTCGGCAACCTGTGCCAACGGGGCCGCTCAACGTAGTGACTGGTAGATTTCCCGCGGTTCAAACAAGAAAAGAAAAATTGTACGCACTCAGAGGACACGGAAACCCCACCCCGACGCCCTGAGGTTGAACGACCCGGAAACCTGACTCCGACAACCGGTCAAAAGGTCACCAGTTCCGAAGGACGCACCAAACCGCATTAATAATTTGTGGCTACCGAAGCCCAGACAAACTCTCCCTACTTCACCGCCCTACCGTTTACATCGTCAGCTCGTCACAATATGCATCATATCCTCCAGCCGTGTGATATGCCAACTCTCCTTCCAGTTCCATGTACGACGAGCGGCCGGCGGGGTCAACGACATCACCTAGATTTACGCGCACTGGCCACCGTACAGATACCCCGGTCAGAAAGAAATTGCATGGATAGAAAGAAATTAGGAAATTAGGACGCACCGGTGTTGTTGGAGGCATCAACGGCGAGGAGCCACCCGGTCAGGACGAAGGGAATTTGGCAGTTGCGGGGGCGGAGCAGGAGCTGATGTGGTACTGCCCGCATTCGGAAAATTCGTGGTTAGGAGGGAGGAGGAAGACGGCGCAAGGATGAATAAAATTTAGGACGTACTCGGAGGGCACAGGTGGAATTTGCGTTGGAGTATAGGGAGAGCGTGGTAATGACATCCGAGGAAGTGGCGATGGCGGTGAAATTACGTGGACCGAGTCAGTAAGATTTCTCGGCGAAGCAGGTAGCAATAAAGTGTACTTGGATCCGACGGAGTTCGGCACCAGTGCATGTGTCAGCATGCCCACACTCCCGATGCCGAAGGCCGGTAAGGCGAGGTCGACCGAGGCGGAAATGCCCGCAGAGAATATCGCGCTTTCTGTCCATGTGTCAAGTTAGTGTTGGAACTTGGAAGAGAAATTTGGAAGGTGAGTCGATAAGAGTAAGAGCAAACGCACTACGTGTCGTCATCGTCACCCTCGTACTGAAGCCCGCGGTATACCCCAGATGGACTACACCGGGGGCGTAGCTTTTCGGAAAAGTTTGGAGGTTTCGGCCGGTGCAGAATTTGGGCTCCCCTGACATACACATACGACGGAATCGGACGGAATTCTGCGCCAGTAGAAGTGACGGTACCTGCTTTGACAGCGAAAGGACCTCTCCCGACGCAGGCGGCTACAGTGGTCACTCCGGAGTTCTGTTCACCTCAATAAGCCTCTCTGTCCGTAGGGGATGTAAATAATCACTCACTCCTTTCCCGATTGACGGGCTCATTAGCTGGCTTTCATTTAAATACTTCGTGAGTGCATGCCAGCCGCTCACTAATGAGTGATATATCAGACAGCGTCCGCACGGCACGACATAACGACGCACAAGATTTCAATTCGCTGATATGGTGCACCGCCGTGCAGTTATTAGGCGCCACGGCGGTGCCCTCGTTCGCGGATCTGGGATATTCACGGGCTAGAGTCGGGTCGCCGAGGGCCGCAGCGGAAGCGGTAAATAGGGCCAGGGTAAGCAATTTTTTGATGAGCATGACTGAGACGGATGAGAAGGGGAGGTAGGAAAGAGGGCGACGGGGCGGGAGTTTATACTCTAGCCAGAAGCTGGAACGGTCGATAAACAACTCCGACGACCGACTTCTAGAACTCCGCAAGAAGTTGAAGGAATACTGTTTACGTGAAGTCAAGATAGGATGTGCCAGTGAAAGGTACTACCTTGAGATCGCAACTGAAGTTCTGGGCGTACTAGGAGAAGCAGGATGGTGTCCGAGGTGATTATGATTCACGGGTCGGCGAAAGAGCGTCGAGAGCGATGTATATAACCGAGCTTGGTTCTGTAGGCTAATTAAAGGAAGGTTAGACCCTAACCTGGATTGCTAAGGAGACAAGGATTGAGAGAAGGGAGTCATATGGCAAATACGTGCCCAAAGTGCCAAAGAATACTCGATGGTGAAGTTTGCAGTAACAAGGTCGATAATCGATTCGAACTTGAAGCTTGGAACAAGGCAAAGCAAAAAGACGCTGCCAGACCATCCGTCGGTTGAGAAAAGGCCCTTGTATCAAGAATGAACATGGATTGGCGATCCTTAGGTGCAAAACGAAACAAGCAATAAATCGAGGTGAGGGTTAAAAGCAAGACGCACACGTGGCTGTGACTCGGATGATGGCCGGACGAGCCGGATTTCATCAGCAAACCCTGGGTCGGCTACGTAGCGCTACGTAGGGCCTGTAGCTACTGTAGCAACTGTAGTTAGGTCCCGGTTATGTAGCACTATGTAGTTGAGGTGGTTGCTACGTAGCGCTATGTAGTTGGGGGGGCTACTATGTAGTGCTATGGAGCTGAGGTGTACTACTCAAGAAAAGTCTTAATTTAATCCTTTCAGTTTCAATACCTTTCAATTGGATGCTGTCTTTCAATTATATTCTAAGGCAATGTTTTAGTAGTAGTGCTGAATGGTATGAATAACTATTAATTATCTATTTAATACATTGTTTTTGGGCGGGTTCGAACTCACGACCTCGCGCGTACGGACAAAAGACACGAAAGAGGCAACTACCAAGTAGACTAAGAGACCATGACATATGTTGGCCCCAGTTACACAATATGGTATTGCGCCATGTCCAGGTCAGTAATTCTTCAACTCTATACTAAACCCTTGAGTTGCAGGCGGCCAGTGTCTCCTCTACTGTGATCTGAAGTCAGGTATATTGGGTACAAGTGAGGTGTGACTCTTGCATGTACAAAGTCACTTGACTTTGTCACACCGTGGACAACCTCCAGTGTGTCCACGGTGTGACAAAGCAGGTGGCTTGTAACACATTTGTGACATGGTTTTTTTTTTTTTTTTTTTTTTTTTTTTGCTTCTTATCACCATTCACACAGCAGCAGAAGTGCTTCAAAATCAGCCAAATGTGAATTTAGGAGACCTGTGTAGACCTAAATCTAATCCACCTGTTCATAATAAGGGAAGTCAAAGCTGAAATTGAAGGCCGCTTCTGAGGACCGATTCTTTGTCAAGAATTGGGACCAGTGATTCTTGAGAATCGGTCAGGATCAAGTCAGGATTCTCGCCTGTATTCTGTTTCGATTGTCAGATTTGATTCTGCAGAATCGCCGTGGGAATGGCCTAAAAGCGATCTCGAGGGTGAGCAGTAATTTCCCGTTCATTTCTGTTCCCTAACACAAAGTAGGCCAAGAGATAATGTCTTGGCTTGTGCATCTACAAGACGTAATGCTAACATCAGGTACAGCCACCTGCAAGCGGCTGCCCTACGTAGTGGAGGCCCAAACTACCCAGCTCTACAACCAAGGCACGAAACTACATAGAGCTACATAAAATGCCTCATCTACACAGCGCTACATAGAAGACCCCCAATCTATGTAGAGCTACATAGAAGCCCGGGAACTAGGTAGCGCTACAGGGCGCTACGAGACGGGCCTGTAACTATGGCAACTACAGATGACTACAGTCAACTATGGTAAAACCCTGGGTTTGCTGATGTTGTCGGGAATATTCGGACATCCGCCCCCGTCAACTGATACCCATCTCTTTTCCACTCACCATGAACTCGCAGGCAAAACTGCCCCTGGAACTCGAGCAGACGGTGTTCGAATACGCCACGGAATCAGAGTCCGCAATTCTCTCGCTTTCCCGCGTCGCCCATCGCGTCCATACTTGGTCAGTCCGTCACCCCTGAAGTTCGCCCAGTCGGTGACCATTTTTGTAGGCTGGAACCTTTACTCTACACCACCCTACGCCTCGATACTAGGACGCGGGTTGCAGCATTTTTCGAACACCACGCAAATCCCAGCCCCTCAGTTGCATCAGCAGTAAAGCATGTGCTCGTTTATTCGAGCACCAGCTCGCTCGCCACCGAGACTCTGCAGTGGCAGGATTTTTGAGGGCGTGTCCTGGCATCAAAGGTCTGTCGCTCATCGGCGACAATGTCTCGGCGCGCCTCCTCCCGGTGCTTAGAAACTTGCGGGTCGAGCGGTTGACCATTAATATTGGGGAGCTGTTTCACACGGAGGCGTCTCCCCGTAACGATGACACCGAGACCGACAAGGAACAGGAAGAAAAATCGGAACCGGAAGAAGAATCGCGGTTACTCAGCTTTGCCTATCCCCTCTTTTCCTCCGTTACGCACCTAGATATCAATGATGACTTCGACGTCGAGGATCCGGAGCCCGAGGAATTAGAATGGCTCACCAACCTCTCGACGCTTCCTGCCCTCACCCACCTCGCCTTCAGCAGTCCACCCAACCCTGAGATCGTCGGCACCGTCCTACGCAGCTGCCCGGATATCCGGTTTCTCGTGATCCCGTTTTCCGCGATGGAAGCCCAGATGGCGAGCGAGTACGCCAAGTTCGTGGCGGAAGACGCAGGCTCGGACGGGTGGCTTGTGGTGGCGACGTACGCGGACTATTATGCTGATTGGGAGGCTGGGGCAAGGGGGAGAGAAGATGTCTGGGTCCGCGCGGAGAAATTTGTTGCGGCTAAAAAGCGCGGGGAGATTGAGAGTGCGTGCCATCTCTTCCGTACCTCTGATTCCTTTACTCATCGGCGAATTTAGAGGACGATTACCTCCTGGACAGAGCTTCGATCGAAGGAGAGGATTGAGTCCTGTTCCAGTGTGTCCTGTTACCAACCGCTACGTACACCGCGATGTTCCCTCCAAATCCTCATTTCTTCCCTGGAACGCATCAACGAAGCTTCGTTGAAGCGTGATCATCTCAACTACGGAGGACGATTTAAAAAAATGAAACACGCACCCTTTGATCTCGTTGCTCGGACGGCGAGAACAGCCAGACTCTGTGCAGTGTTCTTCATCCCACATATTCTAATCCTTGACAGGCATAGCGTGACAGCTTCGCGCCCTGCCCTGTATCTCAGGATCCGGAATCAACGATGTCCTTCGCCTCTAATTCTAATCCTTAACAAGCATAGCATAGCTTCGCGGCCCCTGCCTCTCTGGGTTTCGAGGCGAGTGAAGTTATTTCCCCCTTGAATCTCGCTCAGGACATCTAGATTCTCGAATCAACGATGTCTACGTAATTCTAGTCCTTGACAAGCACGGCATAGCTTCGGTCCCCCTGGATATCGATCTCGGGACATCCATATTCAGCGAAATTCTTGCCAGTCGGTCTGCTGCAGGAACTCGAGCTCATCACTTCACACAGATTTTAAGGATTTTCGACTTGTCGTCGTCGAGTGAGTGTTTTCTTTTACTTGTCGCGCACTGGTCACTACGGTCTTCCAGAGTGAAGCCTCACTAGCACTCCGGCCTCGCGACCAAGCTCATTTAATTCCAAAGTATGTACGTCCGTAATGAGAGAGCGTGTATCACCTAACCGTTCAAAATGCAGATAACACACTGTCTGTTCAGGTTCAACCAATTTTTCCCGGTGAGAGGTTCTAATTTCGACGTTCTCGGAATGAATGATGGACAGGTCCTCTCCCGCTTTTCAAGGCCTAAAAGAATTCTACCTTGATCCCACCCGACTTGTAGGACGGTCATATCTTGAGAAGACACACTGCCTCGTTCGTCATCTTTTGCAACCGCGAGGGGCGGGACTTCTGGATCAGTCAATGAAACACCTAGGCCAGTACAAGATTCGCATGCCAATCTCATTGTATCACCACTCAAATTCAGCTCACCTTTGCCGCCGATGCATTCGGGAAGGTTTCCGGGCTTTTCGGGGAAACTTTTCTTTCTTTCGTGAGGGTTCTTTTTCTTTCTTCCCCGTTTGAGAAAATCTCAATCAAAAACCCCAAAGCGGGGTTGCTGAGGTTGCTAGATTTTCTATCCAGCAACACTGCGCTTTCATGCCGGGCCGATGGCAGTTCATGCCGAACTCAGTGGGATCCAGCCGCGGCGCTCCACAGTTGCGGCATCATAAATTTTGTGGTCTGCTCCCGTGGTTACAACCTTTCGAAAGGGATATTCAGAGAGGCCCTTCCATTGACTCTGAAGAGCCCTTGACTTACCGAAACTTCCGCAACTGGGTTTCTGGGGTGATATTAGCATTTCATCGGCTTGCTAGCCAGGTATGTCGGGCGGGATCGCAGTCGGACACCGCGCTGACAGTACTCAAGCGCCGAAATTCAGGCCCTTTCAATCGTCCTCCGCGCGCACCCGACTTTGTCGGAGTCTCGTGCCAGAAGCCGACTCGGGCCGCTCGGCACTATCTCGGCACAAAACACTGTCTGCTACCAGGGTTGCTCGATAGCAGAGAAATAGTGGGGACTGCTGAATAGCGACCTCGGCTGTTGAATAACCTCACCTTCCGCTTGAAGCCGAGCGGAATGGTTGGAAAAGCCCTCAATTCAGCTCACTTTCGCCGCCGGTTCTCGGGCTCCTCGGGGAACCTTTCTTTTCGCCCATTCGATACCTTGTCCTGTCCTTCAAAGTGTACGAAATCCAGTTCTTCCCCCATCCAATTCCGGGCGTCAATCCCCCGGCCCCCGAAGCCCAGCGCCGCGGCCTGTTCTCATTTGGTTCTCATCTGCGACATCAATGATCTCGTCCCGAATGTCTTGCCAACGGTGTCTGGATCTCACGCCACGTCGGGACTAAACGTAGCCAGGAATCGCCGCAGCGAGGATTATCCCAACCCGAAACTGCCAGCTATCAAGGTCCAGTCGAGCGTAGCGAGCCTGGGCGAGTCACTCCTCAAGGCTGAAACTTCCCCCATGCGCACCCTGTGCACAGGTGAATTGACAGGACCCACAGCTTCGTAGAATCATCGATAGCATCCGTAAAGATGCAGGATCAGGATGCACCGCACTGATTCGCAGACAAAAATGATGTTCTTCGAGGTTATGTCAGGGTCTACGAAGGCCTTGGCTTCCTTTCTCATTCACTTCATCCCTCTCTCTTCTCCCGTCTCATATGGGAACGGCCCCTCCCCCCAGGAAGGTTGTCGTTGACGACACCGACTCCGCCATCCAGTATGGTGCGGTAGGGTGGTTTCCGGCGGACCCTAGTGGCCTCCAGCATGGGAATTTCGGCCCAATTTACAACGGGACGACCTCCGGCGCTTCTTCCAACGCTAATTTCACATTTCACTTCACTGGTGCGTGTTTAAAGTTTAACCCCCATCCGGGATACATTTATTAACGAAAGTTACGTCGGTTTAGGTTCCTCGATTCTCGTACAGGGCAGCATAATTGTGACCACAGACGCTAATAATGTCACGGATCCTTCCTGGACGTGTACTGTGGACGGAATCGCCATCCCGAACCCGAAGCCGACGTTCCAGTTCCCTGAGAACAACTGGCCGTTGTGTCAGCAAGACACAATTACATTGGGTCAACATGTCTTGACGGTTAAAGTCACATCCAAGGGGCAGCCGTTTTACTTCGATAGTTTAATCTACACTCCCGCACCCGACGCCGTTTTCGAGTCCGCCGTGCTACTATACCCGGATGGCGACCCGGCGCTCACCTATAGCCCAGGCTGGAAGAAGGACGGGGAGCAAGTGGCTCAGACAGCAAACATGCAAGTCACCCTAAATTTCTATGGTCAGGACCTTACCTTCTTTCGTCTCGCCGAACTGAAATATTTATTCAGGAACATCTGCAACGCTGTATTCCCAAATCCCGAGCCACTATCCACCAAATGCCACGACCGGCAGGTGGGTATTTAATTCTCTAATATGTTCTGCGCTGTTGACCCAATTCGTTTGACCTCAGGTACATTCTCGATGGTGAGGCCCCAATAACCTTCCCACTCAACGGCCTCGCGGGAGCAACTGACACTCAGTTCAATATCCCTACCCTCACCACCCCCACGCTGGTGGCTGGCGCCCACAACCTCACGGTCATTTATGATGGGGACATCAACCACACGCCGCTTGCCGTGAAGCAATTTCTCGTTACGAATACCACCACCTCCTCCTCCTCCGTCCCTGCGTCGGTTCCTTTTACTTCCCCATCTCCAACCGGACCAGCAAAAAGCCACTCGAGTTTGAACAAGGGCGTTATTGCAGGTGCTGTCGTCGCCGCAGTTCTCGTGGTCGCCCTCCTCGTCGGTATCTACTTCCTGCGCATCCGGCGCAGACGACGACGGGACATGGACGAGATGTCTACTTCCACGTCGTACCCAGTGACGATCGGGGCGGCGCCCGCAGGATCCTATTATGCGGCATCCAGCAGCCACTCGTCAAGTAAGCACACGCGGAGTGCGACGAGCTCTGACGCTCTCTCTGTACCTCAACTGACCGCGCATGCCAAAAGCCGGCCAGTAGCCCCACCCACTGTGGTTCTGCAGCACGAGGACAGTGGGGTGCGTCGGGGAGGACCGTCGGCGGAACCACTAGTAACTCCCATCGTTGTGGAGTTGCCCCCCGGGTATAGCCTCGCCTAGAGGTAGGGTGAACGGTGTTGGTTGGGGTTATTCTTTCATTTTCTTTGTTCATCCGTTACTGTATTTCTACATCTTTCGAAGACGGTGATTTTTGTAGCTCAGTGGGCTCTCTATGAGGGTCAAAATGCACTTTTAATAAATCCACACACTTACTATATCGCGCTGGGTACCTGGCCACACTAGGAACCTGGCCATAGGCCAACTGTAGGAGTTTAGAGTGTGTAATATCTTCCCTTTGTACTTCCACAATGGAATATGAACCATTGCGCACCTTGAGACCAAATTTCAACCCAAAGTGATAAGTTGATCCAAAGCTGTGCCCGGATTGATTGCGATCCGGAGGGTGAGAACGTCAATTTGATAATCCCGAGCGACCGTTTCGCCTGTTTCTCAACCAATATGCCGGGGATCTGGGACTTTAGGGGCTCAGTCTTCTGCTAGAACCAGGTGCTTCCTTCTCAGTATGTTTTACCCAGCCAAGGACCCGCCCTCCGTAGCCAAATTAATCAACACAATTGGAACAGAAACTCAATGATCGCACTCTTAAATTCGATATACCGATGGCCTCTTCAAGACTAGAATTCCAACGCCTTGCAGTATCCATTATGATGGGTAAGACGTGTATATCCTTTATTACATGAAACTTGAATACTTCCCCTTCCCTCCTAATATGAATACCGATAGAAAGTCACCCTTTGGACGCTAGAAAAAAGATTAAACGTCGGGTTCTCAACAGTACACCTTGCAAGTAGATATATGCATTGAGATTGGTCCATTACATTCCAATGAACCTCCCTATCACTTATTTTGGCCTACGATCCGTTACCACTGGCGCACCAACCCGATTTAGATGAAAGTACGCATTCGCTGCCGAGGACCCTTGTGAAATGTCTCCGCTACACTACTTTTGCAAGGTCCAATGTATTATATAGGTGCCCAGAATACATTATACAGGTCCCACATACACTATAGCCAATGGTGCGGACGTCCATTCGCTGCCAACAATATGCTTTCGAGGGTGGCCAGGTACCCTGTCAATTACCATTTTGGGAAGTTTTTGAAAACTAAATTCGTTGGGCACTCAAAACGGCACCAGAATTGTCGTAAATATGCTCAATCTCTTCGGAAGATGCGCGCCTATCGTCTAGGGCCCACAGCGCTGGGGAAAATCTCCGTGGAACATCAAGATCGGGCCCAAAGCCCTTAGGTGGCCAGGTTCCCGGCGCGATATGGTAGTGGTTTTCCGACACTTATTGGGCCAAAAACCGATTTTCCCGACACTTTTACAGCATTGAAAGGTTGAGTGCATCTGTCGGAAATAACGTCAATTTTGCGACACTTTCATTCGCGAAATTCAACTTCCGACACTCTTATTCACCGGACTTGGATTACCGACAGACACATTTGTATCAAGAAATTTGTCGGCACTTTTGGCAAGTCGAGTTTTCCGACACTCACTCGGCAAAACTCAAATCTGAATGTAGAAGACGTCGAGCTGCGTGTTCGTCAATGAAGGAAATCGGGAGGGGGACTAAGTCATACCTTGTCAACTCCCAACACCTCAACACTATTCTTCGCGTGCTGGGGGATGGTCTCACTGGTGCTGCCGCCCGGAATAAACCCGCCCTCGGTCTTGGTGTCGATCGTGAAGCGCTTGCCGCCACCCGTCTTCCCAAGTAGAGGCGCCCGGTATCGATGCTGTCAATGGCCTCCTCGAGCAGGTTACACCTTTTCAATACTAGCCTCGTCGGGAAGGTACCCATCAGGGCCGATCGGAGCGCCTCCAAAAACGAGTTTGACGGTGGGCGTGGTCATGGTGCAGTGGGATATGGAGGGAATCAGTCGCGGTATTTATATGTAGCTGCGAGTCAGGAGTCGCGGATGCGGCTCCGAAATTCGAATTTATGCAGCTCATCGCTGATGACATGAGCGTAATACGGAAGCTGAGCGCGAAGCACGCACCGACTTTTGATCTTGTGATCAACTTGTGATGTCGAGTATCCTCGCGTATCTCGCGTCCACGAGCATACAGCAGCATACAGCTCGAGTAACGACAGGACCCCGGTTAATAGGCTTCGAGGCTAGGCCCCCAAAATCCCCAATCTGCCAATTTTTGTCCGTACAGTTTTTGGCGGCATTTGGCAATTATTGTCCGGTTCGGACCCAGCCTACGCTGCCGTAACACGTCCGAAAACGGTAATTTCGGAGTCCCACGGCCCTAAAAAATCCACAAAGTTTGGGAGCTGAGAATACCGGAATACCGAGGGGCTGTGTTCACCGGCGGCAACGCGGCACCGAAAGCGGAGTTTGATGTCAATGATGCCATTGATGTTTCCCGCTTGGCTTACTGTAGGCCTTTGCTGATTGTCTTATTGCTGCTCGCCTACAGTGGAGACAAACATGGCTTTTAGCTGCCCCTTGAAATTTTTCCGTTCAACGAAGTTCAGGGTTATGCTGCATGCACTGGCATTTTTGATTTATTTTATGACATGGAATCAGTTCGAGGGACTATTGCAGGCTTTGCCAGGATAATCCCTGCTCCAACCTCCAAAAAATACGAGTATTTTCATGTATTACTCCATGTCTCAACTTCTCAGCGCACAAGATAGGGGGATTCCTAAGCTTCAGTTGTTTGGTTATCAATTTTTGAACTACCAATGGCCAAGCTCTATCTAGCTCTCTGCTGAATGGCCATGTAGCTCAATTGCAACTAGTTCAACGAAGTATGAAGTATTGTTTACGTCGGGCCGACGGCATGCCGCATCATCATTTCAGTGCGGCATCTCCGGCCGATGACTGAGACATATCCGATCATGAGCCCGGTGTATCCCGGTGTGCCGGTATTTTCAACTCCCAAATGCACTCAAAAAATCAAAATTTTCTCTGTCGCACATTTTTGCGTGGTTTTCGGCGCTCCACTCTGGTTATGAGTAGAATCAAGGGGTTCAAAGCAGTTTGCCCTTCGAAATTCGACTGAAATTCGGCAGCCGATGGGATCAATTTTGTCCGGTTTGGACCTAGCATTCTGGCCAGCGACCTCCATTTTTGTCCGGTTTGGCCCTAGGTTTGAGGTCCGAAACCTCAAATTTTTGTCCGGTCCCGGACCTGACCTCCAAGCTTATTAACCGGGGTCCTGTAACGACGAGAACGGTGGGACTCGGCTAACACTCGCTTAGTATCGCTTAACGTCGGCTAAGGAGCTGTCAGTGGGACTCGGTGCCTGATAAACGCGGAGAATGGAATCCACGCGTCGCGGCCATCACTGGATCAACATGCCGAGGTCACTCCGAATTAGCCGTAAAAATGAATTAAACCGTGCTAAAAATTCGGGGGAGCTCCACGCAGTGGGCCCGGCAGCCCCGCGCAGCGGTCGGGGTCTGGGGTGGAAAACCCCAGCCGTCCGGGCCGGCGCCCGTAAAGAATGAAAAAAAGGTGAAAAAGAGAACGAAACAGCTCAAATTAAACTTCTGGATGTGCCTTCAGGCCAAAGGAGGGGGGTCTGGGGGGAACACCGTTCCCCCCAGTGTACAATATGGCACCCATGCTCTAAAACACCGCTAGCGGAGCCCGATATTGATGCTTTGATGCCGGATGATGGAAATTCGATCAAAAGTGGGACTCGCTTAATTGTGCGAGTCCCAGTCCCACCGTTCTCGTATATACTCAGCTCGAATACAGCTCAGCCTCCAGTACGTTCTCTACCAAGTGCATCCTCACACTCAGCTCATTTGTGAGTGCCATGTGCCGGTCTTTGTCCACTCAACCATTTTTACGACTTCAACTAGAAGATGTGCGCGGTGAGGGGCGGAAGGAGCGAATTTTGTGCGTAGGAAGAGGGAGGCTGTGTACGCGCATAAGAGGGTTGCATAAACTAAAGTAACACGTAGAGAAAGTAGGGCATTTGAAACGATCAGTGGTGCGCCCGTAGCGATTATACTTGTCCCACGCATGGTGAACGTGGGCCGATAAAGAAGGCGCGCCGAGATCTCAACACACACCTATACCAAACACCAAGGGCGCAAATGCGATCGTCTTCCATCAAGTCGCACCGCCCACTGTGTACACAGCGAGGATGCAGACGCGGAACACGATTCCTGCAGTCAACGGGCCCTAGATGACTTGGGTTAAAGAAACTGGGTAGTTAGAGTCCTCACACCATCACATAGTTGCGGACACCGATCCATGTCCAAAAGACGCCAAATAAATGGCGGTCGATGGAGTATTTCGACTGGCTAGGGAGTGTGCCCGCAAGGAACATCGCGCAGAGCGGTCCCAGAAAAGCAAAGGTGCTTGAAAGCAGAAGAGGAGATTCACTTGCCACCATACTCCTTTCATTGATAGGGCGCTGTTTATTATTCCCGAGCAATAAAAAACCGGTTTATAAACTTGGGTTTATAAACAGGGTGTTTATAAACATGTTTATAAACCCACCGCCAAAACGTGCTCTCCCCACTGCGGGAGGTGATTTTTCGGCTGCACCCAGCCTAGGTTGACCCCAAACAATCTGTTACCCATTTGGCTCACTGTCTGGGGGTGCTTACGCGGTTGAAGAGATGCTTCGGCTTAGAACTTTGACCAGATGTTCTTGAATGTGGCGACAGTTACTCAGAAAAATGGCTGTCCCAGCTGAAAGGACTGCAGAGTAGAATTCTCATGTTTTTTTGACCTCGACAACTCACAAAAATCGTGTTAAAACCTCTCCAGATCAGGCTCGGGGGCGGAGTTGATGGGACTGATGGGAATTAAAAACCGGCCATCCTGCTCGAGGAATATAAAACCTGGTTTATGAACAGGTGTTTATAAACCTGTTTACAAACCAGACTAATAAACAACGCCCAAATACTCCAAGAACTTGAGGCGTAGACACAAAGGGGTGTTCTGACTACTGGTCAGGGGGATCAGAATGAACTCTGCGACTTTGAAGGGGGGAGAAAGTGTATCCTACGGAGCGCAGAAGTGGCAGAGTACTGTACCATTATGTTCAAATCAACAGGGGGGTGATGCGTGACCGGTTTGATGAATTCGACATTTCGACAGGCCCCCAAAAGGTGTGTGACAAGACAAAAAAATTGGACATTGGGCGTAAATTTTACCCTTCTATTAGAGATAATTTCTTGGGATAGCACAGAAATATTTGCACAGTGTGTTAAATCCTTGTTGATATTTTCTTTTGGGTTCTTTTTGCAGGCCATTTTAGGTTAATTTTAGGCCAACCACACTGCTCAAATTTTAGAGTTGCAGGTATGAATGGTCCAGAAACCAGTTCAAAGCGCGCTCAACAAGGGCAGGGAGTTACAGGGATTTTTCATGCAGTTTCACACATTTTTTTGGCGGTGTGACAAACCGCTCGACCTATTCGACACCGGCCTCCGTGACGCGTGACCGCGACTAAAATTCGATATCGACAGGGGGGTGTGTGACATGTGACTGTCGATCTGAATGTACTGTACTCAGTGTTGCAGTTGAGGGTTAAGGGCTTAGTCTTAATAAGGGCTTAACACATGTTAAGACTAAGCCCTTAATATGGGGCGGGCCGTAACTTAAGCCCTTATTAAGCCTTAACATGTTCCCATCAAACAGTAATCACTGCAGTAAACATTCAGTCAGTGCTCTCACCTCCATATATCATCTGTCCTGCAAACCCAACACAAACCATAGCATTTTTGAAGCATAATTTCATAGCTTGATGGTCTGTTCAACGGTTATGAGATATTTTCTCCCACGGTTCAAAGCAGCGGAAATCTCAATGATGGAACCTCCTGCAGCTGAGCATAGTGACGAGGACCCTGACTCCGGTGCTCAGGAGGGCTCTGGGGCGGATTGTGACATGTGAAGGTTAATACTCTGCTTTTGCACTATATTTGCGTAGGGACCGGGCACAGCTATTTTAGGAATTAACCCTTAAGATGACCCTTAATTTGAGCACCCTTAATAAGCCTTAACAAGACTTAAGGCCTTAATTTTGGGGAGTACCCTTAATAAGACCCTTAACTACAACACTGACTGTACTATTACGACCAACTTTTCAGGTGACGGGTGACGGGCACCCATGACATAGGTGACGGTGACGGTCGGTCGATGAACTTCTTAATTTTGAACCCCGTAGACAGCGTAAAAACAATTTTTTGAGCTATGTACAGTTTGACAAAAAAAAAAACAAGCAAAAAAAGACTAGTGCTCCTCCCAGGAGGGCCAAGTTAGTTTCTTTATGTGAGCAGGTGTTGTTGCCCAAATTGATTTTTTGGGAGAGGTGGTAGAGTCCATTGTCGGGGGATGAAGGCGGGCTCAAAAAAATAAAAGCATTTGATGCTCTAACTATGTAACAATCGTGGTCCGCCGCCATTTCCTCGCGTATTCACAAAAAACCCACCGTACTGCCAGCGTGGTCAAGTTTTGTGCAGTTCGTTCTCGCTTGTGGAATTAAACACGGCTCAACTGCACAAAGACCGTCCGGCATGGTCCGGAACGTAAACTGAATATCGGTGAGTGGTTCCTCAGCTCCGTATGTCCCTCAAACCCGCCCCAAACAAAATTGGCGCGTCTTGGCGCGCAGCGACGGTTCCCAGGGAATTTTTTTGACCGGTGAACTTTGTCAAGGTGGTGACGAGGGCGGGCCAGCTCTGAACATCTTGGCCTGTGAACTTTTGCAGTGACAGGTGACACCCCGTGAACAGTTGGTCGTAATAGTACAGTAATGGTACAGTATAAACCACAATGCATAAGATGGAAGAGATCGTTGCGACTCCTAAACGAGCCCGAATAATAACTGGATCGTCCCAGGTGCCTGGCTGGACCCGACTTGGCGTGCCTGGGGTGGGTCGAAATCCAGAATCGGATCCTCAGCTGGTCCTGGTCAGTACTAGTTTGAACCATTTCAAGATCCACAACGGAAGTGGTCGCCCAGGTTGTGGTCAGTGCGCTAATCGCCATCGCAAGAGTTAAATCATCGCCCGTGTTGTCTACTTCAACTTCGTGCGCTGCCCACGCACGGGAGAGCATAGACCTGAATATCAGTTCGTGGTTCTCCGTATAACCCAAGATGGTTCTGTCCGGTCCAATTATTCGCGGAAGTTGCGAAAGCCACCCCGGGAGGTCTGCCGAAATTATGCTTTCCCACCCCTCGATGGTGCATAGTTTCTCAGCGAGGGCGATATAATCCGGATTAGCTACCCCTGCCAAATGGGGCCAAAGGGATTCTCCTCCCATCATCGGTCCCAGTTCAGGGTCTTGAAACCAATGTGAAGCTGAGCAAAGGAGACCCGCAACAAGGTATTTTATCCGATAATGATCTCTGTCGCTCAGAGCCGAGAGAGCTGACAATATCGTCCCCAATGCACACGTAGTTCCTTTCCATTCAATTGGTCGACAACGAAGGAGAACTTGCAGCAGGTCCCCAACGAGTCCTACTAAGTCATTCTCTGAGTCGTCCAGTCCTTCCAGAGCGTTGTATGCCCATTCAATGTTTCGACTTTCGAAGTCGATAACGAGAGGGGTCCAACCGTCGCCGTTCCAAACATCCACCGGAAGTCGGAGAAGTTGAAGTGCAGGGGCAAGTGCCCGCTGCGAGACACCAGGCGTAGCGCAGAAGTGATATATGGTGTTCATGCATCGGGTGTCGAGACCCAATCGGTGGTACGAGGCCCATGATGCTGCGTTGGCAACGCCAGCGAGAATGGCAATCACCACTTGTTGATCTGGTGGAGTGGTCGTGAGGTGGGTGGATAAATTTTCAAACAAGAGAGTAATCAGCTCCGAACTGAATCTAAGCAAAAGTTTTAGCCATTTGGAATGTCCTACTGAGACAGGCTTACGGATAGGCTTGCCCGGCGCGATAGCGAGCGAACGAGTCGAGGCAAAGTGTAAAGTTGCCTATCAGTGGTTTGGTCTTGGGATGGTCATCGGGGCGAACACAATCGAGAACTGCTCCTACTTGAGTGGAAAGAAAGGGATGAGTCTGGATGAGCTGCATTGTGTACACTGAGGAGGCCGCAACTTCGCCCGCGAGCATGTCCGTCAGGGCACCCAGTCCTCTGAGACAAAAATAGCTGACTTTAGTGTGCAGCTCGTCGCCGGTATCAGGTGACAGCAAATCCTCCAGGAGTTGCCGATATTGCCAGAGTTCCGGTGGCCCTTGAGGTTCGTTAAGGACCATTTCGAGCAGCCTAAAGGCCCTGATGCAAGACATAGCTAGGGAGGTCGCCTCGGGGTGGATCGTATGGCGGTCGAAACAAGAAACAAAGGTATCGGCCAGGTGATCGAGAGGAGGACTGAGGTCAAGTGTTGTAGGCCACCATTGAAGGTCAGGGACCATTGCCGCGGCGCTTTGCACAATAGTGGGATCTGTGGATGCTTGCAGAGTCCATATGACGGCCGAAACCTCTTTTGACTGTGGTGCGGACAGCCGGGAGGGGCGGCGGGGGCCTTGGAATCTGAATCTCCGGCCTTCCAGTGGGGCAGGAGCGGACGCCGACCCACGGTCCCGGAGACAACAGCGTGAAGTCGGGTAAATGTGCTGACCACCGCACTTCGACTCTTGCGAACCGCTCCACCGAACCATTGGGGAATTGTAATGGTAGTCAACGCTGCCTTTAAGAGGAGGCCGACGGTGGTCTGATACGGCGACTCTGGGGAGACGATGGCCGAAATTATCATCACCACGTATAGCGCAAAGCCTAGACCTGTCATTCCGAGGACGATCCCTGCAACGGCACGCTGGATCGTCCACAGATAAATTGACAACGCGCCGGCGAATAGGAGCAGAGAAATCTGTAGAAGGAGGGGGACGCTGTGCATGACCATGCCGAATTTCCAGTGGTGCAGAGCGTCTAACTTGCGCTGTCGCTGAAGGCCCCGCTCTTCGATGGTTCCCCGCTCGTCCATGGAATTATAGTGGAAAAGCCACTGTCTTCCCAGGACGGCCACCAAGGCTGCAAGGCGCGGCAAGGAGCGCAGCGAACAGGCTGAAATACAGGACCGCGTGGGCAGCCACAACAACTGCAAGAACTCCCGGTTGAATTTGGGGCTGAATTTGAATGATGAACGCCGAGTTAACAGCGGAGAAAAGGCCCGCCTGCCCTACAAGTCAGCCAGGACTTCGGAGATCTGTGCATGTGTGTTACGCACAAAAATCAACCCCGTATTCAGGTCATCTCCATACCTATCGAAGAACTCTTTATCAAACTCGCCAGCTAGGGTTTTATACACCGTCCAAAATGTCGTCTTGGTGTCCGTTGTTGCCTCCCGTTGCGTCTTAAATCCCTCAACCGCAGTGGTCAATCTGCGCCGTGATTAGAAGTCGAAGAACACAACACAGTTCTGCGTACTTGGCCAGTATATCGGTTAGATGGCTAACAGATGGTGTCATTCAAGCGGACACAAGGAGTAGTGTCTTGCCTTGTAGGATCACTGCATAAATTGTTTATTGCGGCGATGATTCTTCGACACCATGTCAAATAAAACCTATTTGTAAAAGGAGAGTCTCACCTGTCGGTCTGCTCGCTATGGCTCTTCAGGAATCTGTCCATGGCGGCCGAATCTGCGAGCCTGGAATCTGTGAATTTTGAATCCGGGATATACAGACTGCTTACTGGTCGACCGGTTTCAGAATATCAGCGGAGTCGGGGTCAGTCATCACGGTGCAAACAGCAGAAGGGGCAGGAGATACCCGAGGCGCTCAGAGGGTGAGGGAGAACGTGTGGGTGAGTGAAAGCGTGACAGTCTGGGCGTTGAAGTAACTTCGTGCGGAGTTAAAGTGACTGTTTGTCCACGAGGCTTCCTTCCTGCGCCATACTTAGAAAAAAGATATCAGCATGCAGATGTTTCATCGATCGAAAAAAGGCCATCCATATTGAGACTCCTCTACATACTTCTCCAGCGATACACGGCCTCTGGCCTGCGCGGCGGGCAAGCACCGTCCAAGACCTTCCGCGAAAGCCGAAGGAATGGCCCCGGGAACCATCACGCGCCACCGGATTGACGGACTGGCAGGATGGGTGCAGATGGCGGCATCCAAGGCTAGCGCGGGTGAAATCGGAAGCTCAGGTAACGAGTTAGGGAAGGCGAGGAGGATTTCTTCGAGGAGAGGACTGGTGCCCGACGTGAGGATGGAAGTGATTGTTTCTGCTAGTCCCGAAATCCACTGAGACGTGTAAGGGTTGTACCCCGAGACAGTGCGGAGCGTAGGAAGAGCCGGAAGCGCGAGGAAATCAGCCTCCAATTGTAAACCTGGGACTTTTTTAAAACTTGTGTATCAGAGGTGTTTGAGAACAGACCGCTGCAAGTAAAGTGAAGATGCTCGAGATTAGCTGCCACAGCTGTAATCAAGTTGATTGTTTCGGTATGAGGGTGCTGCGGGTTGATGGAGAGGCGGCGAAGACCAGAGAGGTGAACGCCAAGGGCCGGGCGACTGAGGTAACTGTAGATGCTACCGCAGCGGCCGCGGAGCATGAGACTGTGGAGAGTGGGCGAGTCGAGTGGAAGGGGTTCTTCGATATAATTTGCGATCTGCACATCGTTGAAAGACAGCGATCCGGCGCTGTGGACCACAAAGGCGCCTGGTAGGCCAATGATGCGCTCCATGTACAGCCTCTGGACCGACGGCCCCAAGAGAAAGCTGAGCAAAGCGGCGGAAAGTCCTGGCTCAAGGTGGCCCCACTCGAATGGTCGCTCACCCTGGATTGAACATGAGACCACATTTACTAGCCGTCGTAGGACTTCCCGGAGGTCCTCGAAGTCGCCAGGGTGACGCAGGAAAAGTTTCAGGTGCAGCACGCACTGCGCAATATGAGGGGAGTCCTCGAGAACGGTCCGTGCAGCACTAAGATTTCGCACACGAGGCCCGAGTGGGGAGGCCGAGAGCGTCATGGATTGCAGGAGAATCCGCTGGCTGCTGTAACGGAATATTCGCCCCACGAGTGAACAGGCCTTGAGTGACCGAAAGTCGCGGACCATAGTAATGATATCATCGATGAGTTCCTGAGGAATATCGGCGAGGGACATCGAGGTGGAGAGCAAGGTGAAGGTGGTGGTGGGAAGCAAGATGGCTTTGATTGCCGAACTGTTGCGGATAACGATGATTGCCGGGAAGACAGTTCAACTACCGTATTACCTGCTATAAGTGCTATTACCCAAGTTGAAGTGGAGAAATGCGGCATCCATGACATTGTGTTCGCCGTCGGGGTCCTCACCGTCAAACAAACGCTCGGTTTTATAAGCTGCAGTTTTATTGCTCCAATTCTTGTCCAATTCTGTGTCACTACTGAATAAATGGTTTGACGTTGAAGGCCGAGAGTCAATGCCTATGTCGGAAACGGTGTTCTTCTAGATCTGTCTAAATTCAACCTGACACGAACGGACACTGTGTGCAGCGAGGTGTTGTACCCTTTTTATGTTGAATTCACTGCGTTAAGCGGCAGCGTCGGCAGATGTTGCCGACGTCTGACGATCCTATGCCGATCATAGTAAACATCGGCTGTGCCGATCAGCGTCGGCAGAGTGTGCTTCACACGATCGACACAGGTCGTCAGACGTCGGCACCTGTGCCGACGCAGCGAGGATTAATTGAAGTCCAGATCTTGCTTGGTTTCACGCACGTAAGTACGCTCACAATGTGACGCCACTCACGGTTGGCTCTGTGCGGAGAACATAACCACATTTTTGCGGTCAGGCCCGGATGTGTAGAAACATCCAGAGGATGAAGTATCTGCCTGTGCCGCTCAGTAGCGTGTTTTCTCCTGGACCGCTGTGCGCGGACTTCCCCGTTCGACTCGGGTCGGGTGAATCGCGCGCGCCGTCGACAGTACTAGTTGTATTTGAATCGATTGATTTTTCACGAGTCTTGGAACACGCTACCGAATTAGAGGTGAATGAATTCGTTGGACTCGACCAGCGAGAATGGCCGGCAGTTGGCACGACGTTCAGTGGACTTGCGCAAAGTTCAGACCAATATCGAGCTCAATTACCTCTGGTCGATAAGAGTCAGACACGGCGGCGTCAGTGGTGAATTTCACTCGCACGTTCTCCTCCTCAGACGTTTCTATTCGTAAAATGAGTGCATATGTGGAAATGAAGTCTAGGTGGGCGTAGGTAGGTGTTGATATAGGTAGATCGGTCAAAAATGAAGAATGGCGTGTAGAATATGGATTTGGCGGGATAGTATGAAGGAAATGTGGCGTGCGCCTCCACAGACGCCATTGGCAAATGTTATTGGGCGACGGTGGTCCCCGCCCGTTCCACAAGCACCGCGGGAGCTGTCTGATCTTCGACCTGCTCGCGAGGTTGCGCCACAGGGTCGTATTTCCCGATTATCCCGAGATCGACCTCCTCGACGGCCTCAACGCCAGCGAGGGCAGGATACTGCACGGTGCCTGGACCGTCGGAGGCTGTGGCCGCGTTGGCGGCAAGGACCTCCTCGCGGTCGCCATCGATAGCAACAACCTGCGCCTATTGGGCGTCGCTGTGAGACCAGTAACGGGAAAACGTATTTAACATACCACGCGCTCTCCCTTCGACCCTTCCGCCTCGTCCACAACGTCTCCCATGGTAGCGAAGCCCACGACCGTCGCCGTCCGCGAGTCACCCGCCCGCTCAACATCCACGTTCCCCGGAGTGGGCACGGCGACCGGACCCCGTCGCAAACCGACCAGCCAGTCGTTCGCGTCCGTCCGTGTGAGCGTAGCCATCAGCGACCTCGTTCGCGAGTGCATATTCCCGCTGAGCGAGAAGAATGGGATCGAGAGGCCGTCTAGAGTCAGATGTTAGTAACAGCTGCAAGCGAAGGAGTCATGGTCTCACGGATGACAATGGAACCGAGGACGACGAAGGCGACGATGGGTTGGATGGTCGCAGCGAGAAGTTCTTGCTGATTTTGCGGTGGATTATGCGGTGTCGGGAGACGAGTCAACGCGAGGGTGGACACAAAGACCGCACCGACACCCATCTAATCATCGGGCAGCTTAATTTGGCACTGGTCAAGGTGACAGGAATGGGGAGCTTACCGGCCCAAAGTGTCCCGTAAACAGCGCTTCACGCCATGTCGTGATCTCCGGCACCCACCTGTACAGCAGCAGCACGCTTGGGATGCGTCGCAGAGCAAGAATCGCGAGGAAGAGGACGATCAGACGCCAAGGAGTGATCCCTAGCTCGGGGCTGTTAAATGTGCTGAATGGCATCCACGCGCCGATGTACACGAAGCATGCGCAGTTGAGGACCAGGTCGATCACAGAAGAGAAGACTTCGTTTTCAGTGACTTCATTGAAGCTAAGTGGAGAGTTAGACGGGTTGGGCAAGGCTGGGCCGAAAGACTGACTGCTGATCCCATGAAATGGCATTGCCTTGAGAAAGCGGTTAGTACGAGATGAAGATGGCGAAATCGTGCATACCGCAGGCGAACGCAGCGAGGAGATCGTCACTCCCCAGAGTACTGGCGACACCTGTGGCCGGTGAGTCTTCAGATCAAGCGGAGAGCAAAACTATGATACCGATTGTGAAAAGAGCCAGGGCGAGATATTGCGCGACGTATGATTCGCGGTCGATAAACCCGCGTCGGTGCGACACTTTCATCACGTATGAGAATGCCATCCCTGGAAGATTATAACCTGAGCCTCAAGAGACGGAAAAAATGAATTATTACGCACCCAGAAGCGCCCCGAGGACAATTCCAAGGATAACCTCGTCTAAAGCGATATAAATACCGCGGTTGGAAAAAAAAAAAAGGATTCGAAATAGCCACGTACACAGCCAACCCACGAGGAACCACTTCCCGATGGCCACCCGGCGGGAGCTCTCAACAGTCAGATAGATGGAGATACTGAGGAACGGATACGCAAGACCGTCGTTTGCAGCGGACTCTGCCGAGATAATTTGACGCAGATTGCGAGGAACATGCTTTAGTGCGTATCGACCACCTCAACATTAAGATTAAACTCGTGAGCTAGATCGCGGCCCACGGGAAGAGACGCACCGACGATAGTAGCGCAGATGATTGGGTCCGTTGGAGTGAGACAGGCCGCGATGACCAGGCATGAAATGTACACCAGATTCGGGAATAGACCGCGCATGATACCTGGGCGGTGATTCAGTTAGACGGATTCACATGGAGCATGATTTGCGTACCGGCCACAACAACCCATCCGAAAGCCATTGTAGGCACGACCAGGATAACCAAGCCTTTAACGTGCTTGGCCATGTACGAGCCAGGAAGCTCCACTCCTATTGCGAACAATCCGGTGGCCAAAATGACTCGCATGACCTCGAGAGTGATCGCATCGCTCGATGAACCCCAGGACCGTGGGTCGAATATGTTGGCGCAGTGGGGACCAACTATGATTCCAAAAATCGTTCCGAGGATGACCTCGTTGATATAGAGCTGATGATGTCCATCAGTCTGCTGTTCTCGTTAAGATTGGGGGGAACCACCTTCTCCTTGACCAATAGCGAAACAGTAGAAAACTATTTGAAGGTGTGAGTCTCGATATCCGATTCCCGCTAGGCGGGATTGAACTCACGGCGACGACGAAACCGCCTAGACAGATGTAGGCCAATCCAGGTGGAGAAACCTGGAGGGCGGTTAGCCAGTGGTACCGAATGGATGGCGTAAATAGGGGTCTGAACTTCTAAGAGATCCAAGTTCCAGGTCATAGCTGCGGCGGAGGAAGGGTTTCGGGGCGATGGGAGTTTGAGCAGAAGACGGTTAGTCAGATAAGGGCCGATCAGCCGATCAGCCGGTGCGGCTATACTTCCGAGCGAACACAGCCTTGGCCTTCAGAGCCTAGTTGTCGGAAATTAAACAAGAAATTAAAGACAAGTTTATGCTTGTTAGTAGAAACCAGTAAGAAAATTCTCTCAATGGTCTGGCTCTCATCTCAGTAAGAATGATTGCATATTGAAAATAATCGCGCACTCATCGAAGCGGTAAGCTCATTTGCTGATGGGTTTTGGGGTGGAATGTACACCCAATTGGTCGAAACACAGCCTATATATCCCAAAACCTTTGCGAGCGCGGTTGGAATTCATGTGTCGTTTGGACAGACGTTCGGAAGAATTCACTGCACCGTTATCCCCATCAACAAATGAAGGAAGCGTGCCGAACCTCATGGAGCCATTTTGAAACCTTGCGGCAGAAGGAAATCGTGGAATAGCAGGTGGTGCAATGATATGGGCGTTATGCTCACCTGAAACGAACGTCAACGAACGCGCTGCTCGTAATTTCGATCCAACGGTGGCATTGCCACCAAGTCTGATTGATTTCGAGTTCTGAGGTGTTGTCGGGTGGAAGGTGAATTTCGGCTGTGACTAGGCACGAGGTTAGGCCCGTAAATGAGGGCTTGACAACCTACACTAGGGGCAACAACCCATGCACATGAAATCATGTGCGATAAACGCACATCCATCGCAGATGGACTGGAGATATCAAAGGGTAATGTGACAATTTAACAATGATTCTTTACTGCACAAAGGCAAGACAAAGGCTAGACAAAGGGCAGGACCAGCTCAGGGCAGGATTCCCTGCACCTGGGAAACCTCCCCTGCCCTTTGTCTATCTCCGGTTCATCTGCGTCGAATGTGCGTTTATCCCACATGGCTTTATCTGCCTGGGTCTTTGCCCCTAGTGATAGAGTGTCTTCGCGGGCGTCAAGAGCTTGGCTCGGGACGTCGGCGAGACTTACAGTGAGCCTCGTAATATTAGAATGAATATCGATGAAGGGACGCTATGTGTCTCGGGATGAAAACAGACGCTACGCGTCTCGAAGTGAACGCCGACGCTATGCGTCTCGAGGTGAACGCAGACGCTGCGCGTCTCTGAATGGTTGATGGTGGGGAAGGAGGGAAGGAGGGAAGGAGGGAAGGAGAGAGAGAGGACACAAACCTATTGGTTTGTGTCTGGCGCGGCCTCTGGCCGCGGGCTGCGGGGCGGGAGACACCGGGCTTGCTCATTGCAAACCGGGCGGGCGAAGCCCAAGGAAGCCCCGGAAAGAGACCCGCGGCCGAGTCCGACGCGACGCGAGACTGAGCAAGAAAATCCGGTCGCCCAGTGCGACGACGAAGCCGGACAGCCCAAACGGAGCATCGCTCCCAAAGCGAATAGCGCGTCCGGCAGAGCACTGGCGACGGACAACCCACACGGAGGGATGCGAGAGGAGGTGAAAGGAAGATATATTAATGGAGATGTACGAACTCGATATCCAACTCCACGTCGTCCACCAAGTTATGCTGCGCCATGAAGGCCGCCTTCTGCTTCTTCCACGCCCGCGCGAGAGCTACCGGGATAACCGACTCGAGCTTCCTCCAATAGATGAGGAAGCAGGTCGATGTCCAGCCGCCGATCTTCATGACAATCTCGGGCTCGACGCCACAACACAGGAGGTAGACTGAGCCGCCAATGCGGAAGCTGTGTCCGAAAACTTGGTCGAGTTTTGCTGTGCGGAAGAGATTCGCAATGAGGACCATGAAGTGGGTCTTGACGATGGGCGCCCACTTTGAGCCGTTGCGGAAAGCAAAAATCGGTGTATCCGCGTCGGGGGAGTGGTTAATACGGAAGTGATTCTCCGCAGCCCAGACGGGGCAGAGTTCGTCGTTTGTGGCGGTGAGGATGAGGGAGCCACCCTTCCTGCCCGTCGTCTTGGTCCAAGGGAGATGAACTGTGATGACGTCGAGGCCGTCTACACGCGAGCGAGCGAGGTGCGACGAGCGGGACGCGTGGTAGATTCGGTCGAAGCCGGTGGAGGAGGGGAGAGTGAGCTCTCCGAGACGACGGCAACCCCAGAAAGCCGCACATGCAAGAGCCCATAGGGCGGCGCCCCGCGGCGTCGACAAATCTAGACTCGCTCGGATACAGCGCATGTGCTCGGCCGAAATGGGACCGCGCAGCGGGCGAGTGTGCTCGTAGTCCTTGCTGATAGTGCGGAGAACTTTCTTGACCGATACGTCGTTGCCGTACCACGGCGCATCGTTCAGCGTGTGCCAGTAAGAAATTCCGTTCAGCCAGTTCTGGGCGCACTTGAGCCCGAAAGACCCAATCGAGTCGACAAGGAAACAGCAAAGGAGGAGCGGCTCGGCGGGCATGCGAAGCACCTCGGGAATTTCGTTCTTGTCGCAATACTGGGTGAATCGCAAAGGGCCGGCACCGTAGTTGGACTGAGAGCTCGGGGCCAAAGCTCTGCATATCGACGCCTTCACCGCCGCCAGGTCCTTCGGCGGCAAGTAACGGCGAGACCCCATAGCCGCTACCCCATGAGGAGTTTGCCAAGCCAGCGAGCGCATGCGGGCCGGAACGACGGGGCGCAGGGCTGACGGTCGATGGACATCCCCGGGCTTCGCCCGTCTTGCTTTACCGGGCTTCGGGAACGCGATAGTGGACGCCGCCGCTGCAATATCAGAGGCGAAGCAATAGTTGATTGGATTCTGCATAATTGAAGAGACCCGTAACGGTTCAAAAACCTCCGTAACGGCGTCTGGCGAGTCGCTGGAAGGACGAGGGACCGTCTGCATGCTTGCGTGGAACACGTAGGGGTTGCGTAATGCGGTTGCAGGCGCGCGAGAAATAGCGGGACGGGCCGACACGAGTATGGGTCTAGTTGTCGGCGGGTTGTGTAGCGGATCGGGGGCCCCAGAAGAGAGATCCGGTGAGTCGCTGGGTGAACAAGCGGGCGACGACGCGCCCGCTTGGAACACATAAGGATTGGTCGGTGGGACGGAGACAAAAGAGGTCCGAGGCGTGGCCAACTCGCGCGCGATGAAACTGCCAAGTTGACCCCGTGGGATCGTCGGCGACGCCAGCGAGAATGCGCAAGATTGTTCAGTGGGCGGTGCGTCGGGTTTGAAGACATATCGCGCAGAGAACATCGGCGTTGAAGAAGACTCAGGGGCGGCGATTCGGCCCGGAACACCCCGACAAACATATGATCAAGAAATACCAATTTTATTCGAGGGGTCGTAGCGAGAGAGATAAATCTTGTGGTAGGTCAAAGAGGGGAAGGAGGGGAGCAACAGGAGGTAGAAAACCTCGGGAAACAGCGTCAGCGGGGTTCTGCTCGGACTCTATGTAAATAATGGTCGTTTCAATAGCAAGAGAAAGAGAAAGATCAAGAAAACGGCGCGCGATGCGATTCAATTCAGCGTTCGGGCTGCGGCCCTTTGAAAGAGCACCAATGGCCACCGTGTTGTCCGAATGGATCAACAGGTGCAAGTCCCGAAAGCCCAGTTGCGCCAGAAAAAGCAGCTGGACCTCCAGCGCGGCCGCCTCTAACCAAGCAATGTCCCTTGTCCCATCCCGCCGCCAATCGTCCCTCAAGCGCATCGCGAACCACCGGGTGTCGATGAGGATGCCGATGCCCCAGGATGTCGACGCGTCCACAAAGAGGTCGAGGTCGCGTGCCGGCGGGAGTGGTCGGAGAGGTCGAGAGACAGTGGTGGGGCTGGAGAGGCGGATCGACCACCATTCGAGCGCCTCACGCGCCGACGTCGAGAGGTGCCTGCGTTCAAACTCGTCGTGGAAGAAACGAAACGTGTTCGAGATGCCGGGGAGGCGCGAAGAACCGTCGCGCTGCACAAAGTGGATGTGTATGAGCGTGCCATGGATTTGCTGGAGGTCGTGTAGCGAGACCATCTCGGCGGACAGAGCCCGTTGGACCCGCGATGTGTACTTGACCAACTTGTCCGCCGGCGACCACACCTCTTTGTCCCGTACGTTCCAAACGAATCCAATCGATCTGAACGTCCCCTCGAACGACGTCCCGCACTTCCCTTCGTGCCAAGGTGCGTCCAGATCCCGCACCAACCCAAAGATCTCCACGTACGTGAGGTTGCACGTCGGGAAGAGGAGTACCGAGAAATCGTCCTCATACCGCAAGACGAGTCCGTTCTTCCCGAGCCGCAGCGTCCAAATCCTCCGGATCGCTCCACCAACTTGACCCGCGTTGCTACTCGCCGACGCCAATCCGAACGGTGCACAGTGATCGATGAAGAAGTCGTCGCCGATCTTGAATACCAGGAGGTGTTTGTGAGACGGGTGGACGGGGATGGTGCGGTGGAAGGACTTGAGGTCGAATGAGCAGGCCGTCGTGTCAGCGGGCGCGTGGGCGATCTGGGGGGATGTCAGCGCCGAACGTGAGGAACGAGCATGAGTGCTCGCGACGCCGAGAAGAAAGAATCATATCATCGAGAAGAAACGCCGAGAACACATAACCGTATAATCGAGAAGAAAGGGCCGTATCACCGAGAAGAAAGAATCGCAGAAGAAAATAACCATGTCGCAGAAGAAAGAAACTGTGTATGGGAAGAAAGGACGTGTGCCGAGAAGAAAGATCCGTGCCAAGAAGAAAGATCGAGGGGAGACTTACCGCCTCGGCCAAACGATGCGCGTCGTCAAAAGTCGTCGGAAACGACGTCTTGTCGACAAGTGCGTTTACCGACTTGAAGCCCGCCTTGTCCGCCTTCGAAAGGTGGCGACAAACACGCCGCTTAGGTGGAACACCCGGGCCCTGGTCGCTCTCCGCAATAACGAGCGGTGAGCAAACGAAATGTCCACGCAGGATCGCCTCCACTCGCGACTCCTGCTTGAACGGACCCGAGATGCGACCCGCCTCTAGCTCCATGCGGACGTACTCCCTCGCCAAAGGGTCCTCGTCGACGTCTGAACGGCTGGGAATGATGATGTTGTGGTCCAAAATAGGCGGGTTGGCGATAGGGAAGCCGTGTCGTAGATTTTGTATGAGGAATGGGAATTCGTCTTCGATGTCGAGGGTGCGGAGGGCGTTTTCGAAAGCTGAGATGTCGTATGGTGTGGTGATGCGTTGGAAGATCTCGATGTCGTCCGCCGTCGCGTCGTCGGGCTGAGGTCGAGAAAAGACTGTATGAGATAGGTCTGGAAAAATCAAACGAGTGTGGGTGAACAAATGTTCGGGTATATCCGTAGCCGCACCGACCACTGGACCGCTAGAGCGGCCAGTGGTTGCCCCGGAGCGTGTGCCCGGGCTCCCCGCTCCCACAGATGCTGCATACGTGGAGCTGATCTCCCTTGTGCCCACGACAGCTTCCGTAGAGGTTGTAGTAGACACAAATGCGCTTGGAGGGATCGCTGGCGACGACGAGTGACGAATTCCCGGCGCCGTCCTTGAGGGAGCGAGCAAAGAACGCGAGACCGGTGCTGTTGACTGTCGCGGTGCAGTCGCGGTAGATGTGCTGGGAGCGGCAGACCGGGCAGACGACTGGAGCGTCCCTGTTGCCTTGAAAGTGCTGCTGGCCGTTCCCCGCAGGAACGGCGATGGCGTTCGAGCCCGAGGCCGGCGGCTGCTGCTGCTGGTATTGGGCGTTCGGCTGCTGCTGCTGGTACTGCGCGTTCGGCGGCTGCTGCTGCTGGTGCTGGACGTTCGGCGGGTGCTGCGGCTGGTAGTGAGAGTTGGGCCAATGCGGCGTCTGTGTGGAGGTCAGCGGCATCGGCGGCGCAGCATTCTGCGGCATCTGCGGTGCGGGAGTGCTCCAGTACGGCGCACCGTGCCACGGCGCGTTGCTCGCATCAGGCGCCGCGTAGAACGCCGGACGCTGCGTCTGCTGCGTCGTATCAGGACGGTGGGCGCGAGGTGCGACCGGCGGGGGGCGTGGGGCTCTGTGATCCGCCTCGACCGACGGCCGCTTGTCTCCCACCTGCTGCAAGTCCTGTGTTTCAATGGTACTGAAGAACGCGTCGTGAACGACAATGGAAAAACGTTTCCCAGACCCAATCATTTCCGACACGCGCAGCGCGCTCCAGCGTATCCATCGGTCGAGCTTGAAGGCAGGGGAGACGTTGGTGCGGATGTATTCGACGTGCGCGCGTAAGTGGTCCGCAAGATTCGAGCCGGGGGACGCAGTCGCCGGGGTGATGTAGTTGGCGATGAGGACAAGGTTCTCGTGGGCGTCGATGACGTCCGCGAGATCCGTAGGGAATACCTCTCCTTGCTGTCCGAAAAATCCTGCCGCGTCGAAGAACGGGCGCGCTTTACCACCGAAAGCCGACAACGGGGATGATTTTGTCGGTAAATCGCGCTGGCCCATTGAAAAGGCGCGCAGAGTCGGCGTGGTGACAGCGGCGAAGGGGACAGGCTTGCGCAGGATCATCGCCGTGATGATGGCGTCCGGTATGGTGATCCCCGACCTTGTCCTCAAACCCGTCTTCACGGATTCGAGGCCACCCGCGAGCGACATCGCCGGCTGCGCCAGTTTGGCGCGACGCGCCCTCTCGGACACCACTGCGTTCGTGAGGACAAAGCAGGCGGGCTTCAACGCCTCGTAGATCTCGGGACTAGCCACGCAGACCTCGATCTCGTCCGTAGAAAACGCGTACAAAGCCTTCAGTGGCGCACCTACATCCGGGACCTCCGCGTCCTTGGCCTCAACCGCAGCACGCGCCATTTCAGTGAGAAGACCCGATTTCATATTCTCCGCCTCTGTGTGAACGTTGTATGCGTTGCGAATGGTAAAGGATGGCGTGGTTTTCTGCATTGGCGGTGGCTCGATAGTATGCGCGTCGAAATCGAAATTGGCGGCGTAGGGGACCGTGGTCTTCGCGTGAGGGAGCTGCTCTCCAACCTTGTAGAGTTTAACTTGCATTGCGCGAAAGGTGTGGGCGGTAGGCGAAGTGGAATGAGACGAGATAGAGGTAGAGGTCAAGGTCAAGCCGTGGCTGTAGATCAGCCACGTGACCGAATTCCGCTCGACTCCGCTCAGCAACTTAGGTATATTAATTCGAACGCTCTGACGCCTCGTTCGACACTCTATCTAGCGCTAGGCCTCCTCGTGCCTCGGAGACCCAGCTAGCACTAGTGGTGTAGGGGTTTTTTATCAAGACGAGAGAATCGAGTTATTTTGACGACGGCAGTCAAAGTAGTCTCTTATAAACAGACACTACAACTAAAAACTCGTACCTCGTTTGTTGTAGTCTGTCGATTCCCCTTGACGTTTGACAGGAGGGTCCCCTTATCAAAATTCTCAAACTTGAATGGCTCTCCAAGACGTGGATTTCACGTGTGTTGTCGTCGATTAATGTTCCCTGGGTGAGCTCAAATAACTTCCTGTCTTGCGGTTTTAGAGTTGAGACACATGATGCCGAACTTTCAGGGGTTGGCCGCTGACCAAGCTCATCATTTCTTATGGGCATAGTCCAGCACCTGGGGGATATTCTGAGGAGGCAGAAAGCGGGTTAGTGAAACTGTAAGAGGAACAGTCTCTTAAATTAACCAATTGGTGTGTTGAAGGTACTGAATGGTGAGAGGGAAATTTGAAACTCCGAAGATTATGTAATAGCCCGACCCTCCTTGTATTGATCCCGCGGTAAACACTAGACTACGGTCAAAGGGACTTGAAAGTTGAATCCAGGGGATGAATAGATGTGGTGATTGGTTGTGGCAGCGCCCGCGGCGCGCGTTGAAGAGTCGGAAAACGCGAAGGTAGACAAACGTCAAGTTGGCAAGCCATCATTTACGGCACCGATGGCTTCTTCGTCCCACGATGGCATTTTACAGGGGGTTCAAAAATTACGGATCTGACTTCTCTGCGTGCTTATTGATGATACCTTCCCGCGTTTTTACTCAGAAAACTTACCAAGAAAATCGCGCCGACGATGCCAATCTTCGGCGCGGTACAGTCGTTGCCACCTGCTCATCGGATGATGCAACGGTTGCAATTGAACGGCCACCTTCAGGTCTCGATTTGTCACACATGTTTGCTGCCTGCGGGTTGATGCTCTTCACGCATCGTCCGGCTCCAAGGCCCTGGCAGTGCGTCTTCATCAGCCGATGTATGTGCCCGGACGTACAGCCCTTGTATTCCAATCGGTGGCCGTAAAAGAGAAATTAGGTGTACATTGCCGCCTCTAAAACTCCGACTATTTTGTGCCAGTTAGTCGCGTAGGAAGACACTGCACCAAAGTTTTCAGTTGGCTATGAATCGCCTACACAAACTATACAACGTTAAGTGATAGTAGTTAGTCGAACTTGAGAGCTATGCTCTTCCGGAGATCCCGGCGATCTTGCGCCTGTCTCCGCTCGAGGATCGCAGTGACGTCGCGGCTTCCTCTGCCTGTCTTTTCAGATCTCCTCACGGTCTAGATTTACAGTGTATTCAGTAGCATCGATTGATGTTGAATTTCGAAGCTAATCAACCCTAGTGGGGGGCTGTGTAGAGTCGTAGATGCGCGTGCGATGGGAATCGTACTAGGACGGACGAACCGCCTCCGTATCTTTGAAACTCTGCAGAGGATCAGAAACTTGGTGGAAAAGCACCAGTGCTTTTGAGCAAGAGATGGGACGAAAATAGTATCGGACTTCGTGGAGAGAAAGAGGTAATTTTATTATTTACAGTCACGAATTGAGTACAGTGTTCTGCAGTTCCTTGATCCACTCTGGTTTGCACTATTCCTCAGGTCTTTTGGCCTCAACTTAGGTTCATGTCTTGTTGAATACATTTATAATGAATACTTGTGGTGGAATCTCGACAAAGGGGCCTTGAGGAACTCAGGAAATGAATTTTTTGTTTGGGTGTGATTTGCTCCTCGAGTCCTTGATCCACTGGATCTCGACCAAAACTCAACGGATATGGCTAAATCTTGGACTATATATGGGGACCCACACACAAAAAAGTATGACCTACTAGATTTGACTCAAAGGTGACCGAGGTGAGAGGTAAAGATCAATTAAAAGTGGTGGATCAAGGAACCGCAGAACACTGTATTAGAAAAGAGAAACAAGTGTACATTAGATTTCGGAGACAGTGCGCAGGAAAATGGTTCAGATAATGGATCGGAAACGAGAGTCGTCTTCAGTTAGAGTCTTCAGTTTTGTGTCCACTGGCATTGGCAGGGACCTGGGGGCAGACGCCGCATCTATACACGATAAGGTCGGAAATATCGTTGAAGCGTTCGAGGACCCACGGTGCATGATCAGGGGAGCCGTACGGAACGGCTCCTTCGGTGTACTCGATGGCAGGGATCTGACCGAAATCCAAGGCGGCTATGGGCGGTAGAGTGCGAGTGGGGTCCGGGTATCCTTGGAATTCCGTTGAGGCAGCAAAAGCATTATATCCACCACCGGTATGGTGCGAATAGCCGTCGGAGGCGATGGAGTATTGTGCATACGGATGGTGGCCGACGGTTGGGGTGGAGTACGAACGGCGCATTCGCGGTCCGTGCCACTGGGACGTATCAAACCCCACGGAGGTCGCCGGCGGCGACTGATTGGGACTGGCAGAGCGTCTGGATGTCGACTCCCGTTTCCACTTGTTGTTCGCCGCCGAGTCCCCCCGCTGGTCGGTCACGGTGATATACTTGCATCGCAATCCCCGATTCACACATCTTTCGCAAGGGTTCTCGGGCGTCTCCTCAGAAGTCAAGCACTGGAGCCATTATTGTAAAATGGAATCTGAAATAATGTCGGGATTTATACCCTGATTTTACGTTTCCTGCGGGTGAAAGTACGATGAGAACTGGTTGAATATCTAGGAATGTAGACGAACCGGCAATTGGTGCAGGCAATGATGACCCTCCGGCGATTCAAAAAGACTGCAGGTAGGTCACCTTGAGGACGGGGGCCGGAATCAGACATGAGTGCTCAGAGATCGCAGTGGACCCCTGTTATATATAACGACCCTTAGTGTGCTGACTTGAATTTGGAGGCTCCAAGGCGCTGCTCAAGGTGGTTAAACTCTGCGCGAGGGAAAGTTGATCCAAGGCTGCATCAAAACCCGCATAGGAATCATGATGATTGCTCGCCAGTGCATAACTTGTACATTCAGTGTGGCTGACCTCGTAACTTACTGCTTCGCCTTGTATATTTCCAAGTGTCGTTCACAGCGAAGTGTGATAGCCGCGCCTGATTCCGTTTTCTTGTGGCAGTGACAGTCGCACGGTAACACAGATTTCGTCAGATGAGGCGGTTCCTCTGATGAAACGGCATCAGACATTTATTGTGTAAGCGGCATAGTCAAACGGTGTACCTCACCTCATTCCGTCCCACACAGTCCAGGAAGGAGCTCGGGAGAAATTGTCAATCGAAATTCGCACCATTCGTTATAAATTAGGATTGTTTGCTTCAAGTTCGCTATAGTACCCCGGCATTGATCAGCCGAGGCTTTGAAAACTAAATTAGTACCTTACTTGCAGAGCCTGAACGTGAGTGCTTCATGATCGGGGTTCATAATGAACTCGGAGATCAACGGCATAGAGCGGAGGAATAGCCCGCTTCTGCTGACTCTATTCTCTTCGCCGCTGCAGAGCGAGGTGATCAGGCCGACAACACCGATAAAGTCCGGCGTCGCCAGACGTCATATCGCTTCAAAGGGAGAACAGCGATTTCTACGGTGGCAAAAGGGCAAGGTAGCATACTAACATCATACGTTAGCCATCCGTCATGCAGAGTCCGATCGGAGGATCATCTCTCGTCTTGAGAAAAGAACATAGCGTGTGCAACCCAGAAGAACAAGTTAGTACGAGAGGGAAGTGTCGACTCTGTTTGTGCAAGAAAGGAAGAATTCGGGATTGAGGCTAGCGCTGCCAACTCTTCAATGGCAGAGCTTGTTGTCACCAAGAACGGCACGCTATCAGAGGAGTCCATTGTCAGAAGTCCTAGAAGACGAAACATCGCGCAGAATGAAAGTCGCTGTCTCGACTCTTAGACACCAGGCCGCAGGCGTCGGCTTGGGCGTCGGTCAACGGGTGCCTCCAGAAGGAAATCCAGTTAAGAGCAGCCGTCAGCAACAGAGCTTGGATACGTCAAGCCAGCACGATGGATTCCCGGAACGGAGGCGGTCAAGGCAAGGAGGTCAGGGTGGACGGTCACAGCCCTATGTGACGTGACGTGGTCCCGCGCAAGTCTCGTGCCGGAAGGTCACAGTCACAACAGCTTTTCAGCAATCGCCACCACAGCGTCTGGACTGTAGCATGAACGTTGGTCACTTATCAGACGGCTTGCAATGGTCACTTCGAGGTCTACTAGCTCTGGACCTCTGGTGGACCGTGGATGCTGGTGGGTAATATACATGTATGTGAGTTCGTATGCGCGCGAGGCCTCGTGAGGTTGATGGCAATTTTCGTGAGATTGGGTGCATCAATCGTGAGGTTGCTAGCCGAGTGTTGACTTTCGTGAGGTTGGGATTTGGCGGCGATTCGTCGTCGGTTAACTGCGCATCAACGGAATCTGTCCGACTGTGATTGATGTGACAACCATTTTTGCTTCCTACTTCCACCTCGTCCCCGCCCCGTCCCCAAATATGCCCTACGACGACGAGGACGCGTCGGAGCAGCGTCGGAAAGGTGTGTAAATTTGTCGGAGCTGTTGCAATGCTCTCATTCAGCACAATTTTTCCACAGGGGGCCGGCCATGAATACAGGGATCCTACGCCGTTGGTTGGGCAACGCCGACGCCCCGACGGTGCGAACGCCGCCACCGACAGGAAACGAGGACGACGCGGAGAACAGAGAGGGAAGAGAGAGGAAAAGCGGCGGCGGTACCGCTTGCAAGGTGCGTGTGCTCCGTCACCGTTTTGTTTCCTTGCTGACCTACAGTTCCGCTGCCTGTCGCAGCCCCTAGGACGGCGGTATTGGTGCGTCACGGTGTCAAGAGGAAGGGAAACTATTAGCAAAAGGTGCGTATCCACCCTCAGATTCCCGGGGCCGTCGCGTTCCCCCCGCACCCCGACTTCGTCCAGTGCGCGGCGCGCCCTCCCCCTCCCCCCTGCACTACCTCCCCCCTTGTCTGCGCTCCGCGCGCCCTCGCGGTTCCCGCGGACTCGCGTTCTGCGCGGCCGCGCAGCATCCCCCTCCCATCTCCCCTCCCTCCCTCCCTCCCTGCGCTACGCACGCGTTATCCGCTATGCGCTACGCACGAACGCCGCGCAGTCGTCGCGGCCGATGGCGCGAGCCTTGCACGTGCAGGGCCTCGGCACGTCTTATAAACAGACGTTACATTAATTTCTTCACTTGTACCTCGCGTTGTTGTAACTCCACACCCTCCTTTCTTCGGTACACGCGCATGTCTTATGTAGAAATTTGAATACAAGGCCGTTTTATCGAATGTCTGTGGGAGTTTGGAGTCAGAAAAGCGCGGGATTTGTCTCGGCAAGCCTTACCAGAGAGTTAGGACTTGAAGGTTTCGTTGAAATGGATTTAAGTCGGCGGGGTTGGAATTTGGATCTAGAAGTGAAAGCAAATTAGCGTGTGATCTAGAAGTGGAACCAAGTTAGCGTGAATTCAAAACAGCAAGGAAGGTACGTGCACAACTTGAAAGCATTCAAAGAAAGGGCTTGAGACTCACGGTGAGTTCAACGGTAACTGAGAATTGAAACCAGAACTTAAGTACCGGAGTTCAAAGAATGACTGGATCTGAAAAGTCCGCACGCCAACCTGAGATCTGGAAGTAAAAGCAAGTTGCCGCGAAGTAAAACGAAATGCGAGTGCACCTTAAATACATTCAAACGAGACCTTGGGAGTCAGCTGGTCCAGTGCAACGGCAACAAAAGTGAAAACAAAACTTACCGGAGTTCAATTCAAAGGTAAACTTGAGTAGTGGGGTATTGAAGAGGAGCTTGAGGGAGCAAGGGAGATCATCTAATCGAACGAAGATCAGTTAACACGCCAGCGATTCCAAAATTGAGGGGTACTCGCCTTGAGGTTGAGTTTTGTTTGAATGGGTTCAAGGTTGACCACGGTCAACCTGCAGCATCTCAGCACGAAGTATACTAGGTGAATAACGGCGAAAAAGCCTATGCAGCGTCTAAACGATGGATCTAACGTATCTCGGACCGAGATACAGCGCAAAGTCGAGGTTGGCGGGATCCCCGAGATGCCCGAGGCGTCCCCGGATGCACGTTGTATTCGATAAATTAGGGGATGTAAGGGGAACTTGGGATAGAACGTACGTATTCGTCGTCAGAGGAGCCTCCCGGGCGCCTATTGAGGTCCGTAAACCTCTCTGCTTTACCAGAGCCGCAAAGGTTAACCACCTGCTCAATTCGAGACGTTAAATATTCATATGGCCCAGCGGCCACTTGCCATCGCTGACCCATAACCTATGAAGATATTCCTGAAAGACGTTCAATACGGAGAAGAACACGAAGTAATTGCTTTACCGCAAATAGTAATGTCCCTTGATACTCTCAACATAGGCATAACCATCAACCTAGGGAGACTCTGGTAGAGGTAGTGTTGATCTCTATACAGTATACAGGCAATTTAGGGCACAAAGGACACGTATTGAGATCGCGAAACGGGTCATTATTGACCTCTCTGAAGTTTTAACGCGAGGTAAAACTGCGCGCGCAACATCACGTGATGTGGCAAATCAAATATCGATGGAACTCTTCAAGAACTATGTAGCGCTAGACTGCCCACGAACAGGATACGAACAGGATCTCAGCTCGTCGCATGTGGCGAATGCTAGCACCAATTTACCCTGCTCGGCCAACGGCGACGTAAGTTGATGCCTTCGTTGATGGGCGAAACGGCAGCTTGCGGCAACCTTGCAGCAACACAAGGCCTACCGATGGAGGTAAGACCCGAGCAGCATGTCGACATCTATGAACTCATCATCACGGCAATTTGATGGGTGGTTGACACCTCACGAAACCTAATCGGTAACGCGCTCACGAACATGGTGAAGACCCATGCTGGTGGATGCCCTAGAAACGAAAACCCCAGGCGCTTTCGCTCTTCCTTAGGGCCTTGTATATTATTCGGGTTTACAAACCCGTTTATAAACCGGTGTTTATAAACCCGTTTTCAAATGGAACGGCTCAAAAGCCCGGTTTTTAATTCACTGCGAGGCCGTTCCCGGCAACTTCCCGGAGGATTTCGGGCAGATTTTGATCTCTAAAATTGTGTTATGGAGAGGATCACTCAGCCCTTCCCTGTGAATTCAGTGCAGCATAACAATTATCATACTGTTTCTCCCATTTTTCGTGATCCAGACCCACTTGAACACGACCAGGTGGAACCGTGGGAAATTTGATCTACGGTTTGCAAACACGTTTATAAACACCTTGTTTACATACCGGTATTAAAAACGCGTTTTTAAGTCGCTGGGAATTATACACAAGGCCCTACTCTTCCTTATCGCCTTCGTTCTAACGACAACATCTTTGAGGTGAAATCTACGTGATGCAATACCCTCATCCTTGCTTGCGCTAACCATTTGTGGCCATATAGATCGTCTCCGCCGCCAAGAACATGGACGGCGCGAAAAAGACCTTGTCCAATGAATGGTACGAGCGTCTCGGACTGTTTCATGGCCTCTTTGGAATTATTCTAGGAAAGCACCGCCGACGTTGCGTTCATTCCGCCATCCCCGGTTCGGCTTCCTATTGAGTAGTTGGTGGGTCGTTCGCAGCGATGATTCGAAGCCTTACCACTCCCTGGCAAAGCCGCACTTGGGATCGTCATCTGCAGTACTTTGGGATTCCTTTTGTTCTTCCTTTGGGCGTGCATACTACGCACCGCCGTTCACTGGGTGTCACTCGTCCCTGGCAATGTATTTACCCTGCGCCACAGACAGTTTCCTTGAGACTCATTAAAACTCGTTCCTTTACATACTGTCAAATCATTTGGGCGCGCTGCTGTTACTGAAAGGATAATTGTGTACTTTACGTTCCTCATCCCGACAAACCCCGACAATTGTACTGCGTTTTGAAGTCGGACACATACCCCAAGATACTTACCCTGTACCGCTATTCGATACGAATAAACTAAATTAGCAGGATATACTTCTGAATCCCTGGCGGCCGCTGCTCTTCAAACGTGCAGGCCTTGCTTCGAATTTGTGGCGACGTCAGGCGATGATGCCGACGAAGAATGCAAGTCAAACCACTCGAGCTGGCTGTCAAACGAGATACAAGGCGCTTTGGGCATTACCCCGACTCCTCAATATTCAGTGACTAGCAAGTTTGTTAAGGATCGGTTATATATCTATTATCGGTATCTTCATCACTGTTGTGAAGGCGTTGCTGAAGACGAGTCACGACCCGCTCCAATTCGAAACAACGGGTGTGCCACTCAAACTCCGCCCACCATTTCTGCGCTTCATACCAAGTGAGCTCGGAGCTTCAATATAGCGTCTGCGTTGAAACTGTTACACAGCGACGGCTTAATATCGGCTCGACTTGGCGGAGGGCGCGATACGGACCCAAATTTAAACCAGTGTCCTTCCCCGGTGAGCCCAAATGGTGACGGGAAATGGGCTCATTATTCCCTGGTGCATAGCCGTGATTGTCCGCTGGGGTCGCCAATTTCACTACCTTCCGCCCGTTCCTGGTCCAAAATGAGCCGTGGTCCTATATAAATGGCCGAGAAATTTACAACTTTCCTCAGTTCGCTTCTCACCCAACTGCTTATCCAGTCCTTCACCTTCCGGTGCGTCCCCCTCTCGTCGTGAATCCTTCCCTCAGCTAACCTTGCCTCATAGTGCGGCCAATTTATTAATTTTATTTACAATGCTGTTCCAGTCATCCATCTTCGCCGCCGCTCTTACTGGCTTGGTCTCTGTTCGGGCAGCCGCCCCCCCAGTGCCTCCCCCCGTCCCCCTCATTGCCAATGCGTCCGCGATAGCCGCTGAGCTTAAGGTGCAACCTAGCGTCGACGATCGGTTCAAGAAGTTGTTGGGTGACGGCAGCGGCAACCTCCTCACCGGCGACGCGCTCCGCCAGTTAATGGTATTCGATTTTAGCACGAATCAACCCAAGGGCTCCAATGGCGGCTCCATCCTCCTTGCGACCGTGGATAATTTCCCCATCTTAGAGGAGCTGCACATCGGTGGCGCCATCTCATTCATCGAGCCGTGTGGGCTTAACATTCCGCACAGTGAGTCCTTGTCCGAAAAAAAAACGAAAACCGCCGGCTGATATGAACCTGCGAAAAAGATCACCCTCGCGGCGATGAATTCTTCACAGTCATCGAGGGGCAGCTGGAGACCGGCCTCGTGCAGGAGAATGGTTTCAACGCCCTCATCCAGACCGAGCTAGGAAAGTATCAGGCTACGGTTTTCCCCGCCGGCTCCCTCCATTACCAGCAGAACCCGACCTGCTCTCCTGCGATCTTCGTTGCCTCGTTCAACAGCGAGGACCCGGGGCGGAGCGATATCGCGACATCCTACTGGATGCTCCCTGCCGACATCGTTGACGCTGCCCTTGGATTCCCCGAGACGATCGGGGGTAGCACAATTGACGCCTGGAGGTCCCACCTTCCGGCCAACTTGGCGTACGGTGTTGACAGCTGTCTCGAGATGTGCGGCTTATCGCACTCATCCTCATTATCGCCAACGGCATCGGCAACCCCCTCTGTCCCTGCCTCTGGGTGGCCGTCCCCCTCCGCCTCTGGCTCTGCCTCCGCCTCCACTCCTTCATCCGCGGTGACTTCGTCCCTTGCCTCCGCTCCTTCGTCCGTGTTGCCATCGGCATCAGCGTAGCACTGAGTACAACTCACCGCTCCGAATGATAATCTACTTCATTCAATGATAATCTACTTCATTCAACGTAATTATCGAGTATTTTATACTATTTTCGTTTCGTGCCTGTATGTATTTATGTAGACTAATAATCCGACGGTCAATTTCCGCTTTCCACATCAGTCCTTCAAGTTTCAACGCTTCATGTCTGCAGACTGAATGGAGTCCTTGGACTGCTTCAGGTGCCAGAGATCACCGAGGTCGAGATGCCTTGCCATCGAATAAAGGCGCTATCCCCCTGCTGAAACTAAGTGGCATTGAACGGCGCAGCAAACGACAACGACGGATCAGTCTCCGCTCCGTTTCACAGAGGCGCCGGAACGTCGAGGATAAACGGCGCAATTGTAATCTACCGCGGTCCGCCATCACAAAAATGTTTAAATTGAGTTGCGACGTGCAATTTACTCTGATAGCGCGCCATTGAATGTTGGAGCGCTATGTGTACGGCTATGTGGAAACCGGAGATCCATGCCAGCGTTGCCTGCGTCTCCTCTCAAATCTGAAAGGGCTGCAGTCAGCTTGCACCGACGGATGAAGAAATCGAACAGCCCCAACTCCTCGGTCCGCTGACCCGACAAGCGCAGAAACCGGGAAGATAGAGAGATTATTTGACAGGTTGAGATAGGTGGCCCTCTAACGTTCTAACACTTGTCTGTCGCAAAAGGCGACAATAAAACTTTAAGTGCCCATCTGTCCTCGGGCCGAAGCTCGGCCGATGAGCATGTGCACGATAACATAGTGCGGGTGGCGGGAACATCAGCGGAGCTGTAAATATGCCGATGCTTCCCGGTAGATGCATACCAGAAGCCCCCACAGCAACGGGTTGCGTTTCGGGCTACTGTGTCATTCACAGCGGTCGCCCATGACTTTTTGGAACCGAAAGATGGACTGCAAACACGTCTTCCTTTTTACGCATATTTTGGGAACCCACCCAAAGGTAAACCAAACTGATTGAATTTTGGAATCATTTTTGACTCGCAAATCCGCACCGAAAACGAACACTGTTCAAGGCCTGAAACCTTCACCAAAATAAAACATATTTGCCTCCTTTTTCCTGAGGAAAAAGTGTCATTTTGGGGCGTGAAACAGGCGAGTTCTCATTGTTCTTTCCCTGTTTTGAGTCCAAAGGGGAAGCTTTTTTGTGATGGAAAAGTGACTGAACATATATTCTTTTCCCTAGGTGTTTGGTTCAGAAAGATGTTGCATGTTTACCGACCTTTTGAACACAGAAAATAGGCCAAACAGCACTTGTTTTTCGTTCGTGTTTAGGTGTCAAACAAAAATAGACCTAAAAAGGGAGACATGTTTGCAACCCATGTTTCGGTCCCAAAAATGCATGGGCCACCGCAGTGATTTCGACCGAGTGTCCAAGTGACGCGTGACGCGGCCCTCTGAACTGAACACTTTTGCACTCGGTGACGGTAACACTCACATCTTTGGGCTAAAAAACGCGAAAAACCGGGGTCCGGCATCTGCCGGACGTCCATATATGGAAAATTTCCGTGATTGCCGAGAAATGAACACTTGACCCAAAAATCGAAATTTTTGCTACACTTTACTCCATTCCAGACCTACCTATTACGACAGCCTTACACCAGCCTATGCGAGCCACAGGGATATCAATGGAGTTTTGATTGAAAAGGCGCGCCGATGTAAGGATGCCATCCTCACACGTGCATCTTACCAGTAACCTGGTTCTTCACATGTCATTTACTCAGCCACATCCTCTTTTGTATATATAGCCACCATTTACTTTACCTTCTGTACCGCACGAAAACCCCCCGACTTTGGCCCCCCTTGTATTCCTCCTGTTGCTCGTAGCCTGGAGCCTTGCCGCTAGGAATATATTGTGGTCCTGTCAACGTGTGTGTCTCTGTCCCGGTTCGCCCGTTAGTGTCTGTCGAGAGAACGACAGCCTTTCAGCCGATCCTGAAAGTTGAAGGCGGAAAAATTGTTGGATGGGCAAAGGCCGACCTAGAGGCACTGGAAAATGGAGTGAATGTGAGGCTGAAAGGAATATAACGCCTGCATAAAAATGACGAGTCTCGCGGGTGCTCGATGCTATGCGACATCACAAGATTTAAAAGTCCGCGCGTGATTTACTACTGCGCACATGCTTTCTTGCCAATCGATTTCCACCTTCGATTGGAGGGATTCAGATGGGTATTCAGTACAATTTTCGGAAGGGAGCCGAGCGCAAGATTGAAATTTGGAATTTGCAGGAAGGTGGGGAAGGCTGTTAGTCTGAGTACATCGTGTTTTCTCTACTTCCCCATCCCTTGCAATCTTCCCTGTGTTTCTCTCTCCCTCTCAATATTATTCACCCGGCCCTATTTGTTTACTTCTCCGCCACAGCCCTAGGCCCCCGATTTCTCATGTCTTTGACGGTGAAGCTAAAAATCTCCTCCGCACGATCTCAAGTTGTCGCATCCGCCTTTTCTTTGGAGGATGAAGCTAACCAACCCACCGTAGAAAAAGGACAAAACGAAAGAAATTGAGGACAGTTCGCTGCAGTCCTCGGGCTTCAGAGTTGAAGTATTTCAACCTGACGAAAACCACCCGGATTTCGAACTTTTCTTTCCAGGAATAGGACGTGCATCCACACAAAGAACGCCTGGAGCGCAACCTGCGGGCGCCCGAAACTGGTGTCTTTCTGTCTTCAATCGTATATGTCATGTTTTGCCCCAGTGCGTGACAAGTCCCCCCCCCCCCCACAGTATATTTCATCCTCCCTCATTCCGCCCTCGATTCCTCTTAACAGTCAGAGTCTGTGTGGAGTTCGAGAGCACACTGAACGGTTTGATTCGGGGTCCATTCAATTTTTTATTTCTAATAAGTAGACTCGTACCATGCACGCCCGCCCTTCCTCGCTATCTGTCATTGATCGTCTGCAGCGTTGCAAAGGTAGGGGAGGCAAACGCGAACCGAACCCGGACTCAACCACGCCACTGTTCAAGTGAAACTTTGACTGTTGGGTCAAAAAATCAAGAGTTCTTACCTGCATATCAAGTAAGTGATATTCTGTCCTTGGTACTTACTCGAAAACAGGTCGGTAAATCAGGTGACCGATCTTCCCCAGAAATCTTACTGCTCAAAACAAGGTCAGTGGGTGGTTTCTGGTTGCCAAAAAATAATTGACTGCTCTACCAAGGTAACATACAGTAAGATATGCTCAAAACCCAAAGTTGAACCCTATAACCATGGTCGGAAAAATATAGTGATGGGCCCGGGTTTGAACCCGAGCTCGACCCTCAGGTAGGGTCGGGCTCAAGGTATTCTGTGGGCCCAAGCCCTTCCTGACCCGACCCAAACCTGGGCTTTTAGGCCCGACCCAACCCGAGCATCACTAATGAACAGAGACCAAATGGAAAAGGGTCTGCAGGGCACCTGATGTACCACCGTATCAGTACACTCGCACACTTAGAAAGCCCCGGGGACGTGTGAACGCTTGCAACACTGGTATCCGCTGAATCGAGATACCAGTGCGGTTTGGCGATATCTTGGGGTAAGACTGGGTGCCCTGGACATAAAAAGAGTACGCACCGCCATAGACAAGCCCCGAGAGCGCTGTTAAGCTACAGCGAAACGATGCAGTGTTTTGCAATATCTTCTGGACCGACGACAACGTCAATAATATGTAAAGATTTTTTCACCTCAATTCCATGCCACCGAGCGTGATATTGGGATCGGATGTCTTCTCACCGCAAAATGGTCAAAAAAGTCATGCATACAGCCACCAGCTCGATTAGACGCAGAGAAAGAACCAAGTCCCAATTCAAAAGGTGGCAAGCTTAAGAACGAAATTGTGGTGCCAGACTGGAATTCGGTGCAGCGACAGGGGGGAGCGCAGGAGTTGGCCAGGGCGAGCATAGAGAGATTGCCAGAGGAGCTGAGCGTGTCAAGAGGTGACGAAGACTCGCAGTGACGGTGAAACCGACCTGCTAGTATGACTCGGAGAACGTGGTATGTTGGTCCCCCGTTCACGTAGACTCGAACCAGTCGTTATTCGAGAAGGCGAAGAGGTGACGGGATCGTAATCATGGCCAAGACCATCAGAAGATTGCGGGCGAGGAGTATGGGCCGAGTTATTTACATTGTTTAAACATTCGGAAGAAGGGTGGAATATGTTCGTTTGGAGTAGAGATTTAACGTCATTCCCTTAAAGCAAACACAAGTTCTGAGTTATTGACAACAGAGTTTACAACATAGCGCTACTGCTCTGTCCCGGTGCTGTCCTCAACTCCTGATGATTGAACGTGTTAGAAAATCGTCGGGCCCACGGAGACAAAACCACAAACCAAACACAGTCCCGAGCCCCAACCGGAGCATCGGTTTGGCACAGAACTTGCCTGGCAGAGAGGGAAAATTCTGCATGAAAAGAATGCGGTTAGTGGAACCGTTCCACTTGTGGGTGAATATGAGGAACTTACTAGCGGGAGTGGAGATAGGGATTGCCAAGATGCCGGAGATACGGGCAACCACTGTGGCGGCGAAGAACAGCTTCGTGATTGTAAAATAAGGGTTAAGATGTTCGGTGAATTTATGTCTGGTCAGTTAAGGCTTATATATGCGCCCAAGGGCCATAACGACGGTGTGGGAAGTCGGAAGGAACAGCGTTTCCGGTGTTGCCATAACAAGGCGGAACAAGGCGGAAGCATGGGAAGTCGGTTCATATAGGTAGTCTCTCTCCCGACATCCCGATTTGGGAAGTCCGTTCCCAAATCGGGATGTCGGGAGAGAATGGTCCGAGACTACCATATGGGCTGTAACCGAGAAGTAGGCTCGTAACCAGCCTGCCATCAAACACGTTGCTGTAGGCAGGCTGGTACTTCTCGGTCCACGCCAAAGGGCTGGGCCGGAGTTTGAATTTTTTGGCAGGGGCCGATCAGTGCCGACGTGGTGGCAGTGCCTAGCCATCAATTCCCCGCCAAATCTGAACCTTTTGCAGCTCTTCCTCTGGGCAATTTAAAAATATTCTGAGGCGACAAAAATCAAGATTGAGGGGTTTAGATTACCGATTTTGAAGAAAGTACTTAAATTGACCAAAATCCAGCTTCGGGGAGATTTTTTAAACTCCGGCTCAGCCCTTTGACCTAAAATGAGAAGTACCAGCCTGCCTACGGCATAGTGCTTGCACTCAGATTTGCCGTAGTGGCAGGCTGGTCACGAGCCTAACCGAGAAGTTACAACCCAGCTTCGGGCCTGATCGGGTGTCACGCTTCGGCCAAGCGTTCCTGCCAAATGCAAGCGTCCGCTTCGTTTGGGTTGTGCTCGGCTAGAAAGACCTTTGAAATTGGTAAAATGTCATTACATTTTACTCAGAATACTTGTTCCTATCCGAGTCAAGGTGCGCTCGATGAAGGATGCAATTGACGAAACACGCCGCAGGCAGGCATCAGGCACACTATATCCATCACAAAACACCACATGTCTAGCTGAGGAGAGAGAGGCCCATACGAGAACCAAGTTTTGGTTCACCCAGTTTGAAAAAGATGGGCACCTTGCTTTGAAGCTTGGAAGGAGTTTCGGCAGCACGTAGGCCGGAATAACTTTATTTCAATGTTTTGGCCCACATTTACCGCTCAAATTCCTCATCGTGGGAACATCCACGTGGCCGTCGGCCCTGACACACTTACTAAGTGACTTATTACGTGACTTAGACTTTCCCTGTCACCTTGGTATCGCCTGGCACGCCTGAATCTTATTGCAACGACTCAGAATCACCATGAATCGGTGCGTCGATCCTGCAACCGTCCTTTCCCCAACTTATGCGTGCGAAGCGGTCCTATCATCCTAGTATGTCAACGGAGTACCGGTGGCAACTTGCCTGATGATTTCTCTTCAGACGATCGATGGGGCGGAAGTGAGCACCGCAAAGGTTTTTGTCTCAAACTTCTCTCATCGAATTTCCAGTACCTTTTAGACCAGATGGCATGTTCCATACCTCGTCCATCAAACGATTCAATCATTGACTTCGTCCCAGCCTCCGCCAGAGTTAGAGGACGACGAACTCGTGAAAAAGCTTAGACAACGTCTCAGGGATCTACTCTCTGACCTCAGAGCCGGTGCTGAGGGCACGAATCCTTTGAAACAAACCGCATAGACCCTCTCGAATCATGATGCTGGAATAGAAATTCCTGGTGACGTTGTATCGACGTGTAACTTCAACGCGCAGATATCCTTTCAACCCCCACATTCAATCAGGAGCTACGGATGCCTAGATTCATTCTCTACTGGCGCTGCCTCATCCAGGTTTGATAGGCTAAACCGTAAGCTTCGCCTCCAGAAACGAAGTCGGGGACACGCGCTCTCGTCATATGTACTAAAATCCAGAAGCGTCATGATTCGGCGTATTTTTTGTTCACAAACAATCCTTCGAATCCATGCCACCCATTCTGCCCACTCGCTAGGGATCCCCAATCCTATTTGCGCATCCAGTCATTAATTCCCTGTAATTCGGGCGCTTACAGCGACCACCGCCGCAATGCCACCCAGCAAACAAGCATCCAAGACATCTCGTCAACTTGGACACCGATATTTCTCCTCAATTTTTTACTCTTGGTTCGGTCTGGCATTCATACATGAATTCAATACAGCGGGCCCGACATCCGCGGCACTACTGCAGCAGCGAAATCGCTTCTTGCGACCGTGGCGTCAAAATACAATCCACTTCCTTCGGATGGCTGTATGTTTCCGTGAGTAATCGCCTCCCCTCAACCGACCATTGACAAACCTGATAATCGCCGACGTATACTCCACGTGTTTCGCCGTCTTGTTTTTGTTCATCGGCGCTATGTGGAATACAGCGAGGGTCGTCACGATAGCGATGAACAGCGCGTCATCTGCGAGGTACTGGCCAGGACACACACGTCTGCCGAAGCCAAAATTATAACGACGTGGATCTGGGTTTAGCTTCGAGTCCTCCGATGGGGAGAGGAAACGGTCGGGGTTGAATGTGAAGGGGTTAGATGCACTGCATGATCGTGGAGTATTGCCCTGTGGAGCCGAGAAGGTAAACAGATCGACCACCCAGCTTAACCAAGAACTAACCAAGAGTTAGCGAAAAGAATGGAGCCTGCAGGTATACGGATGCCGCGGTAGCTATCATCCTGTGTGAGCTGATGAGGGAGGGCCAAAGGGGTGACTGGGTTCCATCTATGGATCTGAATGAGGGTGAGCTCCGTATGGTCACTCACTACTAAAGCCCGTGCTTATTGACCTCCTGGAGTATTGCATTGATGTACGGAAGTTCTGCGCGATCGTTGAATTGGGGTAGTCTCGTCGATCCCACTACGTTGCATAGCTCCATGTAAGCCCGTTCCTGAATCTCCGGATGGAGCGACATTGTGACAAAATACGATTCAACCGCCGAGAACGTCTACAAGGATGAGTACCTCGAAGAACAATAACAGAATGACGCTTACTGTATCTGTACCAGCTTGGGTTCCAATATTAGTACTCGAGGACGGCAAAGACGCCATCGAGACGCACCTCCGTACAATCCTACCGACGCCCATTTGTGGATCAGTTCCTCCTCTGGCGTGGGATTGAGATTACGCTCGACCAGACTTTGGGCGAAGGAAGCCTTTGCAGTTCCTTTCATCTGGATGTCGCAAGTAAGATCGCCAAATTATTCGGATGTTGACGGCGATGACTAACCACTTGCGCTTTCACATCCTCGTAGGCCCCGTCCCTCAGTGACTCCATTGTTTTTCGGAATCGCTTGGCATCTTTTTTGAAACGTACCCCGGTCCAGTCGGGAACATATCTCATTGTGATCTTTCATTAGTTTTCGAGCAACCCAGGATGATGCAGACCCACAGATCGGCAGAGCATCACATAAATAGGCACCAGGAATCACAGACAGGGCAAATTCCTGGTCAGCTCTTTCCGCGAGTGCCATCATTGGGCCATTCTTCTCATCCACCGTATATCCATGCGATGCGAATAAATCCCAAAAGGCTTAGAAATGTGGTACGGCTTTCCGTTTCCTCCTCACCGTACTGCTTTGCCCACGAGTCGTAGGTCACCCAGGCTTTCTCGAGCGGCAACTGTAACGCGTTCCCGAGAAGGGGGAGTCCACGAGGGCCGGGTGGAAGTGGCGCCTTCCGCCTAGACACCAGAGCATACAGGGAAATCCCGGCCAGGAGCGCAAGCGGAATGAGCGGGAGGGACATTGTCTGCCCTTTGGAGTAGGACCCAGGCCCAGCTTTTAAGCGACCTCAGCTTCTATCGGGCGCCGCGGTTTTGGGACATCTCTGGATGATTCAGCCCCTCCACCTGACAAGCAGTGGGTCCAAGTGGGCACCCAACAATCATAGGCAAGATGTGCATGCGGAGCTTACCAGTGTCAGCTCTGGGGAATTCGCAATTTCTCCCATGCTGAATTCCCGGGCATAGCGGCAACGCACAAGATTTCGGCCATCTCCGTTCACATTATTTCCATAGGTTCGAGTTCACTTCGGTGTACCCATTTCTAGCGCACTGGAAATCGCGAAGTCACCAATGTGGGTCCGTATTATTAGTATCAGCAAGGGTATGATTGGCGGGGCGGACAAGTTGGGTATTTAAAGGCATTTTTATTTGATTCCCCGTAATTTTATCTCCCCTTGAAGGCGCCACCATGGGTATTCCTCTGCTGCCCCGCATCGACTCGACGGTGAGCACGTCCATTTGTTTGGAATGTTACGCGTCGAGATTGACTTCTTTTTGTTCAGTTTGGTCTCGACTTTATCGGAGTTTTGTTCGTGCCCAATTCTTGTGTGTGGAGTTCCGCTGCTAATTCTCTGACTCAGTGTCGCGGCGGCGTGGGTCCTCTTCATCCCCGTTTTACCTCTGCTCAACTCGCACGGTTCAGTCTATGGGGCATCAGCGCGATGCAAACGTATGAATATACCACGGTGAATTCTAACCACACCCAGAATGGAATTCTTTTAGGCTTGATTAAAACACTAGTGAAAGTAACTTCTGTTGATAGGAAAATACATCGTAGTCAAAATAATGTGAATCAAGGACGTAAAATAGACTTCCTAAAGCAAGAGGATTTGACTGCAGCTTTCTGCAATGAGAAGTCAGCTTGAATAAAACATGGAAGAAAGAACTCCCAAACCTTGACAAGTTTATTGCCGAATTCAACAGAATTGATTCGTCTTGAAATGATTCTGTATGAAAGGGATCATGAAAGGTGAGGTTTCAAAGGGCCTTTGCAACAGGCTTACACAAAGGGTTTTCAGCAGAATTAAAACTTTGTCAAAGGGAAGTTTTAATTCTGCTGAAAACCCTTTGTTTAAGCCTGTTGCAAAGGCCCTTTGAAACCTCACCTTTCATGATCCCTTTCACACAGAATCATTTCAAGACGAATCAATTCTGTTGAATTCGGCAATAAACTTGTCAAGGTTTGGGAGTTCTTTCTTCCATGTTTTATTCAAGCTGACTTCTCATTGCAGAAAGCTGCAGTCAAATCCTCTTGCTTTAGGAAGTCTATTTTACGTCCTTGATTCACATTATTTTGACTACGATGTATTTTCCTATCAACAGAAGTTACTTTCACTAGTGTTTTAATCAAGCCTAAAAGAATTCCATTCTGGGTGTGAACACTGTATCTCATCACAGAAACTGAACTCTCGCTATACATCCAGTCGCATCGCTCCACCGATTCGTGGAAAATACAGACTATGGTCAGTGATGCGGCCTCTTCCTCGTTTCCTCGCTGCTCACCCCGAAAATTGTCTAGGTTTACACGGTTTTGTGCGCGATTGTTGAGCCACAAAATTCTCTTCCTTTCTCACCGACCGAACAGCCTTCTGGACACCCTACACCGAATCACTGTTTCCCATGCGATTTATATTTATTTGATCACGGACTTCGGCGCCCCAGAGAAACTGAACCAACTTGTTTGGTAGGGCTCACCAATGCTCACCAGCCTACTCATCAGTATCACCTGCAGGAGTTTACTGGTGAGATCAGAGCACCCGCACCCATTCCGCGCGCCTGAATCCCACCCAAGCTCCAGGTGATCCTCTGTGTGCGGTCGTCCAGTTCTTTCCTGATCGTTGAATTCTCATGTTCGTCAGGGGCTCATATGTTCTATTGTTCAATAGTACGCAACCACGCCATTTAGTAGGCGAAATTTCGTCTTACCCTGGCCTCAGTTTCTTCGCCTGGAGAATATGGAAACGTATGTCCCTGACAATTGGCCCTGGGAACTCTTCTAATTCGTCGCTTAATTAGTGAGCCACCACAACATCCCGGTGATTTCATTCATAGTACGATGCCTTCGTGATTCTCGAAGTCAACGCACCGATTTGGTTAAAGCTAGCATTGGTTTTGGTGGAACTGTGCTTGAGCATCGGTGCGGCTTCAAATTCGATGCCGTTGGTTCGCACTTGCTAAACCCCCCCCCCCCCCCAGTATATTTTTCCAAAACGTGAGGTGTTTTTCAATTAATGTCGTAGATCTTTTACATAACCTAGTCGCTTAGGTGGTCCCTTGGCGTCCTTGCAAATCTTCCGAGGCTAACGGTGCCGTCGTCTAAATTCCCATGTTTTTCCCCGTTATTCATGTCCATCGTTGAGACTCTCGGTCACTTGGTTAATGTCTTTGCGGCCGCCGGGGACTTGGCTCTTACCATTTGCCTTGTGTATTTGCTGCATTCTTCAAAACCGGGGACACGAAGGTACGATGTTGTTTATCACTGAGCATCCCTGGTTAACACGTAGAACGGATTCGCTCCTCAATCGCCTGATGCTCTTCTCGCTGAATACAGGACTCCTTACGAGGTTTATCACCTCGTCCCTCAAGATAATCGCGCCCATTGACCTTTTCATCTGCAGTCTTTGCTCAATCTGTTCGCTCGTGATGGTAAGGTAATTTCGGGGCTTCTGATCTTAAAGCTCGCCGCCTTACCTACGACATTTGGACTCATCGCGTTTTATACGGTCCTTGCGCGTTGTAAGTCCTTCTCAGCACCATTACTGCACTGCTCATGCAAGTCTTTCCTTCCTCCGACAGTCTAGTGAGTTCCGACTTCCCATCACACCTGTTTACATCCATCCTTATTCTTATTCACAGTTCAATATCCCTGGTTGCGACGTAAGTCCCTCGCGTTCCGAAGAAAACTAGTTCAAAACATCACTAGGCTCAATTCTCGAAAGTTTGTTGCCATCGAGGCACACGCAGCACCGATCGCAATCACGTCGGTGCATTGGAGAAACACCGACTTCGATTTGAGCCAGACCGAAGGCACTCGTCCCCCGGTGAGGATTTTTTTGCATTTAGTCTATAATGGAACTTACTTTCAGGTTAGTCTCCACCAGCCGGGGAAAACTCAGTCAAAGCCCAATCTCACTACTCGTCTACGTCTACAGATTCATAGACCATTCCCAAATATTGAATTCGAGATCAAAATAGAATGCTTCCTGGTGCCCATTGCTTCTGAGTTTCCTGTTGTTGTTTTTTCCTTTTTTTTTTGAGCCTCCGAAGTTCAACCAAGTTTGGTTTTGCCGCCGTTGTTGAATTTACTGCCGACGCCATCACGAATTCCAACGAATCTCACGTTCTTTATCGCCCAATCAGCGAACTTGACCTGAACTCTCATGACGGACCTCATAACTCATACTGAATCCGCCTCGTACGCGCGCTCAGGCTTCTCCAACAAGATGGGGTGGGGACAGCGCCCGGCCCTCCTTATTGTGGATGCATGCGTGGCCTACTGGGCCGAATCCTCCCCCTTAGACCTGTCCAGCAACCCTGCCGGCGCTGCTTCCCTCGCTTCGATGAAGCGTCTCCTCGACGCTGCCCGTGCTAGCTCCGTCCCCGTCATCTGGACGCGCGTCGAGTACGACCAGGCCGACATGAGCGATGCGGGGATGTTCTGGCTCAAGAGCAAATCCCTGAACATATTTCAGCGCGGCGACGAGCGTGGATGGGGAGGGTGGGTGGAAGCGGCTGGACTCGTTCCGACCCCCGGGTCAGAGGTGGTCATTGTTAAGAAGTACCCCAGCGCATTCTTTGGCACGGATCTCAGCACCCGGCTCCATGTCCTCGGCGTAGACACGGTTGTCGTGTGCGGCGTGAGCACGAGCGGGTGTGTGCGTGCCTCCGTTTTAGACGCGATGCAGTATGGATATCGCCCTATGGTGAGCCTTCAGCCTCAAACCGTTCTTAGTTTGACTTGCCTCTAGGTAGTTGAGGAGGCCTGTGGTGATCGCACTCCCGAAATCCACAACGCCAATCTCTTTGACCTCAATGCGAAGTATGCAGACGTGGTGTCTGAAGCGGAAGCCGTTCAAAGGCTGGAGCGCGGCTGGTAGAGTCAATTCACACAGTTAATGATTTAACCATCCAACTTTGGCGCATCAGGCGGATCATGATGGATGAGTGATCTGTTGCGTTGATTCGCGAGCGGTGATCTTCCACGTTTGCTTCTAACTTTCACCACGACCTCGCCTGCTGGCATTACAAGGCCTTTTGTTTTCGCTTTTCTTTCTGCAATCCGAACCTTTCTCACACTAAATGTGCGTCGATCATCGGTACGAAATGACTCGTTTGTTTCCCATTGTTCTTTTTGATAACGCCTCGCGGCTGCTTTGTGGGGACATAAAATCGGGCGCCGCCACTTCGAGGAGCGGTTTTCTCCTCCCACCACCTCGACGAAGTCTGAGCCTTTCGTCCTCATGAACGCCACCGGCCACTCCTCTGCAAAGTCGCAGCCGAAGCCCACGACCCTCATGTCAGCTCCCCACCCTCTTTTGAAATCCTCTCGCGGCCGCGTTCTCTGGCCAGACCGGCGGCCTATTCTCTCGAATACCAAACGTGGCGCTCCCCACGATGATGACCAGGACGACTCATTCAGCCGCACTCGTCAGAGAACGAGTTCCGTTACGTCCATTGAAACGATACGACTTAAAGTCAAGACTAGGGCCGCCGACGCGGTTCTAAAGCCTAAGCCGCCCCTGGCCGATGCCACTCCAGCTACTCGGGGGACCAGGAAGCGTACTCATTCAGCAACGTCTCCGGAAGTCGACGCTGATGACTCAGGCGCACTGCAGACTGGTCCCCGGGTTCGACAAAGACGGGACTCCAATTCCTCTGTTAACGCTCTCGATGAGCAGATGAGGGAGTCAGGGGAAATTTCGACCCGAATAACCTCGGCGTTGAAGAAACTCAGAGAGAAGTTTCCGCCTCCAGCGGGGGTATTCGACGTCCCTCGCGAGCGTCGCTCTTCTCTCTCAACCACGCCATTTTCCCCAGTCACCCACAACTCCAAGACGGAGAACATCACTGCGTCCCCAGTGCCTGACGCATTCCCATCCAAACCCGCCACAGCAGCTTCCAACGCGGAATCGTTAAAGGTCGAGCCCCTGCAGCCCTTATCCCCCAGCACAGAATCTAAACGCACGGCGATCCGGCGGCCCATTCCTGGCGCGCGCCTCACCGAATACAACTGCTACGAGCTTCTTCCCAGCGAGTTTGAGCTCGCGGTTACTTTTCCCTCGAGCTCAAGATCAAACTTCGAGGTGTGGGATCAGGAGGAGTTTCCCATAATTCTCCCTCTCCGCGCTTGGTCCTCAATTGCTCTAATATTTTCTCAGGCTGTTCCTCGTCGGCCCAATCTCCCTTCACCTAACCCTCAAAGACTCCGCCAAGTGGGATGGCGTTCCCGTCTCGCACCCGGACGTCTACGTGCAGGAACTCCGCTGCACGAGCAGGCCCGTCGTCGACTCACCTGCGTACCCGTACAGCGCCACCTCCGCCGCAGAGACCAACAAGTACAGCGTCAGCTACGAGGGCGCCAAGATCCGCAGCCCCACGGGGAAGGACCTGTCCGTCGACCCCAAGGGCGGGATCGCCATCGACATGATGTGGACGCGCACCTATACACCCGAGGCGAACGGGCCCGGGCGGCGTGGGTGGGAGTTGCAGTTCTTCGTGCCGATTGCGACAAGGCTCTTTGAGAGGCGCGAGACACGGGCGTTTCGGGTGGAGGCGCTCGTGTCGGTGTGGGGAGAGAGTCTTCCTGCCGAGATCGCGACTATGAGCGTCTCCCATTTGATGCGGGAGCGAGAGATGGTGCGGCGGTAAGTGCGCATTTGACGAACTATATTCTGTTACATAGGACTTGGATTGTTTTTACGCCTTATCTGTTTGCGCGGGTAGCAGACTATATATGACTTAATTACGATCTATTCATATCTTGCTTGAGAAAGCAATCATTTTAATTTCACGGTGGCAGTAAGTAACTCGTTCAATTTCGGGCAAAAATTGATACCAACAAGGTGGGTCAAAGGTCGTTGGTTCGAAAGGTATGTTCAAGCTTTGTGGCTTCCTACACAGATCTTTGAGTGCGTTGCACATGCTTGAATTACGACCTTTGTGGTAGACAAAAATACCAACCTCCGCACTCATATATGTTCATATACTTACGCAGCATCTACGCCCCCTCCGCCCATCACGACCGCCTCCTCCGCATCGGCAATGTCCGCCCGCCCTGACGAGGCATAATTTCGAGTCGAAATTATATTTCTCAATCTTCAACGAGAAGTCGGCAGTGTTCGCCCTAAAGGCCTTTATCGGAGGTCGGAAATTTCCAAAGGCCTTTCAAAGGGCAAAGGCTTTGGCCAAAGGGCACGGCAAAGGCCTTTGATCAATTTCCCACGTGGTCCAACAGCGCCAGTTTTATTCACGCAGAGCACAATTCCAAGCCCGAACTCGTCGTTACATATCATGAAACTGACCAGATCTACCCATCGCTTCTAGGGAAAGCCGCCATAGTTATTATTTAATTTATATTTATCACCGTCGTAGAGAACCGTCTACTTTTGATGTACTTTGTGATGCAGCCATTGCAGTAGATGTTGGAGTGGGCTGCATCCGGGCTGTATTCTGTTCATTCCCTGGTGAAAGGAGTACCGCAGTGGGCTCAAATCATACTGCAAGTCGGGCAGGAGAAAAGGAAAATTGAAATGAGCCCAAACCTCTGACCTGTTGGGTGTTTTGAGGCGAAACACTACATAGGGGCCTTCCTAAAAAGGCAATTTCCCACGAGGGCGGGGGGGGGGGGGGGGGGGGGGGGTCAAGCCACTGAGCTGAAAAAAAAATATTGAGTCGGGGTATATATTTCGGGTATTGGGATCCCCTTGCCATCAACTCAAGTTGAATTTGTTCACGGCATTGATGATGTTCCCACAATGACATATAGGAGGTTCAGAAAAAAAATTGAGATTCTGGATTTTCCGTTCGTTAGCAAAGGGAAAAAACAATTCCATCCATACCGCAGTGTCTTACATATCAGCTTCAGGTATGTTTTTCACCGATTAGGTTGCGAAGGTGAACTCCATCTTCCTTCGACAAAGATCGGATAGAGTCCGAAGTCAGATTGATGATACCTTCCCGCGTTTTTAGCAACTCCCACTGAGAAGCTGACCAAAGAGAATCACGCCCACCCACGACGACCATCTCCGCGGGGTGCAGTCCACGCCGACGACTCCGAAACGGTTGCAACGGCCGCCTCCGAGTCCAGCACTCCTCGTCGCGTAAAAGATGCTGCTTGGTCGCCAGAGTCCGCGAGCTTGACCGTCATACGTTGATGGCTTCACGCGTCGCTTGAGACTCTGCCGCTGCATCGTCTTGCTGGCTTTGTTTCACCCCTCTGCTGGCATGAGGTTCATCGTGCAGTGAGATCATCCATTCGCTACCAATCAAACCTAATGAAAATAACGTCCCCGCGTCCAAGTTCGGGCTGTTTGATCTTTCAAGCTAATCGCTGAACACTCATAGCGCACGCTCGCTACTAAACCTCAGCACCTCGAGTGTAATGACCTGTGGACACATTCTGATACTACCCCATGTTCAAACATCATAGCGGCCAACGCATCTGATCAAAGTGAACTCCGTCGTCGCAACGGAACTCGAGAGCTATGCAGCGCGGAGATCCCGGCGAGCTTGCGGCTGTCGATCCTACTGACGTCGCGGTTTTCTCTGCCTCTGGGTGGGTCACATTATCGTCAAATTTACACCATAATCACTTCTCGTTTGATGGAAGTAGAACTTCTCTTGGTGCCGAGCTGTGTGTTGTGTTCCTTGTCACAGGTCAATAAAGTGGTGGGTTTTTATTAAGTCGCAAGTAGCACAGGATTCAGCGTTCAAGATATCCCAGTGCCTTATGGGGGGAGGTGTTGAGGACCGATTTGCCTCGAAACTCGCGCGAAATGAATCGAAGGAAAAGAATCTAATATTTTGAAGCAAAACGAAGTAATTTGAACATTTGGGGAGTAAACTCTAACTTGCTCGCGAGAGCGTACTACGGCGTGTGGAACCGAGAATCACTCTCAGTTGCGTGGCCACTGACACTGGCAATACCCGGCGGGGCAGATACCGCATCTAAAACGAGATAAGGCGGACGTTGGCGGAAAGGCGCATCAGAACTCACCGCGCGCGTTGAAGCGGGTTGTACGGAGGTACTCCTCTCCCATACGCGTCGAGGCCATAGCTCGCACCAAGGCCCAACGAGGAGATGGGAGGCAGGGTGTGACCGGAGTCCATGTAGCCTTGAAGCTGCATCGGCGAAGGCACCCCACCATATCCTCCAAGGCTGGATGAAGAATGATAGGCATAACCAGCGGCCGGGTTGGAGGGTTGCGGATACGGAGGGTGACCGACAGGAATCGGGTTGGAATACGAGCGCTCCGGGCGCGGGCCATGCCCCTTCCCGGTATCGAACGGAGCATAGGTTGTCGGAGGGGACTGGCTGGGGCTGGAACGTCTAGATGACTGCTCCCCCTTTCCCTTTTTGTTCGGCGCCGAGTCCCCTTGTTGGTCGGTCACCGTGATGTACTCGCATTGGAGTCCACGCTTCACGCATCGACCGCAAGGCTTCTCTGGGGTCTCCTCCGCCGTTAGACACTAAAGGAAACCAAGAGGGTGAGACGTGATGGAGCGTAAAGGGGTGGAACTCGTACCCTGATTTTACGCTTCCTGGATTATGAAGGAGCTACGATCAGCAATGGTCCAAATCCAACGGCGAACCGCGTACCTGCAGTGGGTGCAGGCAATGATGACCCTCCGGCGGTTCAAAAATACCGGAGGGACGTAGGTCGGGGAAGAGTTGATGTTGGTGGGATCGGACATGAGTGTTTCTTAACTTTGAGAATGAAACACTATATATGCAATTAGCCTCAGCCGTGCGGTTTTCTTTTGGAACCACCAAAGCTCTGCCACAACTTGGTTGAACTATGCGCATCAGAACCATTGAATTCGGATGGATCGATGTTAGCGAAACCGCATTCGCTTATTCCATGGACTTTGTGTGGATTCAATGTGGCCCCGTAGCTTACTGCTCCGCCCCATGGATATTTTCAAGGGTGGTCGAGCTATGTAATGTGGCGCAGGGCCTGATTTGCCTGATTTCGCTTTTCAGTGACGGCGGTCGCACGGTAACGATGATTCCGTCAACTGAGGCGGTTCTTCATCATGCATCAAACTACGATACTGCTTCCGAATGCTCTGTAGGAGAGGTTGAGAGTTCATAATTGCGTAACTTGCCTTATTACATCCCGCACCGTCTAGGGAGGACCGAGAGGAGGAATATAATCGCCACTTTTGAACTAAGATGATCGTTTTGCGTTTTCGGGTCTTCTCCCGTGGTACTCTCGGTTGTGAGATTCGTCAGCGGAGACTTAGAGAACCAAATGATCAGCGCGGAAAGGCGGGCGTCCAGTCCCACAATGTTAACCTTCGTCGGTAGGAAGGGACATCAAAATCCCGGCCGGGGCCATGAGTTCATTTGCGGCCGGTATACCGGAGGTACTCATACGAGAAGTGTCGTGCAAATGATCTGGCCGACAAGCACGATAAAACTTCTTGGTGAGTAGTGTGGCGCAGAATTCAGCAAGATGATGTAAGGAAGCAAGAGGGCGGATCAGCGCTCAAGCACCGCCAATCCCATCATCACTGCCACTAGTACTTAAGTACTGCTAGCGAATCCCGATTCGTTGGCACGTCCCCAGGTGGTTGGGAAAAGCAAATGAATCTCGTGGCAGAGGGCGGGAAAATCACCGCAATGCGTTCGGGTTTTTGCGCCGCCGCATACGCGTCGCGCACGTCACGTGCCGAGGTCAAAGCGGGTCGACGGCCACAAACAGAGGCACTCACGGCAACTTCCACCGCCACCTAACCCATCCACCGCCTCTCCTCTGACCCCAAGGCTCTCGTTGCATGTTAGACAATGGCTCGATGGATGGTTTTCACTGCTGGTCTGCCAACTTCCAAGTGCGTATTTCATCCCTCGAATTTGGATCGTGGCTTGAGTGGCCTAGTCTCTCCTAGACAGACGCTACAACAAAATTACGTGGGCTTTGAGGCCATTGCTGGCGCATGGCAGTACGAGTCTGGCCTCCGGCCTTTGGGGTTTATATTATGTAGAGCAAGAAGAAAGTGCTTTACGCTCAAGGATTATTGAACTGACACCGGCGACAGATATTTAGTCTCTTATAAACAGACACTAAAACCACGGACTCACACCTGATTTGTTGTAGCACTAGCAGACATTCTGCCTCAGAACATAAAGGGTAAGGAACATCACCCAACTCCATACGAACTCAACAGAACGTCCGGGATGACGAGATGAGTGGCAGAAGCATGGGAACCTGGTGGTGCACATGCATTAAGTTGTGCAGTTCTTGAATTAAGAGCCGCAGAACAGACACTCTTGACTTGGATCTGATATTGATGTAAGCACATAGAAATTCCGTTCCCGGTACTTTGAGCCTAATTGCGGCAAGATAGTGATGCGGGCCTCCCCTAAACCTGCGGGTAAGCTATAAGCTATTTTAGTGCCTTTACCGACCCTCCAGTGTGAGTATTCACGAGCTCTGGCGTTTGAAACTGATCTAATTACAAGTTCAACACGTCGCCGGCGTAGTCGTCAAAAATTTTGACTTTACTGACCTCAAGCAAGTGAGGCCTACAGACACACAGGACCTTTGATGGTCCATTGGTCATAATCCTTTTTACCGGCAAGTAAATCAGCAAGACGAAATCCTTGCATCAATCCAATCGGCGAGCGCATTCATCCAATGATGTTCGCATCAATCCAATCGCATCAATCCAATGATGTTCGCATCAACCCAATCGCATCAATCTAATGATGTTCGCATCATTTTCCTCGCACTCAAGGTTCGTGAGGACATCATCTCCGTGGGTGGACAAGTCGAGATTGGGCCATTGTAAAGTTTCCTTCCATGGCCGCAAAATCGTTCTCCAGATTTCTCTGCACTCAAGGACACACTGTAACAGGCACGGCCCACTGACCGGAGAGCCCCGAACACGTTGGCAAGACAAGCCGAGTCATGCCGCCAAGCCTAAACCTCTGGGGCTATGTACACCGAGACCCTTGAGCAGTTGCAGCAGGATCATCTTGCATCGTTGAGTTCGCGGCTCATTAATGACAGCAGGGGCACATCCGGTCACCATGTATGTAATTTTTACTCCGTGACCCGAGTGCATCCGAATGATTAACAGTTGGCCGCGGCCAGAAACACGAACTTCAGCCTTTCAGGATTGAATCCATGCCGGGGCGTGCACTAGCAAACACAATCTTCAAATTTGTTGCCAGATAATATTTATTGAACCTAGATATCCCTATTCCCCTCTTTTTCTCTTCTCGTCAACTTGAAAAAACTTGAAAACCCGATGAAAGCCCAGAGGTGATTGATGCACCGATTTCGCGGCGCGCGCTGATAGATGGCTCATTTTAGTCAACTGAACGGTGATCCGGGGAGATCCGACCATCGGCGGCCGCGGCTTGTTGGTTGGAAAATTCAGCACCCCCGAGATCCCAGAGAGGGTTTTCCCGGCAAGCCGGAGACAGTTTTTGCACTCAGCTATTGATTCTTCCCAATCCCTGGAGAGAGAACATTAGAACTTGTCAAACAACAGAGGATTCCATGGGTAAAAGCACTGCGCAACGGCGTTCATCGGCAAAGGTTAATAAGTGTCCGTCAATTTCTTTTTGAAATTATGGTGTAGGTGCCTAATAATTGCAGGCTGAGCAGAGCCCTAGTCAGGGAACAACATGCGGTTTTCTTTCTGAGGTCAAGGTTGGCGTTTCCTTGTGTTTTCACAATCTCAGCAATCACACCATCAAGATTGTGATTGGAAACTTTGTACTCCCGCCTTCTTTTAATCCTTCCACCCTAGTCTGTGAGTAGTCTTGCTGTTCTCAGACATCATTATTTGAAGATAAACTCACTGACCAGACCAAGACTTACGAAAGAGCGAAAGTTTGCTCGACGGACTTCCTTGATCTTGCATCAGCACGGGCCAGATCATGATCTCGCATCGATCTCTCGGCGTCGCGTTGCGCTCTCTTTCTCCTCCGTCGACTTTGAGATGTACCATTGTTCTTCTAAACCTGGACCATGAGAATCAAAGTTTTGGGGGATAATGGCTATCTACGGCGGATGTTAAAGTTACGGCGGACAATCTACGGCGGACCACGTCATTTCACATGCATTCATTGAATTGATACAGAGATCAAATATCATCGGCTAGGTCACAATTTGAAAAGCAGCCATTGGCTGAACCACCGTAAGCCTGGGATGGATAAGCTACTATCAAATTCCTTATTAAAAGGTAGAAAGAGAGAAGGAGTACAGTCTACACGCCATAGAATCGTCGGAAAGATTGAGAGGCAAGAAGGAAAGATGGGATCGATCAAGGGCGGTTAGCGTGTACAATTTGAAAAGCAGCCATTGGTCGAACCATCGTAAGCTGGAATGAAGTAAGCTAGTATCAAATTCCCTTAACAGGAAAATTTTCCAGCACGAAGCGGCAACGTCATCGCAAAAAAAACGACCCCGATGGCAGAGAAACTGTGGGTAAATAACGAGTCTAAAATTACCATTTTTAGACTCGTAATGCTCGTACCTCGCATGTTGTATGAGTGGCCGCAAAAAGCACGCTCAGCTAACGGTCAGCCACGCTAGAGTTGATTCTGAGACTGTGAGTCTTTCAAAATACGATTCCATTTTTCTGTTTCTATTCCTCCCTCCCGCAACCTCCCCCCACTCATTCTTTTCCGCGGATTTCCCTTACCTATTTTAGCACATTCTCCGGTGTGCCTTATCCCTCTTCCATTCAATTTGTTTGGGATTCCCTTTCCTGCCCTTGTCACTTCTCACTGACTCAGTTTGGTGCTTAGTGACTCGAATCAAGCTGCGGGCGCACTCAAGAGACGCCTTGATGAGATCAGTACGTGCCTCTCTCCCTGACACTTCCGTGTTCCGTACTGCGCCAGGCATCTCTGCTGCTCCGTCCCTGGACTATTACACCAAATGTTCCAGTGTCTTTCGTGCTCGCCTCGCCTTTCGATGGAGACAGCCCCCTCTCGTCTCCGAAACCTGTGAGGTTTACGAATGCTGGGCTCACAAGCTGGGACCTGAGCTCGATGTACACGCAATTTCGACAACCTCTGCCGGCGCTCGTCAATGTGCTCCGCAACCTAACAGGCTCATCACCGCACACTGGACTATCATATCACTTGGTTGTACATTCGGACACAAAGTACATCCAGCGCTCTACGAAGACTACACCCCCCGGTTACCTCTAGGAAAGAAATGAGCAGGTAGATAAAACCGCTTCTTCGCACGCTCAACCATCTTGTTGGACATGACAAAGTTTGTGAAACACTTTCCTTCCAGCCCTCCACCACTTGATTCGCTTCCCGCATCCCTATGGTACCCGAGATAAATATCCATCCAACTCAGGCGTTCTTCCATCTCAGTAACCTTGGGCCATTTCCTCTCCGCATCCTGGGTTGCCTCCCTCCATCTCGACTGGTACAGGGGAACACATTGCGCCGCGTGTTGTTTCGGCGAACACCAGGGTTCTGGACGCGGATACGGAATTGGGTCCTCTCGAAAACGGTCCCATGCCAAAGAGAGCGAGCAATAGCCGGCGAGCATGCGTTGGAAATGAACCACAGGTGTGTCGGACGTGAGAAACGATGTTGGGTTTAGCAGATCCGCGTTCGCTCCGAAGCGACCGAGTTGTATGCAGTAAAGTCGTGCGAGAGACTCCTCATCTCCACAGACGTCGGCCGCCTCCATCGCGGCTCCTATAGGAAGATCGTTCGTCTCAACGAATCTGCACCAGCTCTGCATGATCCGGTCTCGCATGGTGTATTCTTGGAGGCGGTCGTAAAGATTGTGGAGCAGTTGAACGTCTTGCGGGCGGATTTTATCCTGGTTGATCACGCGACGCGCGAGGAACTGCAACGCCCACTGCTCCCAGGCGTTCATCTCGTATTTGTGTGCCAATTTGGCCACGGCGATGATGTGGTGCATTTCGGTCAGTGGGATCGCCTCCACTTGCGTTCCCAGTACCCTGAGGTACCGCAAGCGTCAGAAGTAGAATATTGATTTTCAATTACACTTACGGCGCGTACAGATACTTCAACAACGCGCGGAAGGCTGCGGCGGTATCTCCAGAGAGGATGATGGGCGATTCATCCGACAATCCTTCCTGCGCAGTGTCACCGAGGGGGAGCTCGAACATATGTGCAAACACGATGGAATTGTGCACGAGATGGAACCGATGAATCTGACCGAATTTAGGCCATGGAATAGCGAAGACTTAATAAATCACTCACCTTGAAGAGTACGCTTTCGACGAGAAGTATGCAGTCCCCATTTGAATGGTAATGCTCCGGATCGCGCGAGATACTAGGGAACGGTGGCGTCCTTGACTCTGAGTCGAAGGTGTTTCTACCTAAGGAGGCCATGACACTGAGGGTAAAAAAACTGGGGGTGTAGTCGTGAAGAGGATCCGTTTGACTTCGAAGGGGAAAAAACGCTTATGTACGGGGTCCCGACGGCATCGATGGTGGGAACCACGCAGAAGCCCCCTGAGAACATCTAAAGAAGCAGAATCCGTAGGTTGGGGTTGAACCAAGTGATGATGTTCGGAGCGATTTTTTCCACGGGCGCGCAATCGCCTGGCTTAAGTGCTGAGATAGGGTCACCTCGCCTCACCCTGCAATTGATTAAAAGGTACTGTCCCTGCCATCGAGAGCAAGTCCAAAGGATTTGTGGGCGCAATTATGATGGAAGTACTTCGATCGTGGCGTCGTTCGCGCGGGGAGCATCCATTCCAACCCGCGGTTGTCAATAATATGACATCGAAACCCAAAACCTAACGCCGCGACTTGACAACAAACACAGGTTAACTTTGAGCCTCCGCTTTCGCTTCGGCAGAACTGAACCGTGAGATTTTCTCTAACGCTGATGGGGAAAGTGATTCTCGCACTGCGAAGAGGATCAGGCAACAAAGGAAGGCTCGAGGTACAGTGATTTCCCGATTTTTCATGCTCCGCTCAACGGCAACGGCATCCGAATCGCCGTCAATGATAATGCCGTTTAACGGCGATTCGGATGCCGTTGCCAGCCCGTTACTGCATTAGATCGGTGTCTTTCACTTGAGCTCGGGGTTTGAAAATTTCGAAATCGGTGAACCTACTACGGGTGCTGCGTTGAAAGTTTGAGTTACTCTTTCACAAGCCAACTTGTCTGAATCAGACCGATTCGATCTTCCGGGTCAGGCAAATTGGGATTAATTTGCCCTTAATATAACGCCCGACCATCACCCAGGATCGTTGCTAAGCCCCAATTAGGTCGATCGACCGCTGGTTTCTAACACAACCCGCGGTGGTATTGGCCAGGTAATGCCATTACATGCACGCAAAGACGATGTTCAAGAAAAGTGGGGAAAGAAGGCGAAGAGAGTTCACTTTCCATGTTTCGTTTCACTGTGGATAGTCGTTCTGCGAAACATGTTTCGGACTAGTAAGTCAATGTCAGTCTGAACATCCTCCATGATATCGACTGAATGTGAATGTGAATGCCCACGCCGATATCCTCAGCCGTCTCCGTCTCCATGATCGGACTTCCACGTCCCCTATGTGCCCAAAAGTGCATCAGAACCATACAGCTGGCTTCAGACGAGGAGAACAACGCGACGCGCGTACATTTGGCCGAAGGCCAGGTGAACGCGAGCGACCGCCACAGATTTCGTTACTTGTTCCGTTCTCGTTTATAAGGTAGCGCGGATGGCGGGCCGCGCGTTGAGTGTCCACATCATGGAGCGTACAGTTCAAGCAGCGCCGCAGCGGCGGCGGCGCCATGTTGAACGCGGTGGACTTGCGGTGGACAGGAGTGATCGGGTTCACACTGGTGGAGAGCATGACTGGGAAGATGATGAGGGGCACTGGATGGGGATTGCTGCATTACGACCAAAGGTTCACGCTATGTGTCACCGGTCACCAGAAAGGTGGCCAAGAGGTTCAGTGATCGGCGATCAGTTAAAATTGGATAGCTGGCAGTGACCGGCACCTGCCGGCCGAGATTTTTTGACACGACTCTTGACCTACAGTAATTAACCGGGAAGCGCAACAATTAGATTGTTTCACCTCAATCTCAGCCAAAAATGACCCGAATCACTCAGTCCAAAGTGCCTATCGGAGCTCGAGGACACGAATTAAAGTCTCCAATTCACAGCTGGGAAATCGGACCTGTTGCGGGCCCATTGGAGCCCAATCTTCCTTGCAGGCCAAATTGACCCAAATAACGTAGAAGCGCAACAAATTATGGTCCACAGTTAAGAGCACCGGAATGCATTTTTGGACCGGCCGTTGACATGGGTGTCTTAAGCGACCTAAAAACCTCTGTCTGCACTTAGCCCTTCTTCTCTGTGCACTTCACAGTAAAAACACGGCAGGGTGCATTTATGACAATCATCAGCTTTCTGATCGCCGATTCAACATGTCCCGTTTTCGAGCTTCATAGGGACCTTTCGGCCCAAATTTGTTTTAGGCTCTTGTTTAGGCTGCTTAATTTGATACCGTAGTGTGTCCTTGTCAATTCTTGGACATTTCGCGCCACTGAATGGTGTTAAATAACCGCTGTTGCGCTTCCACGTTATGTTGTGCTTCCCGGTTAATCACTGTACTCTAGGGCTCCAACCCGTCTCCGTTTTTGACGGGTTGACGGCCGGGACGGCCGGGTTTGGACCCGTCCGTCGGAGGTTTCAATGCACTTCCCAGACGGGACGGGTACGGTACGGGTTAACCCGTTGACGGGTACCCGTTCCCGTCCGTTTAACGGGTATGACGGGTTTGGCTACGGAGGGAGGACTCATAGTAATTTCTCCGCAGAGAGATCGAAGCATATTGTTCTTTTATCAATTTAGGCATTCCTCAGTCGCAAATAAGGGTACTCCCGAGCAAAAAAAAGCCTTGAAACAACTGTGTAGGCCATTTTCAGCCATCTCGGCCATCTCGGCGATGTTGAACTCATCATGATTTATCCACAGCACCATTCATCGTATTAATATTGAGGATAATTTGAGGGAGCATGAAATGTCAAGGGTCCAGAGACAGATTGAGAGTACCACTAATTTAGTTCAATCTGTCCCTGGACCCAAATACTGGTGATATTGAGCTACCTCCCGGCTCTCGAGTTCCCGTTCCCGTACTGTATATGTAGTCCTTGTGTGTATACTCTGAACAGGTTGGTTCTACCTTGTGGTTTTACCATCTCCACTGACCGCATTATGGCAATTTGGATCTGCAACGACCCGTCAACCCCGGCTTAAAACGGCCGGGAACGACGGCACGGCTATCTGCCGTCGAAACGGCCTTAACGGACGGGACAGACGGGACCCGTCCGTTTCCAGAGCTCGAGTATGGCCCCGACGGCCGGGTACACCCGTCCCGTCGAAAAAAACGGCCGTTTTTTCGACGGCCGTCCCGTTTAACGGACGGGTTGGAGCCCTACTGTACTCACAACTTCAGTCTTCAGAGTCACAGCCTTTCCACCCACTATACATCTTCCAACGCCCCTGAGTAATGGCCTTCCGAGCTTGGGCCTTTTATCAACTCGACTCCGAGTCGTTCCGACCAAGCTTAAATTGCGTTCAAGTCTGTCAAATCCGACCCGGGAATTTGTGCCGAAAATCTTCAAGTTGAACTTCATGCTGAAGGAGTATATAAGTGAAGCACCTCGTCCAGCCTTCAAGCCCTCTATGTTTGGCTCTGGGATAACCTATTGCGGTCTATCATCCAACCTCAATTATATATGGACGGAAAAGTCGCACAAGGTCCTTCTGGTCGGCCGTTCTTTCGGGCCATAGGATATCATATCATGGCGGTAACAAAGAACCTGCGGTTCACAATAATCAGTTTTCAGCTTCCCGAGTAAATCGCTTTCAGCGTACACCCACCGATGAGCACCGCGCTGCGCTTTCCCCCTCGCTGCATTTATTCATCCATCCATCTCTTCCTCGACTGCGATCCACCGACCCTTCGGATTCCGGTAATTCATTCGCTCTCCACGCCTCCCCCCGTCGCACGATACCCCTCCACGCCCCCAAATCCCAGCACGGATAGCCCGACGTCGATAACTAGCACCGCTCCGACGGAGATGTGTCTCAGGACGTGCAGATACGCGGCACGGTACGCCGGTGAGATCCCGAGGCCCGTGGCGAGAGACTCGATGCGCGGGAAGTGGGCGGTGACGAAGCGCATGGCGAGGAGGCAGAGGGGGTAGGTGACCGCGATGAGGGTGCAAAGCTCGGAGAGGAGGTCGAGGAAGCGCCGGCGGGTGTAGGACATGGTAATTTTGCACGTTGGAGGTTGAACTGCTCCAGGAGTGGGCTGTATTTGACGACAAGCTTCGTGTGGGTGACTGCGGCAGCTAGGCAATGGGAATATTCATTTATGGTGACACGGTAAATTGGTGGGGTGGACAACGGTAACGGCGGCCCGCCACGGAACACGAATGTTCGCTGCTGAACTCTCAAGAAAGACGAAAAATCTACGCGCGACTCTTCGTAGAGTAATATTCTCGATTATGTATGTATTTCCCATCTACGCCCTGACAAGGCCTGAGGGCTTGCTGGGCCTCCAGCGTCCGATCTTTTTCCACGGCGTTACTTGAAATGGAAACGCCGTCATCGGAGCTTGAGTTTCACACTCCCCCGGCCTCCATTCAGTCTTGCGGCGATATCCAAGGCCGCAGCCATCTACTAGTCAGAAGACAACCTTGGGGCGGTGTTACGAAGAAAAAATGCATTTTATTTGCTGGTGAGACAAGAGGCGAACGATCCAATCCTCATAAGTCCAAGACATCGACGACTGGCCATAGCTCGACAGTGTTTAGCTTCAATCTTGCCGATAAATTGTGAGCTAAACTGTGGCAGTGGATCGAAGTAAATTCATTGAGCCGAGGTTGTTGTAGAGAGATGAATACGCAGGCAGAATGATACAAATCCTGTTACAGTCCCGCTCAAAATCTGAGCATAAAGTGTGGAACGGGTGTCGGAGGTGCCCATCTAAACGCTACGTTCAAGAGGAGATTGCTCGCCATGAAAGTAAGGACATGCGCCTTTGGCAGCCGGTGGAGGGACGCCATCCCAGTCAGTGTACCCACACACAGCGAGGTGTAACGGCAGGTCTCCTTCTTTTCGACCCCCAGAGATTTCAGCACGTAGGAAGTAACCGGGAGAGTCATAGCCATACTCCCCATCCAGAGACCGAATCTTGGCGACGCGTAGCGCAGAATCGCGAAAGCAAAAGGACGATGTAGTGTCTGTCTCAAAAGTCAGTTACTGTACCATTTCGACCAAGTGTTCAGGTGACGGTGACACCCGTTTTTTTTTTTGATGTGTGCTGAAACCACCTTAAACCAAAAGAAAATTTATCCCGGAGATCAAAATTTTCCAAATTGATGAACACTTGGTCGAAATATATGAAGGTCCTTATTGGACAAAAGTATTTACGAGGTCTAGATCTGGCCAGATTATCAGATAATGGCCATATCTTGCCAGATCTCGCCAAATATCACCAGATATCAATCTATTTTTCACCATATCTCGCACTTTCTCTATATCTCGCCAGTTCCCGTTGTTTCTTGCCACATCTTTCGCGAACTCAAAGTTAGATTCCACGCCCAGATCTCGCAAGCTTGGGCCGAGCACTTTTCTTCAACCACATCAGCACTTTGAGAGTTCAAACTATTTCGCCAGAACTGAAGATCCTCAATTTGCAATTCCTCTGTTGCCAAGAGGAACACCGCATGTAAAGGCCCGATAAGTGTCGGCCGAGGATCGACACATGTGGGCCCGATCACCGCGCCGCTGCGCTCGCTCCCTACACATACTCCTGCCTTGCTTCTCCCTCTTCCATTACCCCCCCATGTCTCAACTGCCCGCCCGCTTAGGATGCACCCTCTGCCCTCCCACCGGTGCTTCCAAGTGTGCGAGCTGGGTCGCTCGCGATATCAACCCGCTCACCGGTCGCCCCTACATCAGACTTTCTACAGATTTCTTGAACTCACTTGAATATCCTTGATCTTGCTTGAATTGGGTAATCAGGTGTGCAAGCTACAAGCAACCAAGCCAGGTTCGAATCCCGCACAAGTAAAAAAAAAGTTTTTTTCTGTGAAGTGCACCGTCGTTTTCATGCAAATTGGAGCAACTCTTTTTGCCAAAAATATTGGGTTCAGGTGGAAAAGCACATTCAAGGGCATTCCAGTGCCAAGAAATCTGTGAAAAGGCTGATGTATCCACGCGCTGTACTTTCGCTTTCAAATTGGTTAACTGCCTTCACTCAGGTTATGTTCATAGATTCCAAACAACACCAACAAGCACTGCGCCGTACCGTGCGGCCATGGGTGGATTTCCCATCGTCCAATTCCCTTGCTCGATGCCACCGACCCGGCGTACGACTTTCAGCGGGGCCCTTGTCCCGAGTCCAATTGCGGTGGTTTTCATTCTGTAAGCACAGTCTTTTGATGCAGTTCCAGCGCTATACATTTTACTTAGAGCACACGCCCGTTGGACCTGCGGACATTTTGTGTGTGCGGTTTTCCGTTTATGAGCCACCCGCAGTCGTTAGATGGCGAGCCTCAGTGAATTCCCTCCTTTCACTCTCCTTCGTACGAGACTAAAACACCGAAAATTGTTATTCATTTCAGACCTGCTCCCGTCCAGTAAGCTCTATTTCCCCTTTGCCGACTGTGCTGAAGCGAAGCGCGTTAGCACCACTTTATCATCGGCAGTCGCCCCTCTCGCGTTTCGGGAGCCGCCAGTCAATTCCTTCCGCAGCCAGAACCCACTCTTTAGTTCGCACTTCCCGGCTGTCCCCGTCCCCGCTGCCCCTGTACTTCCAGTTTCAGTAGGGACCACCTCTGCACGTCGTACTGCAAGTGCATTACACAGTCTACCCCAGCACCAGGGATTGGTCGCCAACGCTTCAGCACCACACCGTGGCCCGCGCCATCCATACCCGGAGCAGGTTTCACAGGGCTCCGCCTTAGCCTCGAACACCATATCGGGCCCTTCTCCGTTCTCCACGCTGACTTCGGTCTCGGTTCTGATCTGGCCATTTGTTGTACGCCTCATTCTCTTCCTCGCTTTTACCTGCGCTGATTCCTCTTCAGGTTCCAGGTGACAATGCACCCGCTGCATTTGGCACTCCAATTCTCAAAATTCGGAATGAACTTCTTCTCAATTACGTTCAGGCCTTTGATCTTCATGCTCTCTACTTTCATCCCACCTTCCCTTCCACAGACCTTGCCTCAGCGCATGATTTTTCTCGCCAACTCGACGCACACCTGGTCAATGCCAACCTTCGACTAACGCTAGCACCGGGTGCCACCAACATATCAACTGTTGTCCCCTTGAATCAGCAGCCCTTTGTAGTCTTAGAGCCCAGCCGTTATCGCGAATTTACCACCTTTAGGCCCTGTTATACGATAAACGACAACTCGTTCTCCCTCGACACATTCAAGAAACTCAATAAGAAAGCACCCAACCCGAATCCGGACCCGCGTTATCGGCATGAGCCGTTGGTTATAATATGTGAGCACCTACCTCCAACTCGTCTAGACTTCTAGACTTCTGAGCTCACATCGCGCTCAGGCACCCGCTTTGATCACATTCACGGGGCTATCACCCACCGTTTATTCACTGACCAGGATCTGCCCGTCCACGGGCGTGATCTTGCTCATCCGTGTCTAGGTCTTCGTATTCTTACTCGCCTCCCTTACGTAAACACCCATCTCCTCCCCGACGTTGAATGCATGGACGGTTATTGTCCCCAGGGTGACAATGCTCCCGAGGTTAGTGTTTTTTTGTCTTCATTTTTCCGAGTTACATTTTCTCGACGCCACCAGGACACACTCCTAGTTAACCTTGCGGTGATTGCCGCACCACCATCAGCCCCGATCCACAACTTCCGTCCAGCCACGCCGCCAAATGGTCCGAGTCTTAGTATTATTCGTCAACGCTCCCCAACGTCTCAGGTTTGCCCCGAATATTGTTCTTGGCTGGCGCTGAACACTTCTTTCAGGCAGATCACGCTGGTGATCGTCGTGTCCGCCCTCGGCCAGATCAAACTCCCCTCCCATTCACAGTACGTTGAGCCGGACTCCCCTTTTCCAAGAGTCCGAAGTGACTCCCTTCCACTCCTAGCTCAACGCTCATGCCAATGCCGCATCATCTCAAGTCCCGTTCACGGCAAGTTACCCAAACTTTCCTCAAGGGTTTAAACTGACTCACCCTTATATTCCTAGCTCAACGCCAATGTTAATCCCATGTTATCAAGTGTCCCATCCGCGGTATTTTTACCCGCACCTTTCAAAAGAGTCTGAACTGACCCCCTCTCCTCCTAGCTCAACACCAACGCTGATGCTGTGTTGCCTCCCTTTGACGACGAAGACCCCGCACCGCCTCCACGCCCGCAGGTTGTTCCACTTGTGCCGGGTGTCGATGTGGCGTTGGTGTACAATGTCACACGTTGGCAAAACTTCGCAAAACTGGCTGTCGGCGACCGCGCTGCGAACCCCGTCTCAATCGCTGGCGAGAGTATTGACGCCGTGGCTGAGTGCCTCTTGCACCTGATCCTCCTCATCTGGGAGCGCAAGGACCACATGCCTGAGACCTTCGTTCTTCCAGCTGGGGTATCACAATGTGCCCGGCACGTATCCATTGACTCATTCTTCCAGAGCTTTTCGACCATCCGCATGTACGTCGCCGTTTTGAAGCTCTATATGTTTTGTTGACGGGCCTAGCGGCGACACCCCTGCCAATGTGTCTACAGGTCCTGGTCCCCTTCGTGCGATGTTTCGCGCTGCGGCCAAGCTTCTCAGTGCTCAGCATCGTTTCTGGAAGCCACTCCCCTCCTCGGCCTTCGTTGTTCCTAACCTGGGAGCGATACGGGACGATCCTCCGGCCACACGAGTGACTGCTTTCCATGCACATGGATCATTTCTCGCTCTCCACTGCGCCGTCCTTGGTCATGGCCCGCTCCCAATCAGCATTTGGCTTCTACTCGCCCTTTTCTCGGCAAGAAGGCGATGCTGATCCCCAAAAATCTCCTCCTCTACCTCGATCCTGTGGCGTATGATGTACTTGCACCCTGGTACGATTTTCATCAGGATACCCCGGTTCCACCAGCGTCGATGCCAACCCATCCCCTGCGGCTCTTTATGATAAATGTTTTGGACAGGCAGGTAGGTTGGCCGCGTTTCGGGTTGCTTCCTTCAACTGATTTTCCTTTAGCCCTCAGAGATTGACAATGAGCGCACCAAGGAGGAGCATGAGGCCTGGCTCATTATGGCTTTTTCTATGGTCCTCCTCGGTGACGCCACCCCCTTCAGCCACTCTGACTTCAAATCGATTTTGCGGGGCTTCAATTTGCATCTCAGTGGGAGGAGACTCGTCCAAGTTCGTTTTGTTTACGCATCCATTCCGCCTGCTCACCTAGACCCTAGACTCTCACCTTGCGAAAGCCCTTGGCCCTTTTCACCGCCATGTGTGATCGTCGCATTAAGGCTGTTGAGGATGTCTCCGACCATCTTGGAACCTTCATTACACGCTTCTCGACTGACACCACCACACCGTACTTCGTTAAGTTATTTGAGGTTCTGCTCAAGCAGTATCTAAATGGGGTCGGCCATCCGGAGGCCCTGCGTAATATTGAGGTTTCCGATGACCAGTTTCTGGAGCACAGAGCTGACCACCTTCTGCGTGCTAATCTTATGCTCGGTGCCGCCGGGGACACTGATATGTGCCCAATGGACAAGGACTGGAAGATCTCGGTGCGTCAGGTCTTTTCTGTGCCCGCCACCGCTGACCGTGCATGTTGCAGTTTCGATTCAATGGCCGTGTTGACTCGGTGAGCATACCCCTCTTTTACCTCCTTTTGGCCTAATCTATCTTTCAGACGACTGCGATTACTGCGCCTCTTCACTTCCACACCTGTTCATACGAAGTTGACGTTAAAATTGACCGAGGGATGGAGCAACTGCTGCTCAGCGGAGTCGACTCTCCTGCGCGGCTTGGGACGGCTTTTGAGACGTATCTTCACTCACAACTTCTGAGCCGTAAATACAACACCGTGTAGCAGTTGATGACCCGTACACAGAGAATATTCCTCCGCTGTGAATTCAACCGCTGTGCGCAACTCGGTGAATTTGTTTTCCCTCCACAGGCACTGATGGCCCATGCAGGCACCGTATGGTCCGCCTCCAAATGGGGCGTGTTTGAAGATCCCGATAACGAACGAGCACATGGCTGAGAGCCTGGCGATTTATAAAAAAAAGGATACACTCTCCCAACTCTTTGTGGATCCCCCCATGTCGTCCGATCCCCCTCGTCGCTCCGGTCGCCAGCGCCGCCCACCTCCTCACGCTGATTCACCCGTGTCCTTTGCAGCCTCTGCGCGTCTTACCCGCCCCATCGCAGAGGAAGAGCTGGACTCTTCATCCGACGAGTCAATGTGTTAGTAAATTTTGGCGCCCCTTTTAATGTACAAGATCTTCCCCGCCATCCAGTGAACGAGCCTCCCAATACTATAGAGCACAATAATGATCCTGATAGCGATATCGAGATTATTGAGGTGCCCGAAACCTCTCGTGAGTTATTTGTCCTTTCGGCCTTACAACTCTTGACTTGCCTCAAGGAATCCCGTCTTTAGCTCCCCCAATCAGGAACGGCTCGCCAGACGGTGTGGAACATCGCAGCCATGCTCTCATTGGTAAGTGGATTTCGGAATGATTCAGGTGGTTTCATCTTGATATGCTCGCCAGATCTTGCACACAACCTAGACCTGGAGTTGAATGATTATTTCATTTCCCCTCCCGACTCGCCGGAGACATTGTTTATGGAGCATATCGACGGTTTGTTGCGCCGTTTTTTTTTTTTTCAAAAACTCTTTCTGATTTGCTTCAGCTGTGGACGGTGATCATGATAAAGCCATCCTCTTCATCGCCGAGATCCATCGCATTAGAGGGACCGTCCCACCGGTGAATACCGCACCGATTGAGGCGCCAGTTGCCCCTATCATCGAGATGCCCGTTGTTACAGGTGCAGGGAAGGAAATTGATCTTGTTTGATTCGCGTCTGACACGGTCCTTAGCACCTGCAATGTACTTTGTTGGGATTCGGATAGCCCAGCGCGGTCAAACATTTGCACAGGTACTCAAATTGGCGGCCCCCGATCCTGCTCTCTTAGAACGCATCATTTCGGCGGGCTTCCCTCTGGGGAGGGCCCTGGCGGCACTCCACGGCCAAACCGGTCTCCGTGTCGGGACGTCCAACATGCCCGTCGATGCGGAGGAGGAGTTTGGGAACCGCCAGAACAACTTCTATGAGCTTGGAGCCTGGTCCTCGCCGATTCCGCGGCTCGCGGGCTTGACACCGGTCCCCGAATCACCGCTTCGATCCGGACTGCTCGCCTTGCGCGAAGTCAGTAGTGCCCTGCCGCTCTATGTCCTGTATATCTACGACGAGGTCAGTCGCTTCAATTGCGTTAATCTTATTCTAACTACCACAATTCAGCTTCCGGCCCCCATCCCGGCTGTTCAACTTGCTGATCTCTTTGTTCCACCGCCGATCGCTCCCCCGCCCGCACCTTCCGGTCCATCCACCGCGCCCCCCTCAGACGCCAAAAGTCAGTATTTGCGCCAGCATTTTCCAGGCCACTACGCTACCATCACGCATGCCAGGAGTACATTCGGGACAGCCTACCAGCATTGCATCATTGAGCGCTACACCATGAAGGTGGCGAACGAGATTGGGATTCAGTTCATTGGGCGGCAAATCCGCCCTGCTCAGGTGCCAAACGGCTTGGTTATTCAACTCAGCGACATTCCCCTTGCGGCTGGCATCCCGGCTGCAACCTTCCATTCTTTTCGCACCGAATTCAATAAGGTCCGCGACGTGCGCACGCGTCTCCGTAGGTTCGAAGATCATCGCCTTGACCTCCAGATCGACCCAAACCTTGTGGCTAATGTCCAACGCTTCGAAAGTCTGCGCCGACTCCTCGATGTAATGCTGGCTGAAGACATTGTCGACAACATTTTTCGCGCCGATACCACTGGAGACGTTCGCGCCCAAGCAGTGAATATGAGCATCGGGCAGTTGATGAGCGACGTCTCACCATGCCGCAATCTGCTCAAGACCTATTTTGCCTGAGACGGCGAGTTTTACCTAGAGCTTCAGTATTATGTAGTCCATTTGTGCTCAATGTGCCCGAAAATGCCTTCAATTGATTCCAAAATTATTTGTTACCATTCTGAACCACTTACGAGTGCATTGGGAACATATGAGTACATCTTATGTTCGGAAACTACAGTAAGCGCTACGACTCTGGCCAGGTAAATGTCTTATTATCACAGTTCCTGTCGCCGTTGAAATAACATCGGTGTTGCACAGAGCTCACGTTCCTCCAAGATCTACGCCCGAGGGCGGCCCAAAGAAATTGTGTCAGACTCACTGGAGGGTTCAATGAACGATATTCACTTGTGTTCTGCGGGGCCTCGAAAGTTAGGGCGAGCTTTGCAACCTGTAGTGACATCCGGGTTTGACCGGGCCACAGTGTGGAAAAACGGATAGGTTATCATACCTACGGTATAAATCATCATTCCGGCCGCGCAGTGAAAGTTAGGGCGAGCTTTGCAACCTGTAGTGACATCCGGGTTTGACCGGGTCACAGTGTGGAAAAACGGATAGGTTATCATACCTACGGTATAAATCATCATTCCGGCCGCGCAGTGCACATCTTTAAGGGCCAAGCAGCTGCTATATAAATTCCTGGCTGCCTGGCAGTAATTCTCGCGCAGTGGGCCAGGTTGGAGTTGTCCAAAGCATTTAAATAATGTTTGCTCTATTCCAACCTTCCCTGGATGTTACCCCCCAATATAGAAGCGTGGAAAAATTCGAATCATTACACCAGTGACCCTTACACACTTTGGGATTTTTAGATGAAGTGGTTGAGCACAGGAGACGAGTTTACTGTTGGTCCAAATGATCATAACTGACAAGCCTATTATACTCTTCTAGATGGATGTTGACAAGCCCGAGTCTGAAGATGAGTCGATAGCTGATAATCCCGGTCAAGAGGTCGGTACTAACAGCCGCGTCTTTCTATGAAGTTTAGTAAAGATTAACTGGGTGTGCAGGACGCAAGACAAGCGGTAGGCGGGCACGAGGTTGCACCAGAACAGCCGGAGTTTGTGCAGGGTTCAAGCAGAATGGGGAGAGTCATAGAGCAGCATTTTTCAGGTCGTTGATCAGAGTAGTTGTAAGCCGAAGACAGTTTGTACATATTTATGTGCCTCTTACTATGTCACCGCCACCTGCTACATCTATGTATACTTGCACACGATCAACCGCACCCGCCAAGTGCCACCCAAGCACCGCACGCTGATACGCCGCGGATCGGGACCGACCAGGGGGAAATGAGCTGGATACTGGGTCTCGATGTATGGCTAAACCACACACTAAACACACTCCAAATCAAACACCTAATCACCTCTCCGCTTGTATATGCGTTCGTGGGGTTCCAACCGAAGTATTACGGCTGTTGCAATAGCTGAAAACTAGGTTTCGACTTAAAGCTTTAAGTCGACCGTTTGGTTTCTCGGACCTATTGGGCACTGATGCGACCTTTATAGTTCTTAGAAGAGTTGTGGTTTTCAAAAAGGTTTGTGGTGATGGACACCGGGTGGTTGTGTGGTGAACTAAACTTAGTTCGACGCTGGGTTTGAACTGTAACCGAAGGTTGACAGGTTCCGCTGTAATATTCGCTGACGCTGACGCTGAGACACTAAAATGCTGACGCTGACGCTGACACTGACACTGACACTAAACGCTGACACTGACGCTGACCCTAAACGCTGACGCTGACGCTGCACAACAAATATAATCCAATCCCAATATATTGGTAGACACCAAAGTATCTAAAGACACTCAAATGTACACCGAATGGATTCCGTGAGACTTCCCGGACGGAGGCACGCGTTATGCTGTGCTCCTAACAAGAAGGGTACGGTCCACTGGCTTCCACCTAAGCTCTACCTCTACTTATATACTAAATCCTACATACCAAATACTACAAAACATGGAAACTCGAAACAGTAATGTACATAATGGTCCAAACGTTGAGTCCGTGAAGGTACGGACTCCTACTGAATACAATCTACTAATTTACATACGAATCTTGACTCGAAAAGGAGAATAATCTGCATGGATGTTGGTACAATTAAAATAAATAATATATGTCCGCTTCTGGCGTGTCCAAATAATATTCCAGCCTCGTCATGTCGTCCCAATTCGGTGTGTGTGACTCCTGGTGAATCAGCCTCGAGTCATTCGAGTCAATTCGAGTCATTCGTGAATAGCCATGTGAGTCTGTTCGAGTCAAGACTATTAATAGCTTCTTGGCATCACGATTTTGGTTTAGCCGGCGGCAAGACCTTGCTGCCGTTACTGCTCCCTTTGAGGTGCCGTTCCTGGCTACGCCGTCGGACCTTTCCGGTCCCCGGATCTTCGGCTTGATTGACAGGAAATGCCAACTCTACCGCAGACAAATGTTCTAGTCAACATAGGTTGCCCCTGCAAAGCTCCCATTCCTCAACCCTGGTCACGGATGGATAGTATTTCCTCCTGTCCTTGATTAGAGTGAACGCCCAACTCCTACGAACCCTGAGGGTTTGTTAAAAGAGAAGGCTTGACTTAAAGCTTTAAGTATGATTTTGACTTTCCGGCCAGTATTGACCTTCCAGTGAGTTCAGACCTTAAAGCTTATAGTATATACGCTGCTGTCTCCTAGCTAGCTGCCCGGACTGACACTAGCCCCTTTGCTGAGTGATTTATATAGCCGATTACAATACAGCTAGTGGCACTGAATGAGCAAAAATCACAAATTCCGCGCGTGGCCCAATTGCTGGCTTATCAACGCACTCAAGCATGGAATTTACCAAGGCCTGCTCCTTCAGCAATCTCTTCACGGGTTTCTTGGTCATCTATCCCCGAATTCCTTTACAGTTGTGGCAAATTCTGGGATACTCTGGATGTACGGGACCTCTACAATATCTCCGGCAAGGCCAGTATCAAACACGAGGGCGGGTATGTGGGAATGAGTTTGCAACTGGCGCCAAATCCCCTGGTGAGCCGTTTGGTGCTTATTTTCGCAAAATCTGTATTATAACCCATCCTCCGTGTCAATCCTCGTCCCCCTGCGACGATACAACTCTCCTAAACGTCCCTCACGATGGCCTGCCTTCGCTGGACCAACGAAACGCGGGAGGAGTCCGTAGCACCCAGCGTCATCTAGGTCAGTGCTTTTTACAGTCATTTCCGTAAAATCAGTGCTATATGACCCATCCTCAGGGTGAATACTTGTCCCCCTTAGACTATGGTACTCTATTGAACTTTCCCCACAATTTCTCACCCTCGCTGAACCCACGAAACGCGGGAGGAGTACGTAGCAGCCGCGCTCGTCTCGGGTAGGTGCCTTTTATGGTCATTTTCGCAAAATTTGTATTATAACCCATCCTCCGCGTCAATCCTCGTCCCCCTTCGACGATACAACTCTCCTAAACGTCCCTCACGATGGCCCGCCCTCGCTGGACCCACGAAACCCGGGAGGAGTCCGTAGCACCCGGTGTCATCTAGGTAAGTGCTTTTTACAGCCATTTCCGTAAAATTAGTGCCCCATGCTCAGCGTAGATCCTTGTTCCCCTTCGACGATATGACTCTCATGGACGTCCCCCATGACACCCTGCCGTCTCTGGACCCACGAAACGCGGGAGGAGTCCGTAGCAGCTGCGCTCATCTCCGGTAGGTGCGTTTTATGGTCATTTTCGAAAAATCAGTATTATAACCCATCGTCAGAGTCAATCCGTGTCCACCTTCGACGATACGACTCTCCCGAACATCTTCCACGATGCCCTGCCTTTCCTGGACCCACGAAACGCGGGAGAAGTCCGTACCGGCCGCGCTCATCTCAGGTAGATGCCTTTTATGGTTATTTTCGCAAAATCAGTATTATAACCCATCGTCAGAATCAGTTCTTGTTCCCCTTCAACGATACCTCTCTCCTGAACGTCCCCCACAATTTCGCACCCTCGCTGAACCCACGAAACGCGGGAGGAGTCCGTAGCAGCCGCGCTCATCTCGGGTAGGTGCTTTTTATGGTCAGTTTCGCAAAATCAGTATTATAAGCCATCCTCGGTATCAATCTCTGTCTCCCTTCAACAGTACTCTCCTGAACGTCCCCCACAACACTCTGTGTTTCCTGTACCCAAGAAACGCGAGAGGACTCCCAGCCACCCGCCGTCATGCCAGGTGGGTACACATTTAGCACATCCACTTTATTTGACGCGGCCTTGAGGCGACCACTGTTCACTGCAGCATTTGGTCCCCCATTTGCCAAATTTCTATATCTGTCATAAATATTGTAGTCAAGTCGGAAAATAAATACACTCGGTGCCGTGTTAACACAGCTGACTCGGGGTCGTTGTAGGGAAAGCATCGAAAGAAGATTCTAAACATCTGGAGGGAAGTCCTATAGTTGTGGTCATTCGCCTTCATGAAGCCGGATGGGAAGAGGCAAACTTCCGTCGCAAAGGTCACAGTAGACTTGGTAAATAAATACACTCGGCGGTTTGGTAAGAGGAAACCGTACAACGAGCGAATAAACATGATATGGGCCGTAGTAACCTGTATTCGAGAAGGACATAGGTAACTATCTGGAGGGAACGGTCACATTTCTACCATAGCTACGTTTTACAGAACCCCCAGGAGCGGTGGTAGACCTCAGCGAGTACCGATTATCGCCCTCGCATAGTGGTATAAACCCGTTCAAAACATCACTGCTAACATCCCAGCCCAGCACGAAGAGGCACTTTCCGTCTTCAATCAACGCGGCCAATCTCGCCTGGAGTTCACGACCCTCGCCAGAGTCCAGCCACTCCTCGTACTCAACACGCAGGTGCATCGGGCGCGTCACGGTGAAACTTCCCCGCGATGTTGTAGCTCGGCGGGATTCCAGCTCGAGCTCCAAATCTGTGAGGGCAGGTAGCCAGGAGTGAATGACCATTGCAATCGGCTCTGATGGCTGGACTGGATTCACGCCGTCTAATTGAAATGAGATGTCCACGGCACACAAAAGTGCGACACCTTTCGCCCCCGGCTCGGGCAAGAGATTTGGGTGTCCAAGTGGCGGCCATTTGCCAAAGCATAGCCAGTTCGTTAGATTGTGTGAGGTGGTTGAAAAACGCCTCAACGAAGGGGCAATGGCAGCGTGATCAAAGCAACCATGTATACGACCGTCCGATGGAATCTGCATTTCGAGGGACTCGATGTGGCAGGCAGAACGTTCCAGGAGATCTTCGAGGTGCGCCCCGTCCCAGCAGTTGACCAAAACAAGATGCTGAAGGGCTGGAAGAGTGACGAAGGTGAAAAGCCCTTCATGCGACTGGACACCAAATGTGGTAACGTTGGGAAGAACACATGGATTGAATGGTGATTGATCGAAGCTCGCTGTGTCTGCCGGGCAGCAGAGGTGGAGCTCAACAAGGTTCGCGAGATGCTGAAGGGTGTCGAAGAGATGTTCCGGACTCCTAGGGTGGAGAATGAGGTAGGTGAGCTGTGACCAAGGAGCAATGATACTGGGTCCATCCCAATGGAGACAGGTCAAGAGGGTGCAGTGGGAGAGGGCTGCAGAGAACCAATCTGCGGCCTCAGGTGCATCTGCGTGCAACGGAACCGAGAGGGTTTCCAGTTTGGAAAGGGGCATTACGCCAATTGGCAGAGAAACACCCGAGATTTCGAGGTTCCGGCAGCGCCCAATCTGCGACCACAGAATCCGAAGATGGTGAGGCTTCGATCCTCCTGGTGGGGGCCTGAGTGAGAGGGAGAGTGGGATCGAGTTTCCGCTTCTCTCGAGCCAGTGCTGAACCAGCTGGCCATTGGCTATGCAGCTGGGGTCCAGAGAGGCCCACAAACGGGATTGTGTGATGGCAATTCGACGCCAACAAACGCACACGAAACATAAGAGGAGGGGGGAAGTTGTGGCTGATGGCTTTGCGAGATAGGGGTGAGGAAAGTGGGATGCGGCAATGGAGTTCAGGGTTGGAAGAGTGTGGATGAAGATTTCGCGAACGATATCGTCAGGGACAGTGGGCAACATGACGGTGTAAGTCAGGGGTAGGACGGCACAGCCGCAGATGCGATCGATTTACATCACAATCGGAAGCAGAGAATGATCGTTTTTTTGAAAGAAATTCTACGCATAAAACTCGTTACATATCCGAAACGCCTCCGTCCAGACCAGTCGTCACACACCCATGCTACGCGATGTTACATCTACCACAGCCGCCAACTGATGATCGAGGAGCGCTATCTGCTCAGGGGAAAACGGTGAGTTGGGCGCCTCGCAGGGGACGTGAGAGTGTGTGGGGGGGCCCGAAGCAAAGGGACTTCGCTCCTCCCACTCGACAGGGTTCTCGTTGAGGAGGTGCGTCATGAGCTGGGGATCATCGGTAGCTTGCCAATCGATCCCATAGGCTGCGGGGTCCTCGATGTCCTCAGACGGTGGCCCAACACTTTGCTCAAGCCCACGCGGGCCGTCCCGCACTATGCTGAAGAGGAACATGTCGCGTGGAGACCGTGTGCGCTCACTGCGGATCTGGAGGTCGTGTGAATTCCAAGCCTCAGCCCACTCCTGAGCATTGGCATTGATGGCAGCTAGGAAAAGATGGTGAAGGAGCCAAATGTGGGCGGGAATGGCGGGGTTCAGGCCGTGGTTGACTTCGAGGTCGGTGAAGAACATCTTCCATTTCTGGCCAAAGCCGTGGGTTACGTCGTACCACAGGCGCTCAATACGCGTGTTGTGAACGCTCCTATATATTGCGTGAGTATTTTCGGTACACTAGCTCAGATAACGAGAACGCACCGGCCCCAGATGTATGATCCGTGATTAAGACCACGGTGAGTCTCCATGTAAACGGCGACAAGGATGTTCTCGGTGCCGTGGTCACCTCGAAGGCGGCTGGGGAGCCCGTGGCGTCCAATGGCCTCGTGAAACAGGTTGAGGACTGTCTCGCCGCGGTTGTTGCTACTCACACGAATCCCCGTGACGAGGCGAGACTTGCCATCGATGAAACAGTGGATGACGATCTTGAACCAAATCAAACCTGAACACAAGTGAGTTATGAGCGGGTGGCGGGCCAAAATAAATAAATAAATAAGAAAGACGCACCATGCTGGCCGTCGTGATGCCAAAGAGAGTTGGCGCCAGCGACATTGTACGGTTTGCGGTGGATGAAGCGAACACCGAATCCACCGGGTGCGCCATGGACCCGCAAGTATGAAGCCATTAGGCGTGCACTAGAAACGCGATATCCAGCAGCCTTCAGACGCCCACTCAGCATGCGCCGTCCAAAGTCGGGAAATACTTGGAGGATCGAAGTCAGGAGCGAGTCGAGCTCGGCATCACTGATAGCGGACATGGCGGGCGCAGTGGACGAGTATATGCGCGCCGCAGAGCCGTCAAGGCGGGTGGTGGCAGTGTATACAGGGTTTCCCGGCTCCACGAGGCCGTAGCGGAGCGCTGCACGACGGACAGTCCGAGCACTGCACCTGAAAACAGGTTTCAAATCTGTTGGTCCACGGAGAGAAAGCGCCTCGGCGAGGAAATTGGGCTCAATCTCAACACGGGGGCGCCCACGTCCGCGAACACGAGTCGAGACGACAATACTGGGGCCCGGCGCAGGATCGGAAGAGAGATGTCGAGCGTGGTCCAGACAGTCGACCATGGTGTTGACGCTTCTTTCAAGAGTGGCATATTTGTCCGGTGGAAAGGCTGCCCGGTGCTCGAATGGGATGAGAAGGCCAGATAAGAGGGTGGGGGAGGAGAACGGGACACCTCACCTGTTCAGCTGCTTGCAGGAATTGCAGCGCTTCCGTCACTTGGACGGTGAGCTGAGCATCAGCGCCGAGCTGAGTATTCAAGGTGCGCTCAATGTTGCGCTCCAGGATGTGGTAGGCCCCACGAAGATTGTTGACAGCCTCAGACATGGCAGGGTAGAAGGAAAGAGCAGGAACAGCCTAGAAGTTCCGGTGGTTCGAGTTGACGCACCCGCATATCCGACTGCGGAAGCCAACATCACCCAGATAAGACGGCGCATGGACAAGGCTTCCCGAGGGCTTGGCACCATGTTGGTGGATACGGGATCTTGTGAGATATGGTACGTTGAAAAGATAAACAATTCCTCCCCGGGCTCTCAGATATAACGAGAGCTGGATTGAGATCTCGCCAGATTTCAACCGTGGAATTGTTGCCATCAAGACTGAGTTTTCAACAATTGCCATATCTCGAACAATATGGAGCTTTATGGCCAGTTTTCACTATTCTGGTGAGAAATAACCACATGTAGCCAGATCTCTCGGCCAAAACGAGAAAACACGTATTTTTGTCCAATATGGTCCCTCAAAGAAATAAGTAGTACAGTACATCGCAGTCGAATGGTCAGTCGCATTTCGAACCGCGGGGGCCCTGATGGCGCCTTCGATTGCGTATGGAAGTCCACCCCAGACAGCACTGTATATGCTTGCTGCTGTCCCGAGTCCCAATACTGAAGCCCTACCATCAAACATTTAATTTGTCTTCCGACGGCTTCGGAGGTGGCACATACTCCAAACTGGCCAGCGGGCGTAGCCTTCCCTTTCGATCGACCACCTGTATTAATTGATGAGCGTTATCGCCCATGAAGACGGACGCCTCAAGCGTAGATGAGGGTCGGTAACAATGTACCTGATGTACGCGTCCACCACACGCGTACTATGCCGAGGCAAGCCAAATCAGGAACTATGTGGAACATCAGCAACGTAATAACAGCAACGTGGAGTTTTGAACTCGAGCTCCTCATTGTCACTTGGCATGTTCGTCTCTGGTTCGCCTGCCGCATGTCCCAACGTAGGGTTTCAACGCAATTCTGCCATTTCGTTCCCCTACGCAATAAGAGCCCATGCCGAGTCGGCAACGTCAGACTCGCACTTTTAAATCGACCTTTCGACCGTGTTGAACGTTGGACGTAAAACGCGGGGGGGATGGAAAGGTACAATGACTCTTCAGGGACACCCCTAGCAGCGCATTTCTGCGCATTTATGATGAGCTAGCCGACGCAAGCCGTTTATGGAGTCGTGTTCCGTGACGCTGCCGGCGCTCGGCCAGACGGAATTGAACGCAAAACGCCTGCCTCATGATCAGCTACACGGATTATTCTATGGAGGAAGTCGTGAGTCGCATTTTGGAACTGATGTAGCCAAAAAAACCCAATGATCATTTGAACTTTGTTCAAACTTTGTTGAGACACCAAAAGAGCGGGATGACTCTAGTGTTGCCGCGGCTCGGCTATGGCTGGCTCCCGAGCCGGGCCGACTAAAGCCGGCTTAGACCGGCTGGCTCATGTGTAAGCCATAGTCTCTCGTAGACAGACACTACAACAATTCTTGCTCGTACCTCGCGTGTTGTAGTCTGTTGATTAGAGTGGTCAGTTGATCGCTAGCCTGCTTATTACCAATCACCAATTTTCTCGGATGTTAAGGTCAGTTCTTTGACGCGTTTTTTGCTAATACATGGCCTCCCCGACACTGAAGGGATCGACCTAAGTGTTGCCTCCAGCGAACTCTAGTTTCCAGGCCTCAAGAACGAAGAGGTCGAGATTTGATGCCCGGCATGCCGACGGCATACGCCAAAGGCCGAGATGTTGGTTCAAGCTCAAAGGCAGAGAAAAAAAAAAATTCTGAGGAGACATATACCTTGACAAGGAGGTGAAGTATACCAATTTGTTTGAATTTTAAATACTGAAGGTTGTATGGAGCAGTGTGAAGGGAAGGGGAAAATGATTTGTAATCACCTGCCAAAAGATTGGTACTGTACTATTTCGACCAAGTGTTCAGGTGACGGTGACACCCGATTTATTTTGATGTGTGCTAAAATCACCCTAAACCAAAAGAAAATTTATCGGCCATCCCGGAGATCAAAATTTTCCAAATTGATGAACACTTGGTCGAAATAGTACAGTAATAAGCAACCTACTTGACCACAGTGGCGCGGTCACCTCCAGACTAGCTCAGCCACGGCTCAGGCTCAAAATGATAAGGTACCTGATTTACTGTAGTGTTTCGACCAACTGTTCACAGGTTGTGACGCGTGACCTCAAGTGTTCAGAAAACCAGGTGTTCAAAGCGTGGGAATTTGCCTTAAATGGTAATTCAGGCCGCGAAAATCCAATCGATGACATCAATTTCGCCCGAATCCGATGATTTTGAGGCCTGTGATGTGTTACGATGTACAAAAGTGTTCAATTCACAAACCTCTGTGACCTGTGACGTGAACACTTGGTCGAAACACTACAGTAATTGCATTGCGGCTTTTATATTTGGTCCGTTGCCAGTGCAGACTCTCCCAGTGCATGGACAAGCTTAGATGTCCACACTATCGCTTTCAATTTGCTCAATTGGTATAAGTTGCGTAACATTGTCACCTAGGTCACGGAATGTGACCCATCAAACGTCAAATTCGGGGAGAAAATGTCATGGAAAGTATTGTCACAACAAACTGCATATATACCACTCATTCATAAGTTTCTCAAATTCAGCTGAGCCGCGGCTGGCTTATTTTTGGCTTGGCTTGGCCGGCTAGCCGAGCCGCGGCAACACTAGATGACTCGGCCCGGGTAATGCGATCATCGACGCCATCATGTTTGTCACCGCATTTTGCCACTTGAACTCGAATGACAAACAAGCACGAATTACCCATCTGCTCTAGGCAATCGAACAAATCGAACAAATCGAACCTCCAGGCAGGCGGTGTGCAGCACGACGAAATGGGACTTGCCACCCACGATCCGCTCACAAGGAGCTTTCTGTGGAACCTGAACGAACCCTCGCTCCATGGTTTGGTTCGAGTGAACCGTGTAGACCACGCGCATCACTATCTGATAGAAGAAGGACTTTCTTTTTGGCAACATCTAGTCCTTGTTCACCATCTGTTCTTGTCCATCAAACCCTTTGGTGCGACGAGGGACACAATCAGTGTCTTTGTTTCTTCAATCTCGCAGTCGACATTCTAGGTTGTCACTGTCAACTCCTTGGCCTCCTTCTGACATGCACCAGGCGCTAAATGGTCGTGCGATCCCAATGACCAACGGTGTCTGGCCAAAGGAGGAATTTCTGGCCAAAGGAGGAATTTGTCAGCGTCTATCTGTTGGTCATCTACCTGTTCTTGTCGATCCAGCCTTTTGGTTCCGCGGGCGATACACTTTTCCAACATTGAGTCTTCGTCTTAATCTCCCAGTCAAGTTTCAACGTTCAAGGACGCCTCCGCCAAAGCGCTAAATGATTGGGTCCTGCTCAATGACTCGGAACTCTCCGGCTTATAATCTCTTCAAATCCCGCACTATGGATCGAAATTATCACCCACACTTCTCCTTCCCCTTGTGTCTCGCATTCGCCGTCGGCTCAAGATTTCGAAACTCGTGGGTCTGTATCCCCGGCGCGTCATGATTCTCCGAAGTTTCACTACCGCTTGCGGCTGCTTGCGGCCCCAATTACTACCTCTCTGCCTCGGGTTGGCACGGAAATCGCGGCAAGTCAGACTTAGTCAATATTATTATCCCGTCATCGAAGTATTTCTATAGCCTCCCTGATTCGCGACTGAATATGCGAAGCGCTTCCGTCCAGGGGTGCGTGCCATGTTAATGACACCGCTTACAGCTCTCATTTGGAGTCTTTCCTCGTCTTTCAGGGTAGGCTAAAGTAAGTGCCTATTTTCGTCCTAGTCCTTGAGCTTCCTCGATGCTGTTCCTCGATTCGATTCCAGGGTGCGAAAAAAATTCTCGAAGCCGGCATAGAATTTATGCAACAATCCGCCGGCGGAGGTAGCGGAAGAAATTGACGCCCTTCGCAGACCACGCTCTTGCACGTTGTAAGTGTTGAACAGGCCAGTTGTCGGTCGTTCACTAATTTTCGGCCTCGTGGAGCCTTATTAGCTTTTAGCGAGTGCCTGTGCCTTCACGGAACACGGTCGGCAGGGAACATTCCGGAGACAACCTGGGACAAATGGCAAACAGTGTGAGATATCCGGTTCGCCAATTCAAGCAGATTCAAACTGACGTTAGCCATACTGACGCGTATCATATTTGGGGAATCAAAGGTAGGACCCACAACTTGTTCGTCGAGGAGTTTCGCTGAAATTGGATATCCAACTGATGTCAACCTTGTGCAGGGAAACTGTAAATGCGCGTTCCTCCACGCGTTATTTGCGGACCGAGAAAACAACCATGCGTCTGGGTACATACGTCACAAGGACGGTCGGATACCGACCTTTGTTTCGCGCCCGCCGTAATGATGGTCCATTGCCGACGGAAATCGCCGGCATTTATCTCTGTTCTCTCCGCGTACGGTCGCCTACCGAGGCGTTCTGAAGAAATGCCGGACCCATTGTTTATATTCCTTGCGGTGCCAAACCTGTACGGTCGACTAATTGCGAATTTCACGGCCCATCCGAAACTGAAAAAAAAGTACAGAGACCGAATTAATCAGGCACGCTTAGCGGTTCTGCGAGCCCGGAACCCTCAAACTACATCCCGAGAGCCGACGACAGGAATTTTGCCGTCTCCCATGAGGTCTTCGCGGGTCAATAACGATTTGCACGCCGCGTTTCATTTCGCCTGTCCTTTCCTGAGCGTGGTGCGCCTCGAGGAGGAGAAATGCCGTTGCGGTGTGCGAACGGACTGAACATAATCGCATCGATGTCGATCCAACAACCGGAGCGCGTAAATCAGTTCGCGTTCCAAGAATCCTCAAAACCCTTCATACTCTGCTTTCTCCGGTGGGAACTAATATGGAGATAATGCCGCTCACATGCCGGAGTTTATCTCCGCCTCATCTTTATCGCGCAGCGCGCGGGGTGAGATGTCGCCCTCGTGAATTCAAGATGGAGCGCACCTCGAGGCTGATCCCTTCCCGCAAGGCGCACCCTGCACTCGCCGGACGGCAAGCAATTCATTCCATTCCAATCGCTGGCGAATCTTCGCACCGAATTTGGGTGATCGCTCCCACCATCTGGGCGGAGGCTCCTTCTTAGGACTCGTCCGCCACTCTTGGCACTCTATCTGTTTCCTCCACGACGCAAACTTATAAAAGGCTACTTCGATGATCCTCGTTCCCAAATCTCTTCCCTGCGTTTAACAGTGGAGTCTCTCCTCTTTTATCTGGAGCTTTTCCGTCCCAATCTTCGCGGCCCACCTCAATGACCAGCTACGGAATGCCCTACATCCTGGAGGACAGAAGTGGTCGCCTCACCGGCACCGAGTTCGTCGACATTCACGAGCGGCTACATTTCACAATTCGTTGCACGGCACGCGACGCTTGGCATACGACTTTTATGATATACAATACGAATCCCAATGTCTTTCAAAGTGCCATCCCGAAGCCGCTCGTCGGACTCAACTTTGGCGCTAACAACGCTCTGGGCACGATCTCATTCTCCTCTGTCCCGATGCCAATGCAGAAGTACCTCACCAAACATGCGATGGGGAGGTGAGTCACCGCTGTAATTGCACCAGATTCTCTTTGTTGACCCGCCCGTCGATCAGTTCGAAGGTCCGGCGATTCGTCGCTTCTGACGGACAGACCTACCAGTGGGCACGGCGGACACAGCCGAATCAAGAGTGGACCGTGCGTTTACTTCCCTCTTTGTTCTATCTGAAAGCAGCTCACTATGTTTTTTTAGTGTACGAACACGAATGGCTATGTTATTGCCTCCTACAGCTTAAAGGCGCACGGCGAGCCCGAGTACAGCGATTCCTCGGGGTGTATCTTTGAGATTGCAGAGCAGTTCGGTGCTTTGGTGCCTGGTGCGTCGGCAGGATGTCTGGAGGATTATCTGATCTCATCTCATTTATAGAGATGATTGCTTCTCTGTGGATAATGCGGCACATCGCCGCATACGACCTCGCCTAACACCGCCTACAATGTCGGGCCAACGAGCCGCGACTCATGAACCGCGCTTCCACCACGCCTTCGCCACGAAATCACGATATTATTATTCACCCGCATAATCATCCAACATCAGCGTGGACGCACATAGCAAACCTAGTGGTAATTACTTTACCTTGACTTATATTTCGTGTATATACTGTATTTTTATCGTTGCAACAAATGTACTGTTAAATGTACCACCTGGCTTGCCGACCATGGTTTGAGCTTCGCGGCATTTTTGAACGCCGATGTCCCCGAACTTATGTCCCTTGCCACTTAGGGTGGTTCGCAAGGCAGTTCAGCCTGATGGAGCATCAGGCCGACATCCTTTCAACATGCGCGGGAATCGAGGTCCACCTGCCAACTATCTTCTCTTTTTTGTTCACTTTCGCCGAACCACCTTCTCGGGGTCTCTCAAATTGAGTTCATCCTTTTCTTTCTTTTCCAGACGATATCGAATTTCATGCAGCGACCCGAACGAAAAGACGGGCGGCCAGGGTTCAAGTTATTATCAAAAAATTTCAAATTAACCCGCCGGCCAAGACATTAACCCGAAGGGAGAACCGAACCGTACGTTGCATAAATATACGCCTAGAAGTCGGATGTGGAGCATATTGTACGACCTCCTCCACTTCATTGTCAAAAATGGTGACGAGGCTCGATTCGCATCCGACGTTGTGAAGCAACCTCTTGCTTTTTTCTCCCTCGTGGCTGAAAGTTCATTTTACACGCAGTTCGATGGTTCTTTCTTGTTTGATGCAGAGGACGCAGTTGGAGTGATTGAAGACACCGGAACTCGCAAATATCAACGTTCAACTCCGGTATCGAGGGGTACGAGAGCCCAGCCAGAGAATTCGGATGGTGCATCACTACTGCTTGCAGCTGGCGCATAACTGTAACAATGTCGCAGGCAAATTGAGGTTCGACTCCCCGCGTCCGAGTGCAGCCGCCTTGATGAATTTCTTTTCCCGGGCCTCACCTCGTTTTAATCAAACGACGTTGTTCTCCATTCCGTGACGGCTTCTCACGGGTCGTTTTGCAATTCGAACTGCAGTAGGAACACAATGATTTACAAAGGAACACGGATATACTGCTCGTGAGCCTTTCAACGTGCAAAGTCCACACACGAGCGATATCCTTCAAGCATCGACAGTGACCCAGCTGTCGCGCTTCTTCTCCCTGCGAATCATCATCAGCAAAGATAACCAACGTCTCAAAGGAATAATCCTCACGCTTTCACTTTCTTGCTGCCCAGAACGAGGACGATCGTTTTGACCTCAAACCCGCGGAATCTCAAATTGAGCCCAAGCTCGCGCTCACCTTCGGCAGCATCGAAGCTCCGCACAGTGAGCGGCGTGCCCTCAGCGACGTCCTCGAGCAGGTTCGTCTCATAAGCGTCCTCCACGCCGAGCCCGCCCGCGATGCGCAGCTGTGCCTGCGCATGTCCACCGAAGGCCTCGTACAGGCGCAGAACAATGGTCTTCTTTCCACCTGACTTGAAGACGTCATCCTCGCCGCGCTTGACGGTCTCGAGAACCACGTTTGGCGCGTCGAGGACGGCGAACGGCGAGTGGTGGGCGAGGGTTTCTGCGGCAGCGCCAGGAGCGAGAGCGCGGACTACATACAACGGATGATAATGAATTTGAGCGACGAAATGGAAGGGCGAGACACTGACTGTATAGGGGGGAATTGAAGAGATAGGCAGCAGTGGGAACATCCGACTCCAAGAAGTGTCCCTTGTGCGGGAGGACGGCCCAGGAGAACGTGTGCTCGCCTGAGAAAAAGCTGCATCAGCAAGGTCCGGTGAATCAGATCAGATGCGCACCCTGATCCTGCTCTGCGTCCGGCTCCGTAGCAGCACGAAGTAGGGAGATAAGGAGGACATTCCCCTGGCAGGAGAAGCCGTACTTGGATTCGGAGAGGAGAGCCACACCGTAGCCGTACTCGCTCAGGTCGGCGTATTTGTGGCCGCAAACCTCGAACTAAGGAATGAAAAATCAGCAAGAGGTTGACGCAGACGAGTTTTGAGGAGGAGAGAATGAGAGTGTGCCGGTGCTTAGAGTATTGCAGCGGAAAAAAGAAATAGGGGTAGTTTGCTGTGTTTCGATCACAAGGCGTTGCCATCCCAAAACGGAAAGACAGTGCCGTCCACCAAGTTTTTCCACCGGGCTTTCAGCCCAGTAGATCACGCGGGAGGCGCACAAAAACCATCTCAGGAGCACAAAGAAGCCACACCGAGAACCGCGAAGCCGCTGGGCGACACCAAATCGAATATTACGCACCTTCGCCATATCCCAAGTCGTATTCTTGTGCGTCGGACGCTGCACCCATCCAAACTGCGTCTCGTACGTCGCGTTGTCGCTGGTAATCGCTAGCGGGATCTCGACTAGCACCCAAAGCATCATCAGCATGTAAATCGCGAGGAAAGTACTCTAGAAAAGACGCACACTTGAGGAACTCGTGGCGCTGGTGCCAGTCGACCCAGGCGTCGAAGCGGAACATGGAGCGCGAGTCCAGCTTGGTCGAGGCTGTCGCAGCGTCAATATACAGAGCAAGACATGAATCGAGAGCAGCGCACCCGGGACGGCGTCGAGGGAGATCTGCGAGTGAACCCCCGTCAGGTGGGCGGAGATGCAAAAAAGATAGAGCAGACGCACGGTGACACTGATCCGACTCTGCCCATACTCCACCTCCGCGCGCACCGACGCCCGCAGCGGGCCCTGCGCCACGACCGACACCTTGGAGAACTCGAGCTGTGTCGCCTTCTCCAGATGGTGGATCTCGACGTCTGCGCGCATACACAGTCAGAGGCGGGGAAAGGAGGAGTAGGGAGGGAGAGAGACGCACCCCACGCGTCCCAGAAGTTAGGACGATCTTCGAATATGACGAGCCCGCCGGTAGCGCCTTCCTGGATGAGCTCGCGGCTGCAACAAGGTCAGTTTTTTTTTCCGCCAGCGAGAGGGGAGTCGTACTCAAGCTGACAATCCAGCAGACTGGTGATCCGACCCTTGGAGATCGTAAGCTGCACGCTCGCATTCCGGAGCACAAAGTGGTCCGCGCCGTTCGTGTACACTGTCCCGCATTATCATCGTCAGCATTGCGCTGATGAAGGAAGGAAGGAGAACGCACCTGACACGGGCGTAAAGCCCCACGCCTCCGTCACAGGCGACGCCGCCACCACCGCCGGCCGCGCCCCGGCCGCGCACTGCACCACCGCATACCCCTCCTTCCCGTCCGCCGCCAGCTGCGCGACCTGCGTCCGGAGAGCGCTGTTCCCACCCGCGAGCGGCACCCGCACGACCTCGCGCCGCGCGAAGAACGTGGTGTTGTACGCGACGAGCTCGTTGAGCGAAGCGGCCGCGGTCGCGGGACGGATATGCCCGCCGAGGATCACGTCGAGCGCGTCGTCCAGCATCTGCTCGCCCGCCTCGCGCACCTCCGCGTACAACTTCTCCGCGTCGTCGTACACCATCCCGCTGGCGACCTCGTCAGCACACCACACCCTCGCCGCACGAAGCCAAGCCACTCACATTGCCGACCCAGGGAGTACGTCGTGGACTAGTCGAAACGCGCGCGTTAGTAAGCTCGAGCGGGGCGTGGGGAACAAGAGGCGTACATTGATTGAGCAACACCTTCTCCCAGGCGTCGTGCAGCTTCTCCTGCGGGTAAACATACTTCTTGCTCCGCGCGAGCGACGCTAGCGTCGCCACATGCTCCACATCACGCAGCAAAATCTCCGAGTGCCTGTTTCCCTTCTTGATCGACCCGTGCGAGGTGTACGTCCCGCGGTGGAACTATATTTCGTGCGTCAGCATGACACTCATCATTTTCGGACGAGGGGAGGGCAGGGGGACGAGGGGGAGGAAGGGAAGGGAGGAAAGACGTACCTCGAGATAGAGCTCACCACGCCAGCTTTTTCAATTGTGAGTCCGAATACGTGTGCGAGGAAGATGGGATTCTACGCACTTGGGGAGCACTTTGCCGGCGTCGCTGCGCGCGGAGAGGTGGTCGAAGAACTCGTCGACCGAGCGCCCCATCACGACCGGCGGCAGCTCGCGATGCGCGTTCGTCACCGCGCGGATGCGGCGCAGCTACAGATCCCCACCAATGCATCAGCAGTCATTTAACGCAGCGTAAGGAGGGACACACGTTCTCGAGCATCGCAGGCAGTGGTCCCCCTCCACCGTCGCCGTTGCCAAAGACGAGCAGCGAGGTGTCGGAGGACTCCAAGTTCTATAAAACGCACGCGTCAATCCGCTGGTCAGTGTGCGGGGAACTAGAGGGAGAGACGGACCTTGTGATTCGAAATCGCGCGATTCACGTCCCCGACGGTCGCCTGCGCGGTGTACGTGTCCACCGGCGTCATGTGGCAGAGCACCTGCGTCCCGTCGATGCCCACCCAGTTGAAGGTCGAGTGCGGGAAGGTGTTGCTGCGCCGCCGTGAGCTTCAGCCGGGTGGATGGTGAGGGAGGCAAATACGCACATGTTATTCCTGCGGGAATGTCAGCACGAGTAGAAAGCAAGGAAGGGAAGGGAGGAAGAGACGTACCACGAGAGCTTCTGTGTGAAGAAATACTTCATGCCTACCCGCATCGTCAGTGCCGCACAATGAGCAAAAGACAGGAAAAGAAGGACCCACCCGCGCCCCGAAGCAGCTGCGGCAGCGCACCCGTAAGACCAAACGAATCCGGCAGCCAGCCCGTCTCGCATCTGCGTCCTCGCGTCAGCTTTTACTCTACTCTGATCCACATCCACGAAAGCGTCTTTGCTCGCATCCGTGACGCGACAAAGCGAAAAGAATAAGGGCCGCACGCACCGCACCCCAAACTTGCTCTCGAAATACCGCTGCCCATAAACCATTTGCCTCACCAGCGCCTCGCCCGAGGGCAGGTTCGCGTCGTGCTCGACCCACGCGCCGCCGATGGGGTAGAACTTCTTGGCTTCTACCTGCGCGGCGATGCGCGTGAAGAGGGTGGGGTATTGCTGTGGGGAGGAAGTGAGTGAGTGAGGATCGTGCGCGGGAGGGAGGGAGGGCAGGGGAAGCGGGGGGTGCGTCTTAAGACGAAGCGGTGGGGAAACGGGGGGTGCGTCAAGACAAAACGAATAAGGAAGGAAGGGAACGCAAAGAGGAAACAAGAACGCACCTGCTCAAGCCACTTCCACTGCACCGCCTGACTGCACGCAAACCGATGCTCGGGATAGCGCTCCATCAAGTCCAGCTGCGTCGCCCAAGAGCGCGCCGTCTTCTGCTGCGTCACCGAGTACGGCCACAGCCACGCCGTGTCGATGTGGCAGCTACGCGCACGCATCGTCAGCTTATCACGTTTTCAGCCTCGCCCTCCCTCACCCTCCCTATCCCCAGCCCGCAAGGACGAGGGAGAGAGAGAGAGGAAGAGGAAGAAAGAGGAAGAGGAAGGAAGAGCCGACTCACTGCCCGATCCCCCACACCAAACTCCTCCCAAGCTCGCTCCCCTCGTCCGCCCCGTCGTACACGTCCGCGCCCCAGTTATTATCCTTGTCCCAGTCGGCGCCGAAGACGCGCTGCGCGATGAGGCGCGCGCGCGCGATGGAGGCGGGGTCGGTGGGGGAGAAGGCGTTCATGATTGCGTTGGCGGTGGTTAGGGCGAGGTTTTGGAGGCTAAAGGAGAGGGAGGTTAGCGGAAGAAGGGGAGGGGAGGGAGGGGGAGGAGGGGAAGGAAGAGGAGACCGAAAAGAAAGAAGAAAGGAGGGAATGGAAGTCCAGATCAACGCTGGCACATCCTGGAATACCAAGCAACGCCGCCCGTATCCCCCACGGATTCGCGAGCCCGATACAGCCAGACCCGCGCGGCACGGTGCTGGAGTGCGCGGATTCGTACACACGTATGACGAACCGGAGCACCAAGGATACCCGGGCCTCTCCGCCGTACGCGTCCTCCCCAGCCCGCGTCTGTGAGCAAAGCGGCCCCGCGCAAGCACTGCACCCACACTTTCCGCTGCTCGTCGGCGTGACCGCCGCGGCGCCTGCGAGAGCAAGAAGCGCGCCCTGGGATCGACACCTCAAGACCGCCTCGGCAACCCGCACAAAAGCGGGGATCCTCGACTACAAGAACGTCTAGCTCCATGTCACCGACCCTCGCACGCGCCCGCCGCCCACTCTGGGATCCACATTCGTGGTACCAACTTCCCCGCACATACGGCACAGGAACCCACCAGCGAAACTACGAAGCAGGTACGCTGAGTTAGCCCTCCGCGTCGTCCGCAGCTAGCCCCTTCTCCGGGCACCGTCGGGGCGGACTGAATATAGCTCCCCGTCGTCGCCCGACTGCCGTCGATCTGAAACGCCCACGGTGGGCGCGCGCATCAACTCCTCCATCCTCCGCGTGCGCATGCGCAGCCCTATATCTCAGGCAAATAGAGCTCCACCCCGCCGTCGTCTCCCTGATCTGCGTGCTCCCCGTCTGCGTCCACGTCGCGTCCGTGCCTGAATACGCGGCAGGCAGGCAGGCGCAAGATCGAGTGCATCCGATCTAGTTCTCAGCAGATGGAGGCGTCCGGCAGCGCCGAGATCGTGCCGCGTGAGGTACAGTACCAAGCTGAATCCACAAAGGACGCCGCATGCGCAATCGCACGCGTTCGCACGAGCTGCATCGACCCCGCTCCACGGAATCTGCACCCGCGCACACCTCCCGCCGGACGCGTGCGTGCGCGGCGTTCACGAGACCCACCCGCGCGAGCTTGACCGCGTGTACATGGTGGGTCTGAGTCTCACCCGAGCGCTGCATCATCGCCCGCGACCCCGGTCCACGGAATCAACACGCCCAGCGTCCCCGTCGGACGCGTGCGTCGCCACCATCGCGCCCCACGGTCACCCGACGCCCTCGCGAACGAAAGAAATACGGGCAGATTAAGGGAGAAAACGACGCGAAAACGAAATAAAGTGGGGCAGAGAAAGAACACACACCTCGTCCCCCCGCCAACATTCTCCACCACTTGTCGTAGCGCGACAAAATCCCACCAGAGACGCCACGCGGGGGCGTTGGGGATGACGAGGGCGGCGGTGGCGAGGGTGAAGGAGCGGTTCGGCTGGAAGGAAGTTGTGAGTAAGAAGTATTTAGTATTTTGCGAGCAACAAAAGGACAAGAAGGTGGGTAAAGGAGAGGGAAGGACGAATAAATGAACAAACGAATGAAAACGAGGACAAGGCGCGCGTTATCAAGTCCGACCATATTGCGCGCGCCATCGCCCGAAGGAAGAAAATGGGAAGGCGGACAAGGGAAGGTGGATAAGGGAAGATGAAGATGCGAAGGCACGCAAATGCAAGCGGAGGAACAAAAGAAAAGATGCATGCATGTGGTATTGGCGGCAACGCCTCGCCATGCCCCCAACGCGTCGCAGCGCCGCGTCGAGTCGACCGGGGAGACCCGACTCGCCTCGCCATGCCCCAACGTCGAACGCGCGCGCGCGTCATGAAGTCAAGTGCGCCACCGCCCGGAGGAAGACGGGAATGATAGGAAGGGGGGAAGACAGGAATAATAGGAAGGAGGAAGGCAGACAAGGGGGGATGAAGATGCTGACGGCACGTAAACGCAAGCGCAAGCCAGGGAATATGAGGATGCATATGCGTTGCATTGGCAGCAAGGCGGGCGGGAGACGAAGGCAACGCGTTGCAACGCCGCGTCGAGTCGCCATGCCCCCCACGCGCGCACCAACGTCGAACGCGTCCAAAAGACCTGCGCCTCACCCCGCTATGCCCCCAACGCGCGCACCAACCGCGAACACCGTAGCCGTAGGGTAGAAATAAGACGAAGAACGCGCACTCACATCTGGCGGCCCGATCCCGCCCCCGTCCACGCCAAACATCCCATTGCACGAGCTCTCGATGACGAGGTCGTGGGAGCCTTGAATTCAAGTACAGTAAACTCGCGTTAGAATCGAGAGGGGTATGTAGTGGGAGAGGCGCAACGTACCTTGCGCGACGGCCTCGGGGGGGATAATATACTCGACGCGGCGGTCGCCGCCGTAGCCGCCTGTGATGCCTTGCAGCGGGGTGCCGTCCGTGTCGAATATCATGGCTTCGCAGCCTGGGTCGAATTCGACTAAAACGCGCGTCAGCAGTGAGCGTCCCAACAACTCCCATTCAAAACGCAAGCGAAATGAGGTGAAGTAAAGACTGAAGTAGAGTAGGGATTGAAGTAAGGGAAGCGACTCACAAGTAACCCTCTCCTCCCCCTCAAACTCGCCCTCAGGAAGCACCAAGTGCACGAGCCACCAGTGGTTCGTCCAGCTCGGCCCGAAGGAGTCGCCCTTCTTCGCGGGCTTGAAGTCCGCGCGGTGGGAGAGGGCTTCGGCGAAAGAAGGCTTGGTGAGGCCCGGGGCGGACCACCTACGACAATGTGTATCAGCAGCAATTCAGTGTAGACACGAACACGAAGGCGAGTAGGAGTAAGTAGACACGGCACTCACACCTTCATCTGGACATACCCCTCCCCCTCTTCAATCCGCTTATACAACGCCGCCCCAAGGTTAACGTCGTTAAAGTGCCCGCCGTTGAACTGCCCGAGTCGATCCTGCGTGAGGCGCTTGATCCACTTCGCGCCCGCGGAGGGGTTGAGCGTCGGGTAGGGTTTGTTGCTCGTCGTCGTATTCGTATTGGTTGTGGTAGCGGTAAGGGTACTCGAAGTCACAGAGCTTGTGCTTGAAGCAGAATACGCGGTGATGCTAGGCGCCGTAGAGTGCGTATGCGAATGTCCGTGCCCACTGTCCTGCCGCGGCATCCGCCAGAACCTGTCCCCGGCGTCGAAGGGCTGCCCGCTAGCCTGGGGCACGGCAGAATGCATAGTAGCGTTCTTGAGGCCGTTGCCCGCGTTCGTTGGGCTGTTGGGCCCGAATCTGCTGTAGCTCATCGTACGTTGTCGTCGTCGAGCGTTAAGCGGCGTTGATGGCGCTTCCCCGCGATCACCAACAGCACGTGGAAGAGCTGATGCCGGGCCGGGTGCCGTGTTCAACGTCGAAGTTCAGTTCAAAAAGTGAAGGTTGTGGGTTGCCGGGTGGTGGATATTAGTATGAGGTTGATGGGCCTGGAATTAAGGCTCACTACCTGCCAAACGAAAAAAAGAAGCCGCCCAAGAATGTAATCAGACGCGGGGAATCGAACCCCGGCTTCCCTCAGCCTTATTCAAGCGATAACTGGATGATTAGGGTAGGAGGGTGTGCACCATGCACCACGTCCGAATTAATGGGATGCAGTGATACTGCAGCATGTGGATAATCTTTTGGTTCCCTTTTTTGCGACAGCTCTGAATAATTTGTTGGTTGATTTGTGCCAACAGAGCTTCAAATTGAAATTTGAGTAGAGCTCACACAAGGCACAGGTTAAAGAGGGCAATGCTGCACGAAAGCAATCCTTCTCTCCTCGAAAGTCACCTCAGTTTCCTATTTGGCGAGAGTAGGCACCGTACACTATATCCGATTCCCTCGCACACAATCGTGGATGCAACTAAGTTCGTTCCTTCTCTTCCCTGAGGCAGTTTCCCCACGGTTCGATTTTTCCGATTTCGTTATACGTGTATTGGATCTCCATCGTCTGTACAAATTTCCCCATGAATTACCACCGGGGCTGTCAAGGAAATGTAAGGAGCAGAGGAATTACTGGGAGGAAAAAAATGAGGGCGAAAGCAAAGCATTCTACTCGGACACAGGGAATCGAACCCCGGCTTCCCTCCAACTTATTCCTACTGGCGGGTCCAACATAGGGCTGGAGGGCGTGCACCATGCACCACGTCCGAGTGACTCCTCTGTCGTAATACTGGAGGACGTGGCTGCCAGTGCATTTTTGCAGCATGAATGATTTTATTGAGTTTTGTGGACCGTGCTTGATTCTAACAGGCTTGAACAGACACAGTCTGACCAGATCAGGAGGCTTTCTTCATGCAACTCAAAGGCGCGGGCGCAGAGCAGAGGGGCGGTCACCAATGACTCTATCAACAGGTGTCGTCGAACAGGCAGAATTAGAGGCGGATGGAAAATAAAATAAAATGAACACGCTGCGATATTATTCGGACGCTGGGAGTCGAACCCCGACTTCCCTCGAGGATTCCACTGTAACCAAGACAGGCAAGGAGGGCGTGCGCCATACACTATATCCGAGGTACATCCCAATAACGGAGGTGCGCCAAATGACGGCGGTTGACCGAAAGTACATTAGTATTTTAAGTGGGTTTAATTGCATTTTTAAGTTCAACTTCAACTTTGGGCTGAAATCGCCAATTGCGGATGGATTATTTTTATTATTGCCGAGTGTGGTAAGTAAGTATCATGGAAGGTAATTGAGAACGGACTATCTGGGTCCAAATTCCTGAATTGAGGGGGAAAAAACCCATTCAGACGCGAGGAATCGAACCCCGGCTACCCTCTTATTACAACAATTCTTTGAAGTCCCACCGGGTGAGGGCAGACACCATGCACCACGTCTGAACTATGTGTCTGTAGTGATACTGCAGCAGGTGGGTGCATTTTTACGGCATCAATGGAATTTATCGAGTTTGGACAATGTGGTTGATTTCAACAATTGCCAACACATAGCAGGCTTTCTTCGCACAACTGAGAGGAGTAGGTATCAATGCTGTACGGACTCGGAGGCATTGTTGAATAAACGAGACATGGATGAAATAAAATAAAATGGACACGGTGCGAACACACTCGGACACGGGGAATCGAACCCCAACTTCCCTCGAAAATCCCTTACAATCATACCACAATAGGCAGGGAGGGCGTGCACCAAACACTATATCCGAAGTACATCTCGATAACGGAGGTCCGTAAAATGAGTGCGATTGGAATCGAAGGTGTCTCGGATATATCAAGATTTAATTGGAGGTCACAAACTTACAATCCACCTCACCGGTTGGGAGATTCAAAATTTTCAGCACAATTTACGGTGAAAAATGTCGTTGGGTTTTCAGACATTTTTCAGTGAAAAAATTCAAACATTTTTCACCACTTTTCGCCTTTCTTTTGAATTTTTCACCTCAAGCTCAAAAAAGAGTAAAAATGACTTACAGCTGTTTGCAAATCTAATGGCACTACCCCTATCTTTGGAAGAAAGAGCATTTTGAACCCTACCGGGTTTTTAGCTCATTACTCCCTCGGTTTTGAACCAATTGATATAAATCTGGGTGGGTTAGAGAGCAGGTAAGGTGGGCTTTCAATTGCTACAGGTCTTGCCCTTTAACTCAAAGTTTTCAGCTATGTCAAAAATCAGCCTTGGTGGTGCTAATCCCACACTGGAAACCCCACTACTCGCTCATTTCCCATTCAATTTGCATAAAACTAGGTTCATATTGAACGTGGAAGCCCAGCCAAGATTTTGTGAACCAGACATAATGGTTTAGTGCCAAGACAACCGAGGTTCCCATGCCTCTCGGAATTTTCCGTTGAACAGGATCTAACCCAAGTGCGGCGCAAATCTCACAAAATCTGTACTATCTAGGACAATTGACTCCATTCATAGACTCCATCATGGCTGGAATCAAGTAAATTAAATGAGAAACCATGAAGTTATTCAGTTAACAAGTTGTGGTTGAATCAAAAGGTATGAATTTTTGGGTCGCCGACTGGGGCGAGCTAGGACTGGAAATGGATATGAATGGAAGGCCCGCCTTCCCCGCTCTCCAACCCACCCAGAATTATGTCAATCCGTTCAAAAATGAGGGAGTAATGAGCTCAAAACCCGGTAGGGTTCAAAATGCTCTTTCTTCTAAAAATAGGGGTAGTGCCATTACTTATGCAAAGAGCTGTAAGTTTTTCACTTACTTTTTCAGTGAAAAATGTCTGAAAAACAAACGACATTTTTTACCATAAATTGTGCTGAAAAACTTGAATCTCCGAACCAGTGCCTCCATAATATCCAACAGAGAAGAGTTTAGTGCAAGAAAAAGGTGCAGGGATAACAACTTTTAAAAGCATCACACCAATGACAATTTAGGGATGGTCACGGGTAAACCCGCGGGTTTTATGTAATGGCGACGTGGAGCTCGACTCTGCGAATTCCTTGAGCCCAAAAACAGCCAGAACGGTTGAGGACTGACTGAGTTATGATTAAAACAAGTTTGATACCCCAAGGTCACATACATATGTGACAGGACCTCTGAACGTGGTTAGAAACCCGCGGGTTTCGGACCCCCGGGTCTGGGCACTCATTCTGCTACTGGAGACGGCGGTGTTGCTATTTTCAGCACCAAACTCGATAGAACTATAACTTAGTCAGTTCTTCACGGATTGTGCTGCTTCTGGACTCAAAAAAATCCTACAGTCGAGCTCAACGTCATAATTACATAAAATCGATGAAAAACTCGTGAGTGACACCATCCCAAATTCAATACTCGGACACGAGGATTCGAACCCCGAGTTCCCTCAAAATTCTCTGTGATTTCGCCCATAAGGGAGGGTGTGCAGCATGCACCATATCCAACTTACCAGCCTACACGTGGGTGCACCTCGAAGTTGAGTTTCTTGTTCTCCATGAAACAATGTTCCCACGGTTCTACTTCTTCGACTCTACTTTAAGTCTATTGACTCTCTCTCCGTCGTCTTGACAGGGTTCCGTGGAAGACTCCGAGAGCACCGTGTAAATTTTGAGTGGTGAATGACTGCGAATGAAAATTGGTGTGCACTCTTCAAAGTGATCTTCTCACTGTTCAATCCATCCCGTTTGTTTGAAGTCTTCCTCATCTGTGATATGAATTGAAGCGAGAGAAGGATCGCGTGCAACATCACACCAAATGTTACCAAGACAATTGAAGAATATGGTGCTCACGTATTCGACAACAAACTCCAAGGACTAGCCTGATGTAACACCTACGGGACGACGGGACGAGAGAATAGCCAGACAGTGACAAATTTACCAGTTTTTAGGGGATTCAAGATTAATTTGCAGAAGGCCCGGCCGCCCAATGTGAGGCGCTTCGGGTAGGAATTGTCTTTCAATGATAAACTGGTTGGTCCTTAAGAATCATAATGGGAATCACCTTTGGACCTCTGGCGCAATTTACAGAACAAGGAAAGACTCTTAGGGTGATTTTTTGGTAGAAAGTTGTGAGGGATAGCAACTTTCGATTGGTATGACCGAGCAGTAGCGCAAGCGTTTTGCCCGCTTACAACCGGATCAAAAAGACAGCTGTATCAGATGGCCTAAAAATATAATCCTTCGCATTTTTCTATCATTACTGTAATTGGATGAATCATCTGGCTCTCTTTCAGGTGGATACAAGATAAGACCTCCCTTCGCTCTGGCAGGTTAGAGTCTGAGGTGCAGGTTCCCTCGGAATCGAAAATGTGTGAATGATTTCATTTCTGTTGAGTGGGGCACAGGTTCGTGGATTAATTTTTGAAAGGTGTGTGGTGAATTAACAACAGAGATCCAGAGGGAGATGGAAGGGGAGAAGCCATATGGGGATTCAACCAAAGACATGCAAACCCACGCGGCATCTCGTTAAAGAACAACGTGGAAAGTTCCCGCGCCGTCAGTTCTACAATTAGTTGTTATGACAAAGAGCACGAGGACACCTGCCAGTCAGTCCTCGACCACGATGTGTACGCAGTGAGCAAGACAGTTAAAATTTGTCCAACACATATAGTGCACCTTTGGCCTACCAGGCTCAATAGCAACTTCACTTAAGCTGCAACCAATCTTTTCCAATCCCTAGCATTCGATTCCTCGGCCCATATTACTTCCGCCCCGTCAAAGCGTGGGTTTTGGGATGTCCGAAATGCATGGCAGTTGCATGGAACCTGTCAGATAGGTGTCAGCGCCACAAAGTCACTTGGAATGTTGCCACCTGGCTTGAGACCTCACTGCAACCTCGTGGGCTGAAGCCACAGTATTTAAAGCTGCTCACAGCTCCGATTCTAATCCAATAAGTACACCACCTCCAAGGAACGATCTATGGCGACAATCCACGTCGAACATCTCCACGGTACGTCAAAACTGGTTTAGACACAAGCATAAGTATTAAACTTGCGTAGGAGGTACCGGGGGCACTGGTGGGCAGGGTGGACAACGTGGTGGCGAGGGGGGTGTCGGCCAGGGTAACATTTTCAATACCGACCAGGTCCATGTCTACGCATCCTCTAGTCAGGTATGTCAATGTTTTTATACTTGTTCAACAACTGAAAGCTGATTCTAGGCTGATTTGCTACCCTGGTTTGCTCCCAAAGCACTATTCGACGCAGATGCGGCCGTCGGAGGGCCAGCAAGGCGGGCTTGCACAGAAAACACTCGTGTAGGACTGATATCCCGCCTAAAACAGTGGGCATGTGACACCTCCGATACCAGCTCACCCATCTTTTGGCTGAGCGGTATGGCTGGTACTGGAAAGTCAACCGTTGCCTACACCCTCTGCCAGCACTGGGACACAGAAGGCCACCTTGGTGCATCTTTCTTCTGTTCTCGAAATGACGACAAGGCCCGGGCCCGTCCATTCATCATTCCGACCATTGTTCACCAACTGCTGTACACGCACAAACCTTTTGCCCACTCACTCCGTGATGTCCCTATCAACCTTGTCATTCCAAGGATGGCTCGACATGTGGACCAGCTCCTTGTTCAGCCTTGGTTACAGAGTATGGCTTTGCAGTCCTCTGAAAAGTTGCCGTTGGTGGTCGTCATTGATGCACTCGATGAAATTGAGGGCAATGATCATGGACCTCAATTAATCAAACAACTCATCCAGGCGGTTTCTGTGTCTGGTACAAGGCTTTGGGGGCTCAAATTTCTTGTCACGAGTCGTCCTCACCTCGGAATCAAGGATGAATGCAGCTCTATCGACGAGAAGGCTGTATATCGGTTGGAAGAAATTCCTCCAGATGAGGTTGTCGAGGATGTTCGCTACTTCATCAACGCCGAGCTAGCCGCTCTGCCTCATGGCCAACGAGAAGCCATTGTTGACAACTCTTTAGGGCTATTTATCTATGCTGCAACTGTTGTGCGCTACCTTTGCCCTCTGGACTTTCACTTATCGGCAAAGCAGCAAGAAAAGCACCTTGACACACTATTGAAATCTGGTGTCAGTGCAAAGGTGCCAGACAGTGAACATGGGATTGACTCACTCTATGCCACAATCCTCACTCAGGCATTCCAAAAGGGAGGGCCGGAGGTGGAGACATCAAAGCGGGTGCTCTATGCCGTTGTCACCACTCGTCGACCCCTCTCAGTCTCTGACCTTGCTCCACTTGTTGTTGATGCAATTGAAGATACAGATGTAGATGCTGTCCAGAACAGTCTAGGCTTTTTGTTCTATGCTGTTCTGTATATCTCCTCCTGTGACAAATGCATCTACACATTCCACAAATCCTTCACCGACTTCATCCTTGATCCAGGTCGCTCAGCCGAGCATGCAAACACAACTATGGCCTATTTTAGGGACCGGACATGTGAGTGTCTTCGCATCATGAACAAGTCCTTACATTTCAACATGTGCAACCTCGGATCATCTTTTCTTCTCGACAAGGATGACAAGCACTTGTCAGAGCGGGTGGAGACCAACATCAAACCAGAGCTTCGCTATGCTTGTCAATATTGGGCCGCACACCTCGCATCAGTGAGGCAAGATTGCCAGGAAGATGTGCAGCAGCTTTCAGCACTACTACTCGACTTTTACAGATTGAAAGTACTATTCTGGATGGAGGCAATGAACCTGCTTAAGTTAGACTGCCGCCTTGCAACACACTTGGCTCACACCTGGGGGGTACAGGTATGCAAATTGACAATATTTTCAGTGCTGTATTTTCACAATGAACTAGGTTCCAAATGCAGAGCTAAACGAGTACATGGCTGCTGGTCAGAGACTCTGGGCTTCATTCCTCCGGGGCCAGGCCGCGCTATCCACACCACATCTCTATGTCAGTAGTCTGGCAACGGAATTGGCTTTGACTTCTGCTGTGACTTTGACAAATTGGCGACAGCACTTCCCTGGGCTACCCTCTGTCAAATGCAAGGGCATCTCCCTGCAAAGGATGTTAATGAGCATTGAGGGCCACAGCAATTATGTTAACTCTGTGGGATTCTCCCCCGATGGTACACGTGTTGTGTCTGGCTCACACGATAAGACCGTGCGAATTTGGGACGCAACAACGGGCACTGAGATGACCAAGATGGTGGGGCATGGCGACTGGGTCACCTCCGTGGCATTCTCGCCCAATGGTGCACGTGTTGTGTCTGGCTCGCGCGACAAGACCGTGCGAATTTGGGACGCAACAATGGGCACTGAGGTGACCAAGATGGAGGGGCACAGCAACTCTGTTTATTCTGTGGCATTCTCGCCTGATGGTGCGTGTGTCATGTCTGGCTCGCGCGATCATACCGTGCGAATTTGGGACGCGACAATGGGCACTGAGGTGACCAAGATGGAGGGGCACGGCAATGCTGTCCTTTCTGTTGCATTTTCACCCGATGGTACACGTGTTGTGTCTGGCTCATGTGACAACACCATGCGAATTTGGGATGCGACTACAGGCACTAAGGTGACCAAGATGGAGGGGCACAGCAACTGGGTCAGCTCCGTGGCATTCTTGCCTGATGGTGCACATGTTGTGTCAGGCTCGTACGACGAGACCGTGCGAATTTGGGACGCGACAATGGGCACTGAGGTGACCAGGATGGAGGGGCACAGGGACCCTGTCTATTCTGTGACATTCTCACCCGATGGTGCACGTGTTGTGTCTAGCTCACGCGCCAAGACCATGCGAATTTGGGACGCAACAACGGGCACTGAGGTGACCAAGGTGGAGGGGCACAGTAAATCTGTCTATTCTGTGGCATTCTCCCCCAATGGTACACATGTCGTGTCTGTCTCAGGTGACAATACCGTGCGAATTTGGGACACGACAATGGGTACTAAGATGCCCAAGATGGTGGGGCATAGCGACCGGGTCAGCTCCGTGGCGTTCTCGCCTGATGGTGCATGTGTCGTGTCTGGCTCAGGCGACAAGACCGTGCGAATTTGGGATGCAACAACAGGCACTGAGGTGACCAAGATGGAGGGCCACAGTGATGATGTTAACTCTGTGGCATTCTCACCCGATGGTGCACATGTCGTGTCCGGCTCGCACGACAATACCGTGCGAATTTGGGAAGCAACAACGGGCACTGAGGTGACCAAGATGGAAGGCCACAGCGATGATGTTGAATTCTTGCCCGATGGTGCACATGTTATGTCTGACGCAGGCGACAATACCGTGCGAGTTTTGGATGCGACGATGGGCACCGTGGTGACCGAGATGGAGGATGGCTGGGTGGTGCAATGTGGGCAACCCTACATCCACCTGTTTTGGTACCCCCCTGAGCTTCACCATACCCTTTTTTACCCCCCTTGCCTCTGCCTTATCTCTAGCAAGCGTCAGACCCATCTCCAACTTCATGCCCATACTCTGGGTACTCACTGGCAGCAAATATATCGCTCTTCATGTCCTACCTCCTTCTCAGAATAGTTCTTTTTTTTCTTTCTCTATGACACTACATACAACCACCCTTCTTACAAATTGGACAGACTTATTGATACATGATACTGCTGACTATGTCGCCCTTCCGATTGTTCGTTTTAGTGTTGCAAAGTACGGTGTTTACTGTGATTGGTTAGCATCTGGTAGATAGTCATAAGGATAACCACCTGTACGGTACTACCTGTTTGTCTTCAGTAAACTCATTGTTCAGGTATTCAGACCACACAAGTATAATATATCCCCCCCGCTGTGGAAAGACACCTCAAATTGCCAAATTTAGGGATACTGTAGGTGTCCAAACACAAAGAATAAATATACACTTAGCACATACTGAAATTCCCATTCTCACAGTTCCACTGCTATTGATATTTGAACTGAAGTTTATTGAATAATATTTTTTCAGCTCATCTGAAATTGATTTGAAATGCAAAGTACCATATTGCAAGTCACTCTACCTTAAAGCACAATCTAGAACCACTTGTATCACATCAGGAAAGTGCGTAAAACTTAGCATATTGATTCCCTTGAAATCAGACCGAAATCCTAAAGTTTGATTTCTAATATCAAGGCCCTCCCGGCATCCCTGGTACCTCTTCCCAGACCTGTAGCATATGCAAACATCCCTACCTCTTTTTCGTGGCTCACGAGTCTCACGCGGCCTCGTTCCGTGCCCTACTCACCTCAGTCGTGCCTTGTGGGAATTGAAATACTTCAGCCTACCCCTAACCCTATCCACATGCCGACCAATTAGAGGACAGGGAAATCAGTCGCGAGCTGGAGCGTGATGCGTTGAAACGGTGCACTGGGGTGCAGCCGTGAAATCAACCAGAACTGAAGCACTAACGAGCGCAGCGAGTATAACTCAAACTAACACCCTAACTCCAAAATCTAATCAACTCACAACTCCAATCTCAATACTCGTGTGTGTGTGTGTGTGGGGTAGTAGGGTACGTATCACCCTTCAAGATGGTTGGTTTTCAGCGGTAAGACCAGCGGTTGGCTTTAGCTTTCACGGTAGGATATTTTTATCTCGCAAAGGTGTTTCCCGTAGGACTCAAACTTCGACTTATAGGCAACCCGTCTGAGAGAAAGTCCAGAAGTGTACCGTGCAACACTACGGTGAGTATTCCGGCCACAGAACAGTCTACCGTAGACCGAAAGGTCGAGGTTTTCCTTAATTCCCTGGTAGAGTTATTGTCAGAGCAAAGCTCGATGACGGCGGCAGAGAGCAACAGCTCAATCTACGGCTAACACTACTGGACAGCGAGGTTTCCAACGGGCAGCCAGACTGGCTAGGCCCCTGCACTTATGTTGGTCTTACGGTCGGTGTTCGCGGGACGTACACACCTAAAATCCAATCTAATTGCAGATATCAAATCTTTTCTTATCTCTTTCTGAGTGCACTATATTCCTGCCACAAAGTGGGGGGGGTAGTCTACTGGCGTACATTGGTGTAGGTAGCTATTATTTATACAAACGGTAGGGGCAACAAGGAGATAACCGGAACTGAGACGGAATGGCGTGATATGGCGTGCTTGTCGTTATGGGCGGCCTTACGGTTAGCGGTCCAATGGCGGGCTGAGCATTTCCAACTGTGAGTGCCTTTAACCGCTTACCGTAGGTCCGCAATCATATCATTCGGTCTAGACCAGATTGCCCTTACGGCTAGCGGTTGACTTCACCGCTTCTACCGCCCGAGCTCCCTACCGTAGGCCGTTTTTCACTGGAGTATATCTTCCCCATTTCTTATCTCAAGCGGTCCCTACCAAACAGCTTACTGTTGGTCCAAGACCTACGGTAGACCATCCTTACGGGAACGTTCATCTCCCGCTGAAACAACCCACCGTTGGCTTCCCGTTGTTCCGGTTGCTACGGCTTAGCCGTCCAGCGATTTCTTATCAAACGGTCCAGCCGGCTCCTACCGTAGGAGGCAGCCCGACCGTAAGAGGTTTTCTCACTGTAGAAACTCATTATCTTGTATCTTGTCTTATTGGACTCTTACCGTTGAGCTATCTCAACGGTAGAAGCCTTTTCATAAGTTCTTCCCGCAGGTGAGTCCTTACCGTAGAGTAGCACAGCCACGGCTAACCGTAGACCGAGTTGACTATAAAGAGACCATGCCGGCGGCTGGCTCTAAAGTGGTTCAACCGTAAGAGGTTCTGACCGTAGGACTCCCGTCATCTTATATCTTTGCCTGAAAATAGTCTTACCGTTGGACTGCTCCAATGGTAGGAGACTTTTCCTTCTGAGTTCATACCACAGGCTGGCTTCTACCGCTTGAGTTGCACAGCCACCAACGACCAGCCGGTAGACCAGGTTTCTATAAATAGCCTGGCCGGCTGCCGGTGCTTACGGTTAGAACTTGTCAATGTTGGCCTCCGGCTGGAGGTTCTCCAGCCGTATGGTAGGAGTTCGAAGAACAACTCCTTTATCTTTAATGAGGCTACCGCTTGTAGCGCTCAGCCGCTAAGACCGTAGTTCCTCTTGTTCACCTCGGTACTCAAAGAGTCTGGCGGTAAACCAACTCCCGGAGCCCAGCGGTAGACCGTAAGGCTGAACTAAGACACCCGTTAAAGGTTCTCGGTTGGGCCACAAGGTACTTGTTAATAGCTGGCTTTCGACTGTAAACAGTGTAGAATACCGTCCCGAGGAGAACATATTCCCTCTAATCTAGTCTCACTTCGCCTAAGTATAGGTTGGAAATCGAAGAAAACTTGGTAGTTTTCATGCGTGTTTAGGTACACACCCTATCAGCGTGATTCACGGAACCGCTACCACAACACCATCGGGGCGGAGAAGAGGAAACACTGGCACGAGTACGTCCACAACATGCCCCGATGTGATGTCTACAAGGCGGCGAAGTACGCGACCCAAGAGCCGGGCAGCACCTCCTCCCCCTCCCGCATCCCCGACCTCACTACACCGAACGGGACTACGGCAAGCACCCCAGCCCAAAAGGCCGAAATCCTCTACCGCAAATTCTTCCCAGACCCGCCTGCCGCTGCTACCCTGCCACCAGACAAGGCCCTTCCCACTCTACTGCCTCCTCCAATATTTAACGCCGATCACATCCTCCGCGCCATCACCAAACTCTCCCCATGGAAGGCCCCAGGCCCGTTTGGAGTCCCCAATATTGTCATTCTCTCAGCACGCTCCATGCTCGCCCCCTCCCTGCTGGCCATCCTGGAGGCAGGGCTCCGTCTCGGCTACTTCTCTGCGTCTTGGCGCATTTTCCTGACGGCCACGCTCCGCAAGCCAGGAAAAAGTGACTACTCCGTCCCCGGAGCATACCGCCCCATCACAGAGGAGGAGTGTCTGGGTAAAGTGGTAGAGTCAGCGGTGACGGAGTGGTTGTCCAAGTTTGCGGAGGTGCGCGGTTTGTTGTCCCCAAGTCAATTCGGCGGCAGTCCGGGCCGGTGCACGACCGACGTGCTCCTCCTACTCACGCAACGGGTAAAAGATGCATGGCGCGTAGGTAAAGTCCTCAGTGCCTTACTGATGGACATTTCCTCCGCCTTCCCATCTGTGCGCCACAACCTCCTCATTCGGTGTCTGCAGCGGAAACGTGTCCCGGATCAAATCGTCGGGCTGATTCGGAGCTTCCTAAGCGACCGCAGCACGACACTCATCTTCGACGACCACCGTGCCCCTCCTTGTGCTGTCCCCAATGGTCCACCCCAAGGCTCCCCCCTCAGCGCCCTGCTCTACCTCATCTTTGCTGACGAGTTCCTCGGCGACGAGACACATGGAGGAGGACGCGCTCCCGCGTTCACGCCGCCTTGGCCTCAGCTTCGACCTCCCCAAATTCCAGCTGATCCATTTCGTCCCCGCGCGGCGCCAATGCGAGCACTACCGTCCCATCCCGCTCGTCATCGATGGCATTACCATCAACCCCACCCCCACCGTCAAACTCCTCGGCGTCGTCCTGGACAACAAGCTCACATTCAGGAACCACACGGAGATCGCGCAGAGCCGAGGCACCAAGGCTATACTCGCGCTCTCGCATATCTCCTCCCCAACGTTCAGGCTGCCGCATTCGTATCTGCGGCAGCTCTTCCTAACGATTGTGGTGCCGCAGATGGAGTACGCGTTGCTGGTGTGGTACAAGGCAGTGAGGGAGAGCGCGGGCAGGAGGAGGATGGGCACGGTCTGGATCACCAAGACCTTAGGGAAGGTACAACGGCTAGCAGCTAAACTCATCACGGGCGCGCTTCGCACCACCGCAACCGACGTCATGGACATCCACGCAAACCTCATCCGCTTCCATCACTCCTGCATCCACCACCTCTACACCGTCTTCCCCATCCTCAAGCACTCCTTCGAAACCATCGACCACCGCACCGTCTCTGCCCGCGCCGGACCTGACACGCTCACCATGCGCATCGCCCCAACAAAGGAGATGGCGACGGAGGAACTGGAGGCGACGATGCGGAAGGGTGGGCTTTGTGTCTTCACGGACGGCTTGGGCTTTGAGGGCGGGGTGGGGGCGGCAGCAGTTGCAATGAAGGGCCAGATTGTGGGCGCGAGCAGGATGGTGCACCTAGGAACAGAGGGCGAGCACACAGTCTTTGAGTCCGAGGTTATCGGCGCCATCCTGGCACTTGGCATCGTCGCCAGCACCCTGCGGCTTTGCAACGTCGATATTTTCATGGACTGCCAGCCGGCAATGATCGCCCTTTCCTCCCCTAAGCCTCAACCTGGTCAATACCTTGTCTCCGCCTTCCATGCCGGCCACCGCCGCCTCCTTTCCAAATGCCACACCCTCAAGATCCACCTCCACTGGGTCCCCGCGCACATCGGCATCGCTGGCAACGAGGCAGTGGACGCGCGCGCGAAGGAGGCTGCCCGAGGCTCCTCCACCACTGGCGACGAGGATCAAGGTGCTGGAAGGCACACTCCCAGTCAGCAAGGCGGCGGCGCTCGCGGCCGGGGCGAAGGAAATCTCGGACACCTGGAGGAAAGAGTGGTCCTCCTCGCCTCGCTGTGCACGCCTCTCCACCTTCGACTCCACCGCCCCCTCCAATGCTGTCGCACGCATGTACGACGGCCTCACCCGTCCCCAATGCAGCGTACTGACGCAGCTCCGCACTGGCCACATCGGCCTCCACGCCCACCTCCACAAAATTCAAATCTCCCCATCCCCTAACTGCGCCACCTGCCCCACCCCCGAGACCGTCAATCACTATCTCCTTCTATGCCCAGCCTACAGGCAACAACGCCTCAAGCTCATCATCCGCCTCGGTACCGCCTGCCTCACTCTCAGACGCCTGCTCGCGACCAAGTCCGAGCACAAGGCCGTCCTCGAGTTCGTGCGCGACACCGGACGTCTCCCGCGCTGATAAGCCGTGAAAATGAACGCCGGTGAAAACTCACTTTTTCACTACTTCTGGCTTTGCACACACGCGCATCGAGCCGCTAGCAGCAAGTCCTGTTGCGTAGCGCTGGCACTAGATTTGCAATGGTTAATTGGGAACCGGCTGGACTATGGGAGCAGAAAGTACATACTGCTGCAAGTTGTTCAAACAGCACTTCAGGATCCGCTAGTACTTCAAAGACAGGAACGCGTCCTTTGCAATGAGCCATGTATCAAAGGACTTAAGGAATATCTACTCTGGGGACTTCAGGATTGACCGAGGAACACCGAGTAGTACTTGTGGCAACGCAAGTAACACTTACAGCTGTTGTCCATTGTTATTACAGAAGTGCGCGACGCGTATGATCACGTGACGCTCGGGACTTTCGGACGAACAAGTCGGAGCCGGGTTTGCCGCAAGTCGGGAATTGCCGACTTGCCGATCCGTGGTCACACATGCCGGAGGATCAAAGTCCGAAGTTGGACTCGCATCAAACAGGAACTAGGAACCCATATACGGAGGACGGGGTGTCTACGAAAAGCTGGAGACAGCCACAAGTCGAATCTGAAGACAATACTCGAGGGAGAACGAAGTACACTTGAGGCTTGTCGGGAGTGCTGCTCAGTCAGCCTTCAGAGGAGTATCAATTGTTAAGGGGATTAATTCGCAACTAGGGGGCAGTCAGCCGTCAAGAGGCTCTGTTAATGCCCGAAATCAATACAATTATACGACATGTGATATCAGATATTTGACTACATACCTTCCTAGGATACCCGAGGTCAAGTAATCAACGTAGTGTAAGCTATAATAGAAGAGTATATAAGGAGGACGGTTCTAGCATGTACGACACTGAATAACACCCTAGCTAGTAGGCGTCTTTCACAGTGATAGGCTCTACGTTGGTGGGATTTGGGACTTGTCACCTATTACCTACTTCAGGATTGGAGTTAGTGTTTGAATTTACAAGTTTCGGTTTTGGATACTACTTCGGGATTTGAGAACACGGCACGCACTTGAGAACACGGCACCTCAGAACACGGCACGCACTTGAGAACACGGCACTAGAACACGGCACGCACTTGTAGAACACGGCACCTCAGAACACGGCACCTCAGAACACGGCACCTCAGAACACGGTACTTTCGGCAAAACACACACTATCGGCCATGAGTCGTTATATTGTTATAGTTGGGAAACTTAAATCTACTACATTGAATTAGCGCGTCTTTGGGATCTTTATCCTAAGGAACACTTGTTCTCCACGCACACACACAAGTACCCTTTTTGCGGTTGTCTCAAGACAATCAGACCAAGAGTGCACTTCTGGCAAAGATATACTTAACTTGCGGCTCCCTTGAACCTTTTCAGTGTTCAATACAACCCGACCTCGTCAGAGGGATCTATCGCTAGTACAGAGAGTAGAGTTTGTAGGGTTTTGGTTGGTTGTTGTGGGTTTTTAGTGTTGTTTCTGCATCACTTAGAAGCTTGCATTCAGTCCCGTCGATCCTCAGAGCATCCGTCTTCTCAGCCATAGACACTGAGCCGCCCTTTCAGCGCTACCAGCTGTAACCCACAGCCCAGTTTTCTCTCTTTCTCTTACCTTTTCCTTTCTCTCTCTCTACGATACGTCTTCAACACGCCATGTCCACGAAAATTCATTCCCCCTCGTAGCACCACTCACTACTGTATGATCCTTACCTACCCACGTCTCTCACCCATGCCTGTCCCACCGCGCCCGCTAGTTACCTCCTCCGCACATTGCATAGTCATACATGGGCCCCATGGGGCCCGCATTGACTTTACAGCCAACGACAGTACCGAAGGCGCGGATCAAAATTTTCTAAATTTGGAGGTTTTTGATTTCTCTGGAAGAATTAGCCATATCTCGGTTAAGTCTGTACTGTTTGGGCTGTAAGTAGGCTATATAATTCGGGCTAATTCATATGCAATTACTCATAGAGCCAAAATAATGAAGTAAAATTATTCTGAATGAGCTGGGAAATTGGGCTTGCTCCGCCGTAAATTTGCACTAGCGCTCTGAGATCACCTCCAATTGCCGCAGTTTCTTGCGGAGGGCTACTTATAAGTCCTATAACAAACATTATAGGCCCACATTATTGAATATCTCCCCCAGCAGTCTTGAACCCGCGTTACGGGGGATTTCTTGGCAATTCCGAGGTCAACCTTCAACCTAGGTTTTTTGTTCTGTTTGAATAGTTGAGGAGCAAGCTAATTGAACTGGCTGCTTTATGAATGAAGCGATAAGGTATGACACGCGTCCAATGGTGCGGAGGGAGTGCGGACTTGGAGATTGGTCTGTTGTGACTTCGGTGACTGCGTGATGATGGAACGCGACACGTCTAATTAGGGATTCGGAACGTGTATTACATTGTTTTGGTCATGTATTCAAGCTAGATACATATGTAAGGTTCCCTACTGGGTGGGCTTCACTGTTGAGATCAAGTCCCTTAGTCGATACACAATTTTCAACATTCTCACTGTTGAATCCCCGTGGTCCAGTTTTAAAATTATTGGATGATATATCCGCTGTTCTGTGTCTATGGCACTTATTGAAACATGACCTAAATAGTCCTTCCAAGAATTGGCCCCGATCGGATGTGATATGGCACTACCAGCCCAAGTTTACTATGGACCGAGCACAGATTGCAAACTTACCCAAAATTGGATAATTTTGTTGTTTGAGCTCTATGGCTAATTGCACATGAATGAGCCTGTTATTTCTAGCCTCCTCACAAGTCGAACAGTGTAGTCCTGAGCGAGAAATGGGTAATTCTTTCAAAGGGATCAAAAATCTCTAAAATTGGAAAATTCTGATCCGCGCCTTCGGTACTGTCGTTGGCTGTAATGGAATCAAAATGAAAGGGAAATCAGTGAAGTTTATTGATTATTGGAAAATAGTTTTAGATGTTATGATCTGACACGAGTTGGGCTTGATGGCTATTCGTGTTTTAGACCTGGTATATAGTATCAGGAATTTCAGTTCACGTGGTATATCTAGTTTATTTACCGACCTCTCTGGGTTCGTTCAATGGTCACTAGGTCCATGGTATCTCGTTCTATCTTTCCACTCATTTCTTCCTCAAGCTGGCTGCATTCAAAGTTGCACCTCAACTTGGTTCAACGTAAGTACGGTTCGATTTTGGCTCGAGTAAATGTTCAACTAACCTTTCATTAATTCACAGGTTCAGTAGTACTTGGCAACCTTCAAATCAACATTTCTCAAATCCTGTATCCAAACTTTCGGTCAGTCTTCATTCATATCATGCATCGTTCAACCGACCTCAGCTTTCCATCTAGCCGATCTATCCAAGTCAAACATGAATCGCAACCAACTGAATTCGGGTTCAAGCACCCCTATATAGTGATGCTCGGGGCCTGGCTTCAAGCCCGAAGCCCGCCAGGCCAGGCCCAATGAAGCCCAAGCCCGGCCAGGCCCGACGGCGGGCTTGGGTGGGCCTGGGGCTCGGGCTTCAAAGTTCTCAAGCCCAAGCCCAGGGCTCAGGCCGGGCTTGAATATTTTGCAGGACAGCGAGCTTATTTCAGTGTCAGAAACCGAAATTTGCTCAGTTTGAACCACCACTCATAATAAGCGGTACAAACGACCCCTCGACCATTCAATAATTGATGAAACCCGCTTCAACCAGGAAGGCAAGCCAAATTCGGAATCTCCCAAAAAGGCAATCACAGTTGGAATTTTCGGTGAACGACTAGAAACGTTGCCAGCGTGTACGCAAATGTGATTGGGTATGTTGAATACCTTGTAGGTTGGAACCCGGCGTCGTACTGACAGACCTTTGCACTTTCTCACGCTTCAGCCGAAGCCCGGGCTCAAGCCTGGGCTTCAGGCCACGCATTCAATTTTGTTCCCTTTTACTGTAATGTACTTACCTCTATCACTATCGCTCTCAGTGCTTGAATTTTGCGCCGCCAGTCAACTGCAACTCAACTCAACATCGAACTCAAACCTCCTCCAAGCCAGGTAAGTTAAGTTCGATTCAAGTCTGATGTCTTTAACGCTCACTTCACTCCGACTAGCTAGCATTCAACTCGAAAAATACTGCCCTGCAAGTCCAATTCAATAGCACCGCGTTCAGCTTGCCAAGGTAAACACACCTCCTTCAAGTTCGTTTCACTCTCATTTCATTCCCCGTTTACTCACCTCGGACAGCCCAACGTCGATTCCGCTTCCTTTCAATCCCGCCTGAATTTATCGGTGGAAGCTCACTCCCAATCAAAGTACTTGCCGTTCGATTTCCCGGTCTGCGCACGCTGGGTGACCTTGCATGGAATCATCGAGTTTGTACTGAAGGTACGCGCCTCGTTATGTGTAAAGCCGACCGATTTTTTCACAGCTTGAATCGAATTCGCCTCAGACTTCCCCGCGTCGCTCGAGTAATCCGCGTGCTTCATTGCAAGCGCTGGAAATCCCCAAAGCCCAAGTCCAGGTGAGCTTGAATTCACCCATTTGAAATTAAATCCTCTCGCGCTACCCAGAATCTGAATTGCTTTGAGCAACGTAAATGTATTCAAAAGGTGTAGGACATGCGGCGTGTATGGGTAAGTGCGGATACGCAGACGGAAAGGAAAGAAGGGGGAGAGGACTACGAGAAAGAGGGCGCGGCTCGAGGAAGTACACCAGCGCCGATACGGCGCGGATGCCGAGTCCGCGTAGCGTGGATTGTGCGCACAGGAACGAGTCCGCGAGTCTGCGCAAACTCGGCTCGCGCGGCCCACACGGTGAGCGCGCGGCAGCGGCGTCCGCGCGCGTACCGAGTTCGCGTCGAATGCGGGTGCGAGTCTGCGCTAACGCCTGGTACCTCGGCGCGGCGGCGCGGGTGCGGGTGCGTTGTGCGGTGAGCGCGAAAGTGTCGTGTCGCCGCGCATGCGGCGGTGCACGAGAAGGCGGAGGTGGGGATGGGGACGAGGGTGGGGACGGGGGGATTGCTTACATAGGATTGACTCGGCGCGGGCACCGCTCCCATCCCCATTCTCGCATGCAGGACTCGGCGCACGGGATTCTCGTGTATTCGGGACCCTAGGACGCGCCACAGGGTCCCCCCCGCGCACATTGGGTAGTAGACAAACGCCGGGTGCCTAGCGCAGGCAACACTCGACTCGACTCGGCGGTGCATACAATGAACAATGGGAGGATGGGCGGGGATGAAACGGGGGGACCGAGGGCGATGGCGAGGAGGGAGACAAAGGAGGGCGAGGGCGGGGACGATGGATGGGATGTGAAGAAAAAGGCGGAAGTACATACCCACCATTCCCCCTCTTCTTATCCTTCTCATCAACCAGCACTGACGTTCCCCGCGCCCGCGCACGTAACGTACACTCTGCCGCGACGTCGGGGCGTAATGGGTGAGTGCGTGAGTAAGCAGGAGGATGAGATGGTATGTGGGTGTACGCACGACGAAGTCCCCGTGTGTAACTTACTCTCCCCGTATCATCCGGCCCCGTTGTGCTTGTCCCCACCCTCGGCGGCGTGCTGTGAGTGGGTCAAAAAGGGTAATGCAAGTGAATGAGTGCGCCGCAAGAGATTAGAAAGAAACAAGTGAGTATGAGGGGGATAATAAGTAATGGAATGAAAGACGTAACCCGGCATCCCTACGTCGCGCCCGAGCAGTCCTCGCGGGACGTGCATCGTGTTTCCTATGGGAGTTACGCGCGGAGCATAATGCCGGCGGTTATGCAGGGAGGAGAGGGATGAGAAGGTGGGCAAGGGAGGGAAGGAGTTGCAGCGCGTGCTTACTTTGTGCCCTTGAGTGCCACTCGTCGTGTACTCGAGGCTTGAGTGAGAAAGAAGCGCGTGCTTTGCAGATCCATTGTCGCTGTCGACGCGGACGTCGACGTTGGGGTAAGAAGGGTGTTGAAGGAGACGGCGCGGGAGCAGGCGCCAAGAAGGAGGAAGGGAACGGGCGGTTGTGGTGGTTGTGTCCTTTGGGAGCACCAGAGTTAGACTGACGGAGGTACGCCAGGGACGGCGTGAGGGTAGTGCGCAAGAAGAATGTGCCGGGGCGGGGAGGGCGGTGTTCAAGGCGTAGGTGGGCGCGTGCACCCCAAATCTGCTCATCGTTGTCATCGTCGAGAGCAAGCGGCGTTGATGGCGGGGACGAATGGCAATAGCCAAGGGGGGTCAAAGATAAGAGATTACCATATGGGGTAGAGGGGGGGAGGGGTCGAGGCTCGGCCGGAAAAAAAAATTGTATGTGATTTTATTTTTGCCCAGGGAGGTCTGCTGGGGAGTTTAGCATCCACGGAGGACCTCAAACATAGCTTTTAGAGACTAAATACACTATTGCGGGCCCCTCACTCACCCCTTTGGCAAGGTGGGGTCACCGTGGTTCATTTTGACCCAAGTTTCAACCAAATAACCGGTGTAAATGTCAAGAGCGAGGACGTCAATGGTCTAGTGAGAGCTTACTCTTACATATAGGGCTGTTATTTTGCTATCAAATCACTGCTAAGGCCACTTCCTACTGCCAAAATCTCGCAGCTTGATATTCTACCGCCTCGGATGACCTTCTCTAAAAGGCAATTTGATGGTATCATATTACGTAGGGGAGGGGGGGTAAGGCCAAAATGCCTGAAAAAAAAAAGTTGTAGGTGATATCCTTTTTTCTTATCTTTGACTCCCCTTGGCAATAGCACGTGGAGCGGTGATGCCGGCCCGGGTGCCGTGTTCCGTGACAACCCCGACGTGAGGTATGAGCGGCGATAAATCCTGAAAGAGCCACTGATTGATGTTGTTTACACATGTTATAATCAGTGACCCCTCTTCCTCCCCTTCACCCCGGCTTCTGGGGCCCCTACCAGCCCCACCGCTGTGCTTATTCGAGCCTCTGTTGTCCTCTACCCCACCTGGAGCCTCCGCGGCCTGTGAATTGGCCTGAATCCCCCGGCGTTCCCCTCGCAAAAATGCCCCACCCGCAGCCCGCTTCCTCCATAAAAGCTGCTGCCCCCCTCCGATACCCCTACAATCCTTGGGTCGTCCACCCGTGGGCTATTACTCGTACCTCCCCGCTCCGTGGCGCCTCAAACCCTCTCCGGCCCTCGTCATGGGGCTCGCCAGCGCCGCCGCCCATTATGACTCCCATTTCGGCTTGCGCGGCTCCCTTGCCCTCCCATTTGAAGCGGGTCGACCTGGGGTCATACCAGACCGGCTCCTGTACACTTCCACGTTTTCCTCGACGTTCCGGGGCACCCAGCTGGCTTTTTGTCACCCCTGCGTTCCGCGTTCATTGCCCCGCCCGTTAGCAGGTAAATTAGCTCTTTCCCTTTTCACAAGGATACTGATATAGACTTCCTCTCCTCTTAGTATTGTGCTGCTGTCCTGCGCGGCCTCCATATCCACCCAAAATCCCGCGCTATCCACGTCGGCGCTCCCTGCCTGCCTGATGGGCCCTTTCTTGATCGCGGGGCGTCTCTCGCAACTGCCCGCATCCCGGAATCTTCTTTCTGGGGTTTGCCGGTGCGTACCGCGCTGCTGCCCGCCGCATTCCCGTACTTTTTGCCCTTTGCTCCCTGAATTGCGATGAACCCCGCTTTTCCTCTCCTCTGATTGTTGTGCAGGGTTGTTCACATAGCTTTTACATACCTCTCATCCAAGCAGCTTGTGTATGCTATTGTCCTACGTAGTAAAATGATTTTTTTCTTCTTTTTTTTGGTTTGATGTGCAGAGTAACCTGCCTAACTTTTTTTTTTTTTTTTTGTGGGACGTTAAATTGAGAAGGTAAGAAGCTCTCATACGAGCCTTCCTCACTGGGCTGCTTTTAACTTCCCCAGAAACCCGCCACCCAGATCCTTGGACCGCCAATGACGGCCCCCTCCTCCCGCCATAAAAGAAGCCGGGACTAAAAACCCAGCCGACAGTATCCACCCGAGGAAATGCGCAGCCGCACACGCACTCGATTTCTCGCAGGCGCCGTGTGGGGTTTGAGTTAAGCGCTAACTCCGATCCATTTCTGGATCATCATTTTCAACGCCTAACCCACACCCACTAAAACCCCGGTCTCCTTGGTCCAATCTTCAAGGAGTCTGTCTTCGTTAAGTAGTGTCTTTTGCCATGTCTTAAGCACCAAAGCTTTATTGACTGATTTGCTCCCATATTTTGCCTTGTTGGAAAGAAGGCAGTCTAGGGCAATCCGTTTGTTGATGGTTTTCAGCCATCTGTTCGTAATTTCCCGGTTAGATGCTCCACCTTTCTCCCGAATCACTCTCTCGTTACGAAGACACCATATCAGGTATGCTGATTCGGACACCAGAATCCGGAACAGGCGAGTAGTTGCCCGATCACCTCGGGCAATTGCTCCGCATGCCATTATCTCTCCGACTGTAGGTTTCAACTCATTGCCTGTTTTTTTCTTCCAGACTTCGCTTGCAAGTTCCCAGACCTCGGATTGACCTGGTGCGTCACATTGGGTTAGGATGTGATCCATACTTTCCGTAACTCCACATCGACGGCAGGTTGCCCTTTCTTTGAGCTCCTCTATTTTCTTCCAGTGGTACCCAACCTTGTAGCCATCGTGGATCAACATCCAGAGGAAGAATTTAATTTTTCTGGTTAGGTCTTTGTTGATCCCCAGATTGTGGCCGTCGACGGGACGGTTCCATTACCGGCTGATGCGGCTCCTTTCGCGTACTCTATGTTCCGCATCGTTCTTTTACGGTTTAACGCTTCTTGGTATGCCTTTTTGGACATTTTCCTTTTCCTGATTATCTTGTAGGCCAAGGACTGAGTTATTGCCATCAATTTTGCGCCCGGGAGGGTGAATTCGGGCGCAACCTTTACATCCATTTCATCCTCGTTGGATTTGTTGCTAGGGCTGTACACCGCGCCCGTCGCGCGGGTTCTACGGGTCCCGCGCGACGGGTAGCCGTCCCGTTCCGTCGCACATCTTGAACAGTTGGCGACGGGACGGCAGCGGGACGGGCATGAACCGTTCTCTGCCGTCGAAAAACGGCCGGCGACGGGTCGACGGGGTGGGTCACAATTTCGAGGATTTTACGTTGGATTTCAGTGCGATGGATCAGTGAATCAGTATGTTTCCATGGTGAGCATGTATTCCAGCTTCGATTCATTTTTACCGACTCGGAGTGGACGCAATTGCGACTCGGGTAACGCCGACCAAGAACTTCCCCTTTGGGAATTTGCATTGAACATTGCAATATTTACAATTACTCGACACTACTCAACAAATAAAATCTGTTTTGCTCTTCAAACCATCATCCCAGAGTCTTTTGGTTGAAATTTCTGCCGATTCAATGGATGTTTGTTCCCTCGGACCCCCCAAAAAGTTCTTTGAGCTCACTATTGGCTGCAAGACCGTTGTTCTCGACGCTAACAACGAAGTTTGGCCTGGTTAGCAGATGATTCAAGCCTTACCGGCGACTTTCAACATGATCTTGCACCCGTCTACCCGCGCCGGCCGTCCCGTTGTCCGTCCCGTTCCGTAGGAACCTTTGGAGGTCTTGCGACGGGACGGTAACGGGACGGACTTACCCGTTCGACCCCCGTTAAAACGACGGCCGTTCCCGGCGCCGGGACGGTGTGCAGCCCTATTTGTTGCATCCCTCAGCTGCCAGTTTGTCAGCGCCTTCGTTTCCAGCGTTGCCAGCATGTCCCTTGACCCATTTTAGCGTAGTTTGCGCCTTGCGCTCTCGTATTTTACTCACGGTGGCCTGTATTGCGACGCCATTGGATACGGTTGCGAAGCCTTCGTTCTCCCAGCGTGACAGATTTCTGGTGAGTCCGTCTATGGAATACCTCGAGTCGCTTATTATTGTCAAGGGGATGTCAATGGGGCATGTTTCGCATGCTTGTTTGATTGCGAGGATCTCCGCTACTTGATTTGAGGGGTTCAACTCCGCTGGAACCCGTACTGCTATGTTGCGGATGTCACCCTGGCCAAAGAACACTCCGCTACCTGCGGTTACCTCGTCTCTGCCATTGTTGTTCGCTGATCCATCGGTGTGTGCAATTATTTCCTCTTCATCGGGCTCAGGGTCAGGTCTATTATCAGGGGCCACATCGCCTCCATCAATTCCCTCTGTGAATATACGGAATGTGTCTGCCAGCGTCCCGTAAGTAGTAACCTTCGGATTGAAAACTTTGGCCTCGGGGTCTTGTGGTGCCTCCACGTTGAATCCCGCCTCCCAATCTTCTGGCTGCAGTAGCATTGGGTTCCATTTTGGAAGGAGGGAGTCGAGCATCGACTTCGCGCGTCGGAAGCACGCATTCGGGTCTTCACATTGGGGGTGGGTATGTCTCGTCCCGGTGCATGCGGCACATCGGCAGTTCCAGGCGCTTCGATGCCTTGATGTCTGTAACAGCCGGGCCAGTACCTCGGCGTCGCCTACTGATACAATTTTGTGTGTTTCCTTCAGACATTTCACAGTCTTTTTGTGGTGTTGACCTCCGGTGAACAGGGTGCGTGTGGCGGTTGATTTCTGGTGGAACCAGATTGGGGCTGACCGTTGTATTTCCCTCGAAATTGCCAGGCCCTCCATCCGGAGACTATTGTCTCGGGCTGCTTCAACCATCGTGGTCAAGTCCTTTGCAACGTTCGCAGACCTGGTATTCACATTCCAAGTTTGAAGGTATGTATTGTACCTTAAAATCTTGTCGACATTTTCATCTCCAACTAGTGCTTTCAGCGCAAATAATTCGTCTGCAACGAACGCCCACAGTGGGCGTCCATCTCCAAAGCTCAGGTATGACTTCAACCATGTGATTGTGATAGCTTCGTTCCTGGCCACAATATCAAGCAAATTTCTCCCCCCCATCTCTGGTGGAGCGTATATGGTTTCCTTGTTCACAGTAACATTTGTTTTTTCGGCCCAGAGGAACTTTCTCACCCGTTTCTCGAGCTTCTCCTCGACGTCTTTGGGCATGCCCTGCACTTTTGCCAGATACTGGGTCATACCCCCGACAACCATAAGTATTATGAGTCGACGGCCCTCCATCGTTGGGTGTCCTAGTTCCCACATGTCGAGCGCGGCATCAACCTTCTCAATGGTACGTGCCCAGGTACTCACTTGGTCTACACCATTGCCGACCCATGCACCAAGTGTGCGGATTGGTTCACCTTCAGCAGCAATTTTTATGTGTGCTGGAATGAGTGTTCCGGTCAGTCCATTGATAAATCTGTTTGCGCGCACACGATCGCGGTGGTCAATGTTGCCAATCGGTATCATTTCAGTCTTCCCAATGTTGAACTTAGCTCCTGAAGCTAAGCACCATTCATCTAGAACTTCAACTAGTACTCCGAAATCGTCATTTGAATCGAGGTAAACCATGGTGTCGTCGGCGAACAGTGTTGCGATGAGTGGTTCGTCTTTCCCCCTTATTTTAATGCCATTCAAACCCGACTGTCTCAGCGACTCAGCAAGTGGTTCAATCGCCAGATCGAATAGCAAACAGGATAAGGGGTCTCCCTGTCGAACCCCTCGGGTAACTCGAAACGGATGTTGGCTTTTTTCACCGTTAACCATCACAAAGGTGAAGGCATCAGAGTAGAGCGCTTTAATGGTCTCTATGAACTCATCCGGTATCTGGTAGCTTCTCAGTGCCCTCCACAGGTAATCATGTTCAATTTTGTCATATGCTTTCTCTTGGTCTAAAGCCACAATGACTCCGTTCCTTTCCGTGGCTTCTGCGAGTTCAATCACCCGTTTGGTCAACCAGATTTGGTCGTAGATGTGTCTTCCTGGTACAAAACCTGCTTGATTGGGGTGTATCAACGCTGGCGCAACCTTCGCTAAGTTCAAGGTAAGTGCCTTTGTGAAGATTTTATAGTCAGTGTTCAATAATGATATTGGTCTGTAGTTGGCAATGTCCGCCTTGTTGTTCTTCTTGTAGAGGGGGCACATCCAGCTTTCGGAAAAGTGAGTACCATGAACGATTCCGTTCTTTTCAATGTCGTTGAATATGATTCGGAGCACCTCCAGAATATCGAACGTGGGTCTATTTAGGGACGAGTCGGTGTCGAACCTGGCATCTAAAACTTTCCAGAGCTCGTACGTGATTCCATTGAGCCCTGGGGCTTTGTGGTTGGCTGACAGTTTCAGGGCCTTTTGAACATCGAACCTAGTGAGGCGGGTTTTTAAGTCCAAGCTTTCTTCTTCGGTAACGGTACGGACGGTGCGTTGCAGGACAATATCTATTGTGTGGTCTCGAAGATCGGGAGTTCTCTCCCGTCGCCCATCGCTCTGGATTTTGTTGTGGTAATTTCGTGCCATCGTGGCCATTCTTTTGGAGTTTGTTTCGTATTCTTCCAGGTTTTGGCCTGCAGGGGTTTTTAGCAGTCGGTGAATTATTTCCCTAGGTTTCCGCTCTTTGTTAATCAAACTCCAGTAGCGACTTATCGTCTCGCCGTAGAGACGGTTTCGGATTTCTGAGCTCTCTCTTGCATCTCGCGACAGCTTTTGATGTAATTTTGCCAATTTCTCTGTCAGAACGGCACCGGAGAGCTTCCTCTCTTCATCAGACATATTTTGGGCAAGGATGAGGTCAAGTTCAACCTCAAGGTCGTTGATTTCCTTGTCGATCTTTGGGATCACAATTTTCGCGCGTTCTCGAGCCTTCTCGACAATCTCGTCTTTAAATCTTTTCCAGGTTGTCTGCACGTTACATCCATCCCTTCTATTCTCGGCTCCCACAAGTCCAGCAAGTTCTGTTTGGAGTGTTAGGCCTTTTTCGTGAATGAACTTCTTCAGGATTTTGTCCTTGTTGAGGTGCGTAGGCCAGACCCATCTGCCGTGTCCGATGGTAGGCGCATCCTCCGATGTCAATTTCATTGAGACTAATCGGTGGTCTGTTTTGATTCCGACGGTGTTTATGTCCCACTCATAGGTTTGTTCGAAGAGACTCCTCTTGACGTATATACGGTCAATTCTTGATTGAGATCCAGTTTGAACTTGGTGGTAGGAGTATGCTCTGGTTGCGGGATACGTCTCCCGCCATCCGTCCGTGAGTCTCAAGAAGGACTTCAACTCGTCTAACGCGGAAACAGGCCCCTCAGGGTCACTGTGTGCGGGGAGCCAATCTAACACATCCTCAACCACATTTGTATCCCCACCCATTACGTCGGGCCTTCGTACATTGGGGTGGGTCTCAAAAAATACTTGAATTTCTTTCCAGAATTCTTCGTTTTCTGCCGCTGAGTTTGGGGCGTATACGCCCAGTATCGACAGGGGCTTATCATTTTTATTCTTTGTCTCGAGCAGAAGTGCTCTGCCAGGTATAATTTCCCGGGTCATAATGTTGTCGACTTTCACCAAGTTTTTGTTCAGCACAAATGCTATTCCATTCGCATTCGGGGTGCGTGGGTCTCTGGAGAATACTACTTTCAGCTGTCGGGCAAAGACCCGTGCTATATCCCGGTGGCGTTCATCGCTTAGGTGAGCTTCCCCTACTATGAGGATTCCGAGTCGTCGTTCAGTCATGGTTTGATTTACACGGAACCACTTATTATCTGTGTGATTTATGTTCACGTTCCCGTTACCTCGAATATTGAGTCCGCCTATTTTTACAAAGGCCTTGGTATTTTTCTTGCCGGCCCCTGGTACCCTCCCATGTGCTCGTAGCGTTGGGGGGTTGGGGGGTGGCCGCGGCGGAGCTGGTGCCGGTGCGGGTTGAACCAGGGGTGCGTTTGTGTCTACCAACATGAATGACGGTATTTCCTCAGGCGGGAGACCATGAATTCGGCCGAGTTCCTCAGCGCGTGAACTAGGTCCTGCGGCACTGTTCTGCACAGGGTTCAGGAACACACCTGTACTGCTTGTAGTCATAGGCTGAAGCCAAGGTGTCATAGTGTCGGTTCTCCTGACCGACGGCCGCTCCTCGGTGGAAGGGCCCCAATTTCTGCCAAGCTCCGTGGTGCGTGAGCTCGGTCCAGCCGTATTCTCTCGTGGCGCCTGCAGCGCATCGGCCACATTAGCCGCTCTTCCCTGCACGGGGTTCAACATTGCGCTTGCAGCACGGAGGCCTATAGCTGGCCGTGAGCTGACACCTGCAGTGTCTTCGTCCATACGGACCAGGTCTCTGGACGTGAGCCTGTGAGGTGCTTGCAGCTCCTCTGCATCTACCACGATGCGCTCCTGCACGGAGCTTTCGGCTGGGTGTTCATCTCCGGCTCGCAAACCACTCTCCCGTGGGGGTTCATCGTGGTCAGCACGTTCCTCCGAACGCCCAACCGTGGTATCCCCTTCCAATCGAGTGCGTTCGTTGGTCAGATGGCAGCCGGCGGCAGTGCCGCCACTACCTCCCGCATGCGAATTCGAGTTTGCCGTGCCTGAGTAAGTGAAAGAGTTAGTAAGTGTGGAGGGTTGGGTTGGGTTAACTATAATGGGTGGGAAGCTTTTGAACAGTCTGCTATTCTGTTCAATTGCTTACCATGGGGGTTGGTCGTATCATGTTCATCGTACCTCTTGGGAGTACAATGCTCAGAATACAACCTGCCAGGACTGCTGGCCGGCGGACCCCCGGTTTAAATAAACCCCGCCGTTGTTGCGCCATCTCTGGAGCCACATTTACAATGTAAACACAACACCAGAGACAACACTGAGGCCCTCCCCCGTTTCCTGTCCTGTATGTAGCAGCATACAGTCAGTAAATTTGGCGGGTTAGGGCTGCGCTCGGTGTTCCACACTGTGCGACTTCTTCTAGACCCAGATCTAGGGATAGTCGACTTGACATTTATTTCGGATTACATACCGAGTCGTTTTCAGGGGACAGTTTCAGAAAGACGGCGATCACATCAACAATATATTATTGGGCTATTGTCTCGACGACTAGTTATTGTTACGACGTCCACCGCCCCGCGAGCGAAGCTGGCCACGACCGTGGGAGGGCAGCGAGCGACCAGATGCGGATACCACCCCGAAGAGCGCGTCGGTGATGACGTCGTTCGGGCCCTGCCAATCTAATAGCGTACGGTATGGGCAGGTGGCCGTGCGGTGGTCATCGAGTTTGCAGATGTAGCAGAGGGCAAGGGGGCGTGGTCCAGGTACGCCGTTGCGCATGAGGTGGCGGGGAGCGGAGCCAATGGGGCTGAACTCGGCGAAGCCCTCGCCAAATGTGGTGTCGCAAACGAGGGTACGGAATGGTTCCCACTGTTCGACGAACTCGGTGCACGGACGGCCGTACAGCACCCACATTGGCTCGGTGTCGCTGTCGCGATAGACGACGTCGAGGGTGCATATGAAGTTGTATACCCGTTGGTCAGCGCTGCGGGAGCGGTCGCTCTGGGTCATGCGTACCACCGAGTTTCGAAGAGGGCCGGGGGCGAAGATGGTTGAGCCGGCCGCAGTCCGGAACATGATCCTCAGCATTTCAGAGCCTCCCCGCTGCGAGCTGCGACACTTCCAATGCCCCAGCGACCAGGACAGCTTCCCATCGGAGAGGCGGAAGACGTCGGCAGCTAGCTTACGGTCTTTCACCAGCAGGCGGTGGCGAGTGACCTTGGCGAAGATCTCGGGGGTGCTGCATACGGCGAGCAGTGGGTACGGGCCGAGGTATTTTGCCTCACCGCTGCCCGCTTTGAGTTTTTCTTTGGCGATGGGGGGGAAGATGAGGATGCCGTCAACGCCGGTGATGGGCTCGAGGGCTTTTGTGAGGTCCGCGGGCGCTTCGGTGTAATTTTTATGGAAATATTCGCCGCTGAGGAAGGGGATGAGGAGTAGGTTACGTGTGGGGTCCTTCATGGCATGCTCAATCTGGTTGGGTGAGTACCAGCGCGAGACTTCGAGTTGTGTTTCTCACCTGCTTCTCGGACAGGTTCATGGTCGCAGTCTCGAACGACATTACTAGGGCGGGACAGTCCCCAGATATGAGCCGCAGGTTGTTGGACACTGCGAGGTCCTCTGGACCTTCCATCGCGAATGCCGGGTAACTACCATGCGGGTTCTCTTCGCGAAAGGTGGCCGTAAGTTTCCCGAATTTTTCGGCGTCGAAGACGACGGACTCGATGTCCTCCATTTGCTGATCTTGCGTCTGCGTGGGAGAGACGGGGCTCGAGTTCGTGGGACGAGGGTTGGCACGGGGGGTCTGGTCTGGTTGCCCAAGTAGCTCGTGGTAGACGGAGCTCTCGTCGAAATCGTCGTCGGTTTGGTCGAACGTGAGAGGAATAACCGTAACAGCAAGGTCAGGGGTGATGCGCGGGCGACGGGACCGGGATCGGGACTGAGCTCTCGAGTTAGGGCGCGTAGAGGCTGGCGCTTTGTAGCCTTCCAAGAATGGATTGTTGTGCTGGGAGGCGATCGCGGAGGTCGGAAGGGAGCTCCGGCGTTGTGCGGTGCGTTTGTCCGGGGATTCTAGCTGCCGGTCTGGCCTCGAGTAAGGTGTAGAGAACGAGCCCTCGCGGCTGCGGCGGTTCTTAGAGGCCTCGTACGGTGGTGGGCCCTCCAGGGTGAGTTAGAGAATTTTTCGGGCGGCGATCACTCGTCAATATTTCAATGAACGTCGCCTGCGGTTAGCAGGATTGCCGTTATGATGATGCATATCCCTCGCTCGGAGCGTAAACTTTGCTGAATATCCGTCATTGCGTGTGATTTGTACCCTGGACCCATATCGTTCGTGCTGCGCGCCAAGGGGTTCACGCTGGCCCACGCGCGCTCCACCGCCTCGCCGTCGATGTGGCCGACAGAGCGTGTGGGGTTGATCGCCCGTCCGCGCTTGACGGCGGTCTCGTGCGCGACTCCCGCCGCATTCTCCCTTTCGTCCGCCAGGGCAAACGACACTTTCTTGCCGCCCGCCTTCCCCTTCGCCTTTGCCGGCGCTTTCTGTGGGGCTGCGACCGACAATGTCGTCGCCGTGCGCGTCTGAGGCGCGACAAAGGACTTTGGGGTGGTGAGGGGCGAGGTGACAGTGGGCGCGGCGGTGATGACGGTGGGCGCGGTGACAACGATGGGCGAGCCGACAGTGGGAACGGTGGGGATGAACTCGTTGGCCTTGGCCTTATCACCACCCGCCTTCCCCTTTACCGACACCTTTTTGGGCGCTGCGACAGAAAGGCTCATCGCCGGGCGCGTCTGAGGCGCGACGAAGGGCTTTGGCGTGATGAGGGGCGAGGTCGTGGTGGGCGCGGTTGAGACGACGGTGGGGTTGGTGACCACGGGCGCAGGGGAGGGGACGATGGGCGAGGCGACCGTGGGTGCGGTGGAGGTGTGAACGGCGGCCGTGGAGACGGGAACGGCGGCTGCGGAGACGTTTGGGCCAGCGAGGGGCGAGGTCGTGGTGGGCGTGGAGACGGTAGGGACAACGGTGGGGGAGGCGACGGTGGGCGCGATAGAGGCAGTCGCAACGGTTTCGGCATTGAGTTGCCCGAGCAGCGACGTCAGGAACGCGGCCGACTTGGTGGGGCCCGTTGGAGTGCTCGTCGTGCTGCTTGGTGTCATGTACAACGATGACCTGCGCGGCGTAAACGGTATAGATGCCGTCAACCCGTGCGAGCCGCGGAAGGCCTCAAAGAGTACACTGGGCCTCTTGAAAAGTGAGGGCGTCGACATCGCATTTGTCGCTGGTAGGGGTGCGCCAAGGGGGAGGTCCAAGCCATTGATGTTGCCAGTCGCCACAGAGGAAGTCGCCGACGGCGTCGTGCGGGTCGATTTGTACGCGGGGCAAAGACGGGGGCGGGAACTCGTGGGGCGAGGACGGGGGCGGGAACTCGTGGGGATGGCGGTTGGCGACACGGTCAATAGGGTTGGGCACGGGTACGGGTACGGGTATCCTGGAGGCAACCCACACCCGCACCCGAAAAACCCGTACCCCCACGGGTACGGGTCTAAACCCGTACCCGATCAGCTACGGGTCATGGCGGGTTGACCCGTGGGTCTGACCCGTGCGGGTTTTACCCGCGGGTACTTCCCACTCCAACTCATTACGCCATCCGTAGAACATCAATGGGCTAAATTGGGCTCCGTGGAATACAACAGTACTTGTATCTACTTGGAGCGCAACTTCTTAGACGAACCCTCTTCCTTATCATCCGGAACTCCCACCATGTGTTTCTTCCTCTTCTTACCCATCGTCTCCTCAATTGCCTCAATAACATCCTTATCACGCACCAGATCCTTGCGACTCCAGCTCCCAAAGCACAAGAACTTCCTAATTGAAGCACCAGTGAGACGATTCCGGGTGAAAACAAGTACGTGGCGTCCCTGGGAAAATACTCGTTCAACCGCCGTGGAAGTTGCTGGTTATTTGAATAAGTACATGTGCAATGAAATCGTCCAGATTACTACCCTGGTATAGAGAGATAATCGAGTGCCATCCTCGACAGCTTGGGCCATACATGGCGTTTATCCCACCACCATTTCAGCGGGTTTGCGATGTTTGCCTCCACGGGATCAGAGAGGTATTGCTCCAGATGACTGCGCCCCGTCTGGGTGTTCGGAATGTTGATGTCGAGGAGCCAGTTGGAGCTCTCCAAGTCAACAATACTCGAAGATACACTGACCTGGTTTAAATGTCAACACTCAGGAAACCTGAAAAGGTAAAAGGATCTACCGCATCCGTGTCAACGATTTCAAGATCGTCAGAGTTAACTCCGGCTTCCAAGTACACAGCATATTCTGTCTCAACGAGAGCCTTCGCAGTATCAATCCACGCTTGCTCCCACTTGCGCAGCTTGAAATATTCCAACTTCAGGCTCGGATGAAGCACTTATTGAGTGTCAGACTTCCAACACAGAAGGCAACGAATCAGACGCACCAGTAGCAATGCGATAAACATTTGACTCATCAGTAACAGAATAATAGCGGTTCATTGTCCTCTTGGCAAGCTTGAGAGCGTTGCGGATGGAGGAATGAAGAGTGCGTTGACGGCGCACCGGGACGATGGTACTGGTAATCAAGTCGTCAATCTTGTCCATTGTGGTGAGGACGTGGGCAATGGTGCTCTTGCTGTCGGTGGAGAAAAGAATTGTTGCATCCTTGAATACCTGGAAATAATATAAGTTGGTTGAAGGCGTGGTATCTCGTAATGAAGAACATTACATATACCATATCATTGAGGATGTCCCACTCGAGATCACTAATCTCGTATTCTCGAAGATTGAGAGTACGATCACTGGTGAGACTATTGACAACCTGCCGATACTCAATTGCGACTACGAGCATGTCATACAACGAGTTCCAGCGTGTACGAACGTCGCGTGGGATAAGGCGGGATTGGATGCTATGATCTTTGCACGCCTTGCGCCAAGCCGGAAGAGCAATGGTGGTGGAATGAATAATTGCAAAGGAAAATCGACGAATCTACAAACAAATAAGTACATCAGAAAGGCGAGTAAAGTATTGACGCACACGTGAAATCACAGATTTGGCTGCGTCCACCGTTTTCAGAACCTCAGCCTGCTCCTCAGTGTCCATCTCTTCCCACACGGCATCCTCCTCCTCCTCCCTTCCCGAAGCCATCGAGTCAGAATCAGAGGCGTCAGCAAGGTCGGGCATGTCAGAGTCAATATCCTCATCCAGTTCAATTACCAGGTCAGAACCATTATCCGGAGCGCCCTGCGTCTTTTTCTTCTTCTCGGGGGGGAGGAAGGGATGAAGAAAGGACTTGACAGCAAGATTGAGGGTGTGATTAAAGCAGCGCACACGGTTCACGGGATCGTAGGAGTTGTTGGGATCAGCGCCGAGTGCGGTGTTCTGGGTGTCGTTCGAAGATGCATTGTCACCCGCCCAGGCAAGAATCTATGACTTCAATGTTAGTGATTCAATTACTGCTGAAGGGGCAGACTGAGTACACACCTTGCGCTGAAGGCTGAATCGATGAAGCATTTCATTGAACTCCCGTGCCAGTACTTCGCCCGTATGAGACTGCAGCGTATTCAGATTTGTGCCGCATAATACTGTTCATACATACCTCCGGAACCTCGTCTATGTCGAGTAGGAAAACAAGGGGTTCACCCTCGTGCTGCAGGTGTACAGTCCATGCAACAAAGGCGCGATGGTTTGGTGATGTCCAAGCATCGGTTGCGAAGCTGAGTCGACCAGGGTATTCCTTTGTTCATTATTAGCATAGAACGAGGTGATATTGCAAACATACCTCGAGGAGAGTCTTGACTCGTTCCGCACAACGCTCATACGCTGCATTGAGGTCGCGTGCAACCGTCCGACGACTGGGTATGCTGTAGCCGGGTCTACCAGCACAAAGCAGCTCCTTGAGCTCTCGATCCTCCACAATTTTGAGTGGCCGATTTGCTTCGGCCACCCAACGAACGATGTGCGCGCTAGATTTCCATGCAAGCCAGTAAAAAAAATTGCTGTATCGAACTGGACTCACCGGGACTCTGCTGCAGTGTGTGCCCGATGCATGACATTCACCGCGCGCTGCCCAGTACGACCAAATGCGGCGAAGATGTTGCCGCCATGCAATGCCGCCGGGTCACTGGCACCCGACATCCGAGCACGAACAGTGTCTCCCCCCCAGCAGCCCTCAGCATGCTTCTTGAGGTTTGAAGTAGACGAACGATCAGAATGAGGGTCACCGTTGGGCTTAGTTTGAAAGCGGCGAACACCCTGTTTGCCTTACAGTTCAATATCAATATCCAGACATCCCACCGGGTACAACTGTGTAACTCACCTTTAGGCTTCTTGCACCCGCCGGGCCGCGCACACTCAAACCATTGATACTGTGCTTTCTTGTCATCAACGCGAACCTGAACATCCGGCTTGAAAAACTGATAGTAACCAGAGCGCCACTTGGACTGGGTATCGTCTGGATGAGGCATGAGCGGTGGATAAATGGAAGCGATATAGTTTCCGCACCTTGAACAAGCCCCTCCTTGCCTGCAGCAGGTTTCTCGCTCTCGCCCGAGCTAATTGAATTAACACTGCGCGACTTAGCGCTCTTACCTGCAGGAAAGAAATAAGCGAAATGATAATAGAAGTGTAGATGTGGAACCTACGACCGCTCACGGACGCAACAGCTGCTTTGAACTTGTGCTTGACCTTTTTAACGGTGTCAGTGAGCACAGCACGAGCACTCGATGTGCGAGAGGAGATGGATGAGGGCATGTCCGATAGTATGAATGTGAAGGGAGGGCGCTGTCTCTTTTATACATCAAGGCATGTTTCCCTAGAGATGAATTGAGACCCTATCTGTTCTGCAAGCACCAATAGCATTTTTTCCGCAGTATCTTCAATTCAAACCAATTGGATTCAAACCGATTAGCATGTTTGTATAGGGGACTCACTCACCCCTGATTGGATACATATACTGCAGCAACACCAGCAAACCCCTCCCCTCCCTGTGAGCATATAAATATGTGGGGCTTGCCTGTCAGTCTGATAAGGTGCAGGGAACTCGCACCGGATCGGACACAAACTTGAACGCGAGAGGTGAATTCAACGATGATCGGTGATCGTACTGGTGATCGCGATGGTTGGCGATCATTAATTCCGAAGCTGACGGCGCAGTTCTCCTAGGTCATAAGGCCAGATTAGCATGATCTATGAGCCTGTGCTGCAAGGAAGGAGAAGTTTACAGCATAGTGTCATAGACGGAAGCCGGCCCGACCGCTCGGGCCTCTCCGGGGTTAGATTCCAAAACATAGATAAAAACAACCTACAACGGGACTCGAACTCGGAATTGAGTAATCTAAACAAAGACACAACTGTAACCACTACACTAAATGACCATTAACTAGAGGACTTTGTTAAGGAATACCCGTAGGACCCGCGGGTCGGGTCACGGGTTGCGCCGGGTCTGGAATTCTGTCACCCGTACCCATACCCGTCTGACCCGACCCGGAAACCCGCGGGTTTTACCCGTACCCGCGCCCAACCCTAACGGTCAACGCCTGCAATACGGGGTGGATGGCCATTGTGGCTCCCACGGGCATACCGCCGCGCTCCGCCTGCGCAATGGCGGCAGCTGCCTCGGGGGACAAAGGTGCAGTCATCCCCACGGGCCAACGTGGGTCCGGCACGTTGACCTGCATCCCCAGAGTCGCGAGGAAGTCTTCAGCCGCGCGAAGTGCTGGCCCACGCGAGAAGGAAGTGTCCTCCGAGCTATTGAAGGAGGCAGTGGGATCGATAAAGTCAGTGGGCGAACTGAAAGGTGTCGTCAGGGTATCTCATCATGGACAGATGTGCACTTATTAGATGACTTACGGCTCAAATAAGTCATCTACGGAAGGGTCCGGCCCAACCGAGGAACCGTCGATATCCATGTCGTTGGTGGGGTCATCGGCAGCGCTGAAAACGTTCGTTAGCTATGTCAATGAAATGTGGCATTATTAGTGACGTACCGGTCAGAGAAAAAGCTGTAGAGCCCGAGATTCCCAAGGTCAGTCGACATCTCCTGAGACGTGTACGAGGAAGATGGGGATTCTGTCGTTTCTTCCGGGAATTCAGGTGTTTCTTCGACGACGGCCAACGATTTCTTGGACTTGTGTTTCTTGGATTTCTTGACAACAGGGGTAGGAGCAGCAACGGGTACAGTGGGTACACGGGTGAGACGTGGGACGTCGGCGGTGGCAGGATTCGTCGTCGGATTCGTGGCCATAGATCAAGATGCGCACTCTTGGGCAGCTGATGGTTTTTTGAGTTCTTCGTCCGGGTCCCAAGGTTAATAAGACTTACTGAAACACATCTGAACGAAAGCTTCAAAAGGCTTGGTTACATTTTCCTTGAAGTTGACACAGCACTGCTCGAAGTCGTTGCCGGAGGGAGTTTCGCCAAAGCAGATGCTAGTAGGTGGGAGAAAGAAGTAAGCTTACGGAATGTCCAGGAAAGGAAACATTACATTTTAAGACTCATCTCACCTGCCGCACGCGGGTTCGGTCCACCGACGATCATCATTCCAACCCACCCAGCGGCCTTGTACGCGGCCTTGTGGACGTCGGTGAAGGCACTATCCAAAGTATCGATACCCCTGGGTGGCAGTTCAGCAAGATTGCGCGAGAAACAGGAACACAAATCAAGACTTACGCTCGATACTCTGCGGCAGTCCTCTCAGCTGTAGTCTCTGCTGCTAGCTCCTCCTCCACATACACCGCCTTCTCCTTCTCGAGCTCAGCCATCACCGCCGCCCTCTCCTCATCATTGACATCTTGCCACAACCCAGTGACGACGCGCGTGCACAAACGCATGCGCTGCGACTTCAGGGACTTTCTCTGCGCCTCGGGGGTCCCCGGGTTGACCGGTGAGGGCGTCGTAACCTGCTGCAGTCAAGGCAAGCTTGACGAACTGCGGGTTGCGCCTCTGGAAGATTTCGACAGGCTGGTGGACGCGGCGGCGCTTCGGGGCGGCGAAATTGAACATGGCCTGGATCCTGGCCGCCGTGGACCCGCTGGCAGCGGTAGTTGTGCCGCCGTTGGCCCGGTTGACCTTGTTGCGCTGGTAGCGGAACCAATTTTCGAGTTTCTGCCCGGCAGGTCAGTTTCTTTTTTTAACGCATCTGCCAGAAAACAAAACGCGTTACTTACATTCTTTCTTTCTTTGATGGCGGCTCCGACGGTCGCCAGCTCGTTGGCAGTGAGGGCGCGCGCGGCGGGGTCGGACGGGAGGGGGAGGCCGAGGGCAGCATGCTCGGGCCACTTGCGAACCCAGGCCTCCAGCATTGACGGCCAGAATAGGTGCAGCTTGTGCTCCGCCTGCCTGCGGATGACCTCAGGCATCCACGTATGGAGCCACGCGGCCTGCTCCGATGTCGCCCAGCTTTTAGGTGCCATGGTAAAATATGTGGGATGTGGGGGTGGATGTTAGGAAGATAGTTGTGTGGATTGGGCAGCGAGGTGGTAGTTGGTGAGTGGACGGGCGAGTTGGGGAAACGATATGCTGGCGCAGTGAAACAAGTTCAGATCAACAAACCCAAGTCGGTCGTATTTAAAGGCGTGTATTTTTCTCACTATCTGGTAACAAGAAATACTCATATCCGTGCAGCAACCCGTAACAAATTCGCGACTTTGGGACCGAAAGTATTCCGTTCAGTGGCGACTCACCTAACTCGGCCCAAAATTGTCCCAAGATTTGTACGAACGCGTTAGGTCCATTTTCCACGCTCTGCAGTACCCCAAAGGGTTAATCTTTCGTTAACAACGACACATGTGGGTGGTTCTTTTTCGTCTGATGGATGTGCTCATGTGTGCTCATGTGGTTCCATCGGATAGTGTGTTTCCTTTTATTGGGCGACTGCGTGAATATCCCCCTCGTCCTCCTTGTTTTCGCCCTTCACCTTCACCTTCACCGTCATGGCCCACGAAACCCCCAACACCACTGTATCGCTGGTAAGCCACCAAGCGAAGCTGCTGTATTGCAATGTGCCCAGTCCCTACTGACAGCCACATTGCAATGCGGGCAGTAATTCACTGATCAGTGAGCTGGAGCCGCATTGCAATGTGCCTGTCAAGACGTTGGCAGTAAAGAATTGCCCGCAACGAGAATTGAACTCAAAAACTCTTGGGTTCTGTCAAAAGGCAGAATTCAGCACCATAACCAACTAGACCAATAGAGAATTGAAATCCTGAATTTATAATGGGTCAGGGGGGGTGATTTACAGCACTCCAATTTGGACTATTTCTATCCTCCTGGCCCCGTCTTAGGGGCCAGAGGTTAGGGTTTTGGTTAGGTGTTAGGGTTAGGGTTAGAGGTCAGGTTTGGGTCCAGGGGATATATATTGTCTCGGTGGTTAGGGGTTGGGGTGAATGTTAGTTTGTTAGGGTGGTTAAGGTTAGGTGTGTTAGTTAGGGTTGGTTAGGTTGGTTAGGGTTAAAAAGTGCACAAAAACACATAATAAGCAGTGACAAACAATAACCGAGACCTAGGGCAGCTTGCCTGCCCTAGGTTGGGAATTAGCAGTTTCCGGGTAGGGTAAGGCTGGCCTTACCCTAGCCGGAAACCCAAACTATGTTTATATTGCCCCTTTGGTCTAGCTGGTTATAATGCTCATTCTGATATTTCACTCAAAAGCAATTGCTTTGGGTTCAATCCCCGCTATGTGTATCCTTTTGCATTGCTTGAATTTCTTTAAAATGTGCCGCAATACCATATTGCAATGTGCCCTCCTAGCTCACTGATCAGTAATTCACTGGCCGCATTGCAATGTGGTCCTCAGTAACCACTGTCCGTATTGCAATAAAACAACACCCACTACATCCGTAAGCCGACTTGGTCTCATTATTGAGAGTGCGGCTCATGTGTTGGATTCAGAGGCCATCCCCCGCGTCATTCGGGCTCAGGTTGATGCCCAGGTCAACGCTATCCTCGAGGGAGCGGCCAACGCAAGTGGTATGCATATATTTACTTTGTTTTATTTTGGCTGAGGCCGTACACAGTTGAACCAGCACCTGGCCCCACCTGGTACTCGACCCCTGCCCCCACGCCGGCTCAGATGGAGGCGCGCTACCCGCCCGGCATCAACGACGACGTCCCCCATTATGTCGTCTGCATTGGCCGTGTTCCTGGCCTCTATACGTTGAGGTCAGCATCATTTTCGATTTCCATGTTTCTATATTAACATTATCTGTCGCCAGTCAGGACACTGAGGATCAAGTCCACGGGGTCCCCGCCGCAAGAAGGACACCCGGGCAGAGGGCCTCCGCTGGTACCGCGAGCAGGACGCCCTCGCCAAGACCATGCGTGTTTCCGAGGTCCCGCCTCCCGCTCCTGTCGCCAGCTCCTCCCGCCACTAGTGTGTATGTTCTCGTTGGTCTTTATCCGTTTCTCTTTTGACCCTTTCTCGATTCTTTCAGCATGACCTTGGGTACCGTACAGGTCAGCGTCTGCATCGACTAGTTTACGTTGTATGTTGTGGCCAATAAATGTCTGCGTTATTCGTTCCTCCTTACATCCAAAACATGAGTAAAATGTGAACAAAAATTCAATTGAAGCCTTGACAAGTATATAACTGCAGTAACGTTACCAGCTCCCGCTGGAGAAAATAACGCTAATTAATATCATACCCACGGAAGGCAACAACGTCAACGCTAATTATTATTACCTCTCGCCCAATCCATACGCATACCGCGTAGGATAGTCATCTGCAATACAGACGACTCAACGCAGCCTCCAGAAAACTTCGCCGCGATGCAACGTCCCAGTCATTCTCGAACCTGGTCTCGCGCCATTCGAGGATCCTGTTCCGGCGCTGCTGGCCAAGAGATGGCTTAGGAATGTGTTCCGGTTCCGACACATTTCCATCGAGGGGATCGCCAAGCGATGCAGCGACAACCTGCATCTGTTGCGTTCCGGTTAGTGGACCGATGAGCCCAAGCTCACGTTGCATCTTCCGTTGAGCAGAATTGGGGGGTTGAGCGTAGAAAGGCAGTTCCTTTGTGAAGGCGTTCTCCCAGTCTCCCGGCCGTCGGTCGATGGGTTCTTTCTCCACTGCTTCAAGAGATGAATGAACAGATTGCTCCGATCTATGAATAAGCTGATGAATTTCACAGATAAAACGCCCGAAGGCATATGCGACGCACGAGTTATCAACCGGCTCCCAACCGGGCGGTAGGTCGATCCCCGAGTCAACTGGACGATCTTCGTTGTCAAGGTCCGAGGTCCTGAAGAGAAATATTAAGGATGTTGAGGTGAAAGGAGCACACACATACCTGGCATCCTCACCCAGTAGGCGCGCGGTTCGAGCCAAGTCCAGTAGAGTATTGAGTGCAAAGTGCTCGCTGTCCGTTATCAAAATGTTTGGTGTGTCTGCGCCGATGGCGTGATCTTCAGGTTGATGGTCGGGGCCCACACTAGATGCGGATGAAACCGACTGCGGTCCTACGGGTTCTGTGACCCTTTTGGGAGGATCCCATTGCCGCCGTTTGGCCTTAACCGCAGCCCTACATTGTTGAATTCAAAGATACTACCATATTAGCACCGAATACAACGGACCGGCGTTGAGCCATGAGAAGCCTTTGCTTCTCTGCGACCTCTGGGCGCCTGGGTGATTTTCAGTCAGGGCTTGAGAGAAGAGAGAGGCCCGATCGCACTTGCGATATTCTGCCGCCCATTTTCGCCTTTTTTCTCGCTTCTCCTCATCGGTCCTGACGACGTGTTAGCTGGCGTATCTGCGGGAATGGATATCACAACGTTTGAGCGGCCTTGGTGGTTCCTTCACGTCGGCCTTTCGCCATGGTTGGTGGTTGAGAGCAAGTTTTGATCCGCAAATCACGACCACGTGACCCAAACACGTCCTCACCCCGAGCTTCAAAACTTTCCATCGTTCTGTCTGTTGTCATGGTGGTCACACGAAACGCTCGAAATATCGTGTTATCTTTAGCAAACTGCTCTCTGGCTCTTATTTATGCCTTCTCAGCAAGCATAACGGCCGCCCCGGCCAGTTTTTGTCCGAAATGGCCTTAAACCCCTGAAAATAAAATAGGGTGTCCCTAGCTCGTGTTGAATATTTGGGCTCTGAAACTTTGTCAGCATGTTCTTATGACCTCTAGCATGCGTTAAAAAATACTTTTCCCCGAGGTTGGAGAATGAGGTCAAACCGACAAGGATGGGCCAAGATTCTATGGTACATTGCTCTGGTTTTCACCGCACTTCGTGCAACATCTTACCTACCCATACATTTTCTTCGGAATTTGTCCCATACCATTCGGGTTGGTCCCCTTACCTCGTAAATAATTGTCTTGGGGTATATGTGGGGTGTATGGTCCCGAACCAAAATTTTTTTGTGTTAAGACTTCGGCGGCTACTCGGTCCGACCGGGTGCCTAAACAGGCGCTTGAGAAATATTTTCAATTTTGGTGTAATTATTCCAACCAGGGGTAGGTGCCATTGGTTGACCTTCCCGACACCTTATGGACTGTCCGGGACCCATTAGCCGTCCTCGTTATTATTTTCGGGGTCAAAATCTTTGTTAAGGAATCACATCAATTCATCACGTGCTGCCGCTACGCCGCAGCGTCTTGCCTCATACCCTCACCTTCGTTCGTCTTCGTCCTCATCTCCCCAATGCCTCGTTGAAAGACCCACGAGATCGTTTTCGCCCTTCCCTACGACTCCTCTTTCGACTACGCAGCATGCTCTGCCTCTTTTTTCCCTGACCCGGATTACTGCACCGCGCCACTCAGTGCCCACGAACTCAGACACACGAAGTACTTCCTGGTTACAAACGAGAATGAAGCGCATGTCTACACCAACATGTACGCCGTCCACACTCTCCCTCTCTCCTGTTTTCACCAAGGAGACTTACACGTTGATAGGACCGACACCAAAGCTTGCTCGCTAGGAAATTCACTTTGGACTCGCCACGAGGGCCTTGCCACTGTAGCGCATGAAATCTTCAACTGGTGTAGGTCCAAGCACGGCCACACGTCTCCCACTCGCGCCTCCCCTCGCACCAAAAAACGCAGTGCCAACGACACATCGAGTCTGACAACCTACCGCCACGTCCCATCCTTGCCCCAACCTAAAATTCAGCGCAAACCACAAGGGCCGTATTCGATGCGTGCGCGCACTCGTGGCACTATTGTTCGTGAATCCAAAACATGGCACAAGGTGTCCTCCTCGCGCTCCGCAGCAGGTCCATTGTCGCGCTGCACCGCAGGTTCTTCCGCATCCAGTGACGCCAAAGCATCCAGTGGCGCCAAAGCTCGTCCGCTGACCGCTTCACCCGCCCCACCCGTGGATCGCCTGGTGGGCTATATTGCCACCTCGCAGGGCGACATCTTTCGCACCGAGTACATTTTCATTTATAATCGTGTATTCTGTTGCTCATCGCCCTTCCGCCGCAGCGCCGAAGCCGGCGACACGGTCAAGGATCCGCGTGTCCAGATGAAAATGTTTCGTGATCTCACCTCAGCGGGCAGGTGGTTCATGTCCCTGCCGGCACCGAACGGCGGGGAGCAGTCGGAAGAGTAGTTTTGTCATTCCCTTTAGCAGTATACTTACATCTCATTGCACTTACTACGATCTCAGAGCGTCAAAAGCTTCCCACGCCGTCTCCGCGCTGTACTCCGCGCTGTGCTACGAAACGAATGTACGAAACAAATGTATATAACGTGAATCAATTACCTGTGCGTTCGCAGATGACCAGATCGACTTCCTTTCTAGGCGGCGGCGGCGAAAGCGCGCGTTGGCGAGTTGTTGATGCTTCGAGCGGCGGCCCCGGCGTAGATAGTAATGAACGATAAACAACATATATATTTCCAGCATTTCCATCCCAAAAGGGAAAATCTGAATACGGAAGCTGTGGCAATGCTTAACTTTGGTGCTGTTTACGTCTTCGCAACTCAAAACCCATGACAAATGGCTGCAAATCCCCCCCGCTATGCATCTACCGGCTGACGTCTACCTCGAGATCGTTGAACTCTCCAAGAAGCGCGAACACCTAGTTCTTGCTCGACTCTCTAAGCGCCTCAATCGCCTTCTCACCCCGGTCATCTACCGCCTCAACTATGTGAAGTCTAACGCCATGAAATTTGTCCATTCGCTCGCAAATAATCCTGATTTGCCCCCATTGGTATGTCTTTCCTCTTTTTCTGCGCCCGACCTTCCGACATCTCAGCGTTACAGGTTTTGAAATTAATTTTCGACAAATCGCCAGACACTAACGTCAACCTGGCGGAATGGGCAGCCGTCCTGCCTGCAATGGTCAATTTGCACTATATCGGCATCGTTCCCACCATCCCGTTGCCTCGCCATGTCCTCCCGCTCATCACCTTCCGCCTTTGGGGTTTCGGGGCCAGCTGCGACGTCGTTGGGACCTGGGCTGAACTCATTGCGTCTCAGCCGGAGTTGGAGGAGCTCAGGCTCGACTCAGACTTCTTCGGTGTGATGCCCGGCCCTGTCCAGTTGCCCCGTCTGCGCCTCATTAAAGGACGACCCGCAACTGACTTTCCACAACGCGGCAAGACGATTCAAAGGGCCATTATTTCCCTTGCGCGTTGATAACGTTCCTCATCCCCCGGACTAGCGAAAGCCGGTGTCGACCACTCGGGGATCGATGTCCAGCTCCCGTCCGGATTGAAGGCATACGTGCAACGATCGGCGGTAGTGGACTGGTCTGTGCCAACAAAGTGCGAGGCGTAGAAGTCGGGGCTGCCCCGAGGCTCTTGTGTGTCGTTGGTCTTCACCCAAAAGCGCAGTCGGTAAGGGCCGGGCCACGGTAGCGCTCCAGGCACTGGGACACCTCTGCCGGGGAAGGGTAGAGCTTCACCGGGCTTCTCTGTCTGTTGCTGGACCGCCTCTGTTGCCTGTTCCTGCGACTCCATAGTATGCTGTCGCTTATTGGAAGGCCCAGCTGCCTCGCCATCGTCGACTCGTGCGCCCTTGATGGGCTTTGCCACCTCTCCATCGTCGACTCGTGTGGGCTTGGCACGGTCACGCTCCTCGCGGGAGCTGCGGTCGTCGTGGGGGCGGCGGTCGCGGTCGTCGTGAGGGCGGCGGTCATAGACAAGGCAGTCATCGTGGGGGCGGCGGTCGTTGCGGGGGCGATGGTCATAGACAAAGCGGTCGTCGTGGGGGCGGCGGTCGTCGCGGTCGTCACGGGGGAGGCGGTAGACAACGCGGTCATCGTAGACAAAGCGGTCGTTGCGGGGGCGGTGGTCGTAAACAAATCGGTCGTCGTGGCGGCGGGGGTCGTGCTCCGGCCCCCTGTCATAGAGGACAAGGCGCTCACAGCCAGGGCCGGGGTAATAGCGTGGCGGCTCGGCGGCGGGTGGGGCAGCGCGGTTGTCAGCGTAGGCGCGGTCATCGTGCAGGCCGGGGCCGGGGTAATAGCGTTGCGGCTCGGCGGGCGGGGCGGTGTCAAGCCAGCGTCCGTTGTCGCTGGGGTAGAGGCGGTTGCTGGGGTCGGCGAAGTGTGGGCCGTCGAGGCACTCGTCGGGGTACTCACGCGAATCCACCCGACGGGAAGGATTGGGCGGCGGGTGCTGGGGGGGAACACTGGGTCGAGGCAAAGGGTCCTGTGCAGGGGGCGATGGGGAACGGAAACGACTCGGTGAGGGAGACACCGCCTTCCTTTCCTTCTCCTTCTCCTTCCCTTTCCCCTTGCCCCTCCGCTGCGCGACCTTCGCAGCTGACCCGATTGTTTTCTGCCAGGCCGGGCTGTCTCTCACGTAGAACAGCACGCTGTCGGCGGTGGAGACGAGAGGAACTTCACCTTGCTCCTCAGGTAATAGCTCCTTTTCATCTACAAATGCAACGTCAATAGCAGCACAAGAGGGCGAAATTAGGTATTCGCCGTCGTCCCACCCGACAATCGCCATAACCGGGCCAACGTTCGCGGTAGCGCGGCCGCTATTCGCCCCCTGGAGGGCGGGCATGAAAGCGCGGTAAGTTGATTCCCTGATAATCCGAGAGTCGGCGGTGGACGAGCCGATTAAGAAGCTCTGCTCCTCCAACTTCTCAGGATAATTCTCGATGCGGCACCGACAGCGCCACACCATGTCGAGGAATTTGACGTTCCACAGCATGCGGAAGCTTTTGGGGTCGGGATTGGGCAACAAGTCGGCAGCATGGGCGAAGCGGTCTACGCTCGCAATTAGCTTGGAACCTTACAGGACGCAATTGAGTACTTACATAGTTGTCCCGCGAGGATTCTTGAAAAGTCCTGGCGGTAGATGTCGCGTTTGCTGGCCTCCTCTCGAGTAATCAAGGCCACCGGCGGAAGGGCTGGTTGTCCTCGTTTGTGCTGCTCAATTTCACTGCATCCACACGTCAGAACGGGGATTTTCCGACACCAGAAGCACGTACCCGAAAATGTGCTTATAGTCCTTGACGTTGCGCTTGAGCGCCAAGTTGTGCGTCCCCCGCATTTCCTTGAAATTCTCGCCAGCGCCAAATAAAAAGCTGGCATCGCCGTCAGTGTCGATGATGTATCCGAAGCCGTACACGTTGTACGACTCGAGTAACATATGAAGCTGCGTAATCGTAAGTTATCTTCAACAGACTGAGAAATATTAAAGGAACACACTATCTGTATGGCCGGTTTTATTTCCGTCTGGATTTTGGTCCTCAATGTTCCCTTGTTGCAGGCATCCGCCACCGCTTTCTCGACAAGGATCTTGCGCCACTCGGCGAGTTCGGGGAGATGAGCGAGGACGGCGGCAGTAGCCTTTGGGTCAATATCGCCGCAAGCCTCGACGAAGGCGTCGCGCGACCGCTTGTAATATGATTTACGAGGCGCTGTGATACAGTCAACTTTGGGCGACGCAACAATACGTAGGGATACTTACCTGTCTCGTCTTCGTCCTCGCCTTCTTTTTCTGTCTTGTCTTCTTCTGCTTTGGGGTGTTCGTCTGCATACTTGGCTTGCCACATGTTCCACGCTGAGGTTTTACGCGGTTTCTTGACGGTTGTGCCGACAAGCTGGTGCAATATCTTGGAGGAAGTCCCAGTGTCGGTGGCAATCGTTTGGATTTGGGCAAGGTAGGCCTTGTGAGCGTCTAGCACACGACGGCGCGTGTCGGCAGGAATTGGACCGCGTTTCTTTGCGCCTGAGGGGTGACCGTCGTCGTCCGCCTCCTCGTCTTCATCCTCGCCGGCGATGGCAGCTTCGAACACGATATCAGCGTCGGTGGGCCCAACCTCAGTACCACGAGATCAATAAAATTTGTGGGAGGTACCACGGTGTGGGTGGGAGGTACCACAAAATGGTGGGAGGTACCATGGTGTAGGTGGGAGGTACCACAGAATGGTGGGAGGTACCATGCACAAGTCCAATCGGGAAGTTGGTATAGTGCACACATTCCATGTGCCGTACTGTAAGCCTGGTGGAAAAAGAAAATTGATAACCGTAGCAATAAAGCTCGTACCAGGAAAGTGAAAGTGCTCAGACCAGCCCAATATTGTACCCACCGATAGCTGGTGTCAATTTACAGGCCCTGTCGGAAAATATCAAAATACTCAGACCACCCTGATACTGCACCCACTAATAGCCTTAGCAAGTACCTCTCCGACAAGCCTGCTGCCAAGGCAATCGCCCACGGGATGCCCACCCAGGGCCAATTTATGAGCTGCCCGGTATGCTGTGGAGAAATATCAAAGTGCTCAGACCACCCTGATATTGTACCCACCGATAGCCCTGAGTGAGGGCTTTCAAACAAGCCCAGTACAACCCAATCACCTACCAGATGCCCGCCCCCAAGGCCAATTTACGGCAAAGTGCTCAGACCACCCCAATATTGTACTCACCAATAGCCCTGAGCGAGGGCTTTCCAACGAGCCCAGTACCAACCTAATCGCCCACCGGATGCCCGCTCCAGAGCCCATTTATGGGCTGCCCGGTATGCTGTGGAGAAATATCAAAGTGCTCAGACCACCCCAATATTGTACTCACCGATAGCCCTGAGCGAGGGCTTTCCAACAAGCCCAGTACCAACCTAATCGCCCACCGGATGCCCGCTCCAGAGCCCATTTACGGGCTGCCCGGTATGCTGTGGAGAAATATCAAAGTGCTCAGACCACCCCAATATTGTACTCACCAATAGCCCTGAGCGAGGGCTTTCCAACGAGCCCAGTACCAACCTAATCGCCCACCGGATGCCCGCTCCAGAGCCCATTTATGGGCTGCCCGGTACGCTGACAGCAAAAAATTAATATCCTCTGATATGGTTCCTACTGCACAGGCAGAAAGCCCTGAGCGAGAGCTTTCCAACAAGCCTTTCAGCAGCCCAAACGGTGCCCAGATGCTTGAGATAGACCCTTTTTGATGTTTTGATCCAGGGCAGTTTCTGGGGTCCTGCCCTAAAAATACCCCTGTGGGAGATACTACAGGCAAAATTTTCGCCCGCCTGCGGTGGGCCTGTGGGAGGTACCATGGTCACCATTTCTGCCCTGGGCCATGGTACTTCCCATATCCCATGGTATGCCCATTCCCAAAACCACCCTCTTGGGCCATTTATTCAAAGCAACCTAATAGACCCTAAAGGGTATACTTCAGGGTAGCCTGAAGTGACAGTTACCTGAACATGGACTACATGTTCTTCCGCAGCATCGCCGGGTCGCCGCTCGTCCGGTTTTTCGTGTCCTATGACATCGCGTGCCAATGGCACATCCACGTCTGGGACAGACTGCGCCAGTACGAAGACGAGACGATCACGATCGACGGCTGGGGGAAGTTCGTTACCTTCCTGGCCTCCCCACCCACATTGAGGAATGTAACCTCAAATTTTCCTTCAACCTCACGCGCTTCGTCGGCCAGACCGACGGCGAGGCGCCGGAGCGCGGGTGGGCCAACGCGAACCCCTTGGCGTGCAGCACGAAGGAGATGGGTCCGGGATCGAGACGCGATACCCTGGACGACCATTTCAATGACGCAAACCACAAGAAGATTATTGCACTAGGTAAGCGGACAATGGGTGCAATATGTTCCTTTCTGATCCATTTTTTCAGGCTACATGTTGCCCAAGAAGGTGGAGAACGCGGTGGCGGAGATGGTGCGGACGAGGCAGGCTCTGGACGACCTCGAGGCGTCGCTGGGTGCGGGGGCGGTGGCAGAATGGGAGACGATGGCCCAGGCGTGGGAGAAGGACTCGGCGAAGCCAAATCTCTTCGCGACGTTACGCAAGGATCAGCACGTCGCCCAGGTGCACGCAGAGCTAGCGGCGGAGGCAGCGGCCAGAGAGGCGGCTGGGAAGGAGAAGGTGGGGGCTGTTAGGGGCGACATGCATATCACGGAGCTCGTCGGCATGGGGCTCCAGTTAGAGGACCAACAGTGCGTTATCTGTTCCTTATCCATTTCCAGTAGGCGCTGAACGCAATCTCAGGCGAATCCTGGTGTTCGATGTAGCTGCGACCGGGCTGCACCCAACTGACGGCCAGCGGCGTGCAATGATCGAGCGCAGCAGCAAACTTCATCGCAAGATCGTCGCCTGGATGGACCTCCAAGTGAAGTTCTTCCCGGGGCTAGGGAATGTGCGGGAGATGGAGGATGCGGAGCGCGCCCGGCTCGCGGAGACGCAGCCCATACCTGGCGTCAGCGTCTCCGATATCAAGCTGTGGATGCCGTCGGCGATTGCAGCCGCGCCTGGCAGCGTCGCGCGGGACGTCCCCGTCGAGGACGAAATCCACCAGCACGAGTATCGGCTGCGCATCGGGCAGGCGGAGGAAGCGCTGCACAAAGTGCGCCGTCTTCTGCTTGTCCGTACCCACGTCTACCACCTCAAGGACGAACACTCCCGGGGGGTCCGAGCGAACATGCGCTCCTAGGACAGGATCGAAGCGCTCAACAACCAAACCCAGCGATCCGCGTCGCAGTATCGCGCGGCGCAGCAGGCGCTCGTGAGCCTGGGGCGTGTCCTCAAGTGTCACGACTGGCAACGGACGCTGCTGGAGCTGAAGCTAGACGACGTCCGAGGGTTGCCGCAGGCAACATTTCACGACCCGGAGAGGAAGAAGAAAAAGGGGCGCAGGAGAAAGAGGCAGGCCCGAGTTGAGCGTCCCGCGTCGTGGATTTGGACGACGACGGGGGCCGAGTACGATCCCGCTGACGGCGCGGCGATGAATGAAGGTTTGTGTTTTTTTATTTATCTGCAGTAGAAAAAGGACTAACGACCGCTTACAGCCGTACAAATCGAATGGGCGAGGACGCGAGCGCGGAGTCATCGGTGGAAGGAGGAGGTGGATTTGCTCGAGGAGGAGATGGCGCGGGTACGACACTTCTTTGCGTGGCGTGCGGCGCATTGGAGGGAGCAGGTGGGGCGGCGGGCGCTGCTGGAGGGCCCGCAGCTTGAGGGCGAGACTGCCTACGCGCTAAGGCAGGCCGCAGTCCAGGAGGAATTGAGTGAGAGTGTCGCTGAGGAATGGGAGCCGCTGGCGGAGCTGGTTCGGCGAGGTAGGGCTGGAGAGCTAGAGGAGAGCGAGATGGTTGGGGCTTCCGAGGGCGCGACGGGGGAGGATGGGGATGGAGGCAGCGACGAGGATGACAAGGGCGAGAGTACGGAGGGAGAGGCGGAAGATCCCATTCCTGTATTGCCGCGACGGGAGATCAAAACGACTTATGTAGACGAGGTTTTGGTGATGGAAGGATGAATTGAGTTTCAGTATGTTCCTTGGACTGTAGTGCACGACTGCCCATTTTTTCCGTATTTTTTAGCTATTTTCTTGTATTTTTTTGGTCGTCGTTGATGGCGATGTCGAGCTTCCCTGGATGTCGTCGCCCAAAATGGAAATATTTGATCGCAACCTGTGAAGCTCTTGTTCATCGTTGACCACGACGACGGCGACGCCTCGACGCTACGGGGTAATATTATTTATTTGTGGAAGGCAGCCTGAGCTGATGTATCAAACAGCTCTCTAAACTAGGGGTTTCCATGCATCGCGGCCCTCTGGAGACTAGCGGATGGTGATACATCAACCACCCAGTATAAGGTGTCAAACTACACCCGTTCACCGAACCCAGCACTCCAGAAAGACGAGCAGTGCCGCGGAGGGCAGGCCTTACGAGTTTTCGGGCAGTCGTACGTGGCAGGATCTTCTACCTTTCCCTCCTTTTCCTTTCCGTTTCCTTTCTTCAAACCCCGACACGCCTTTGGGCCGGGAGCAAGCCTCCGCGCCTAGGCTTGCTTGAGGCTGGACAACAGCTGTACGGTCGAGGTCACCTTTGGGCTGGCGGAGTACCTGCCACGCCTACGGGCGGGTATACACCTGGAGTATTGCTCGATGCTGTGGTGCCGTCACACGCACCCGACTGCCCGGGGGGGCTCTGCACTATCTGGACGCCGCTGGACACAGTTGCAAGGCACTGTGCCACGACTTGTCCATAGTTTTTTCGACTTGGCCGTCTGCCTTCCCTCCCTTTTCCTTCTCTCTGCACAAATGCGTCTGGAGGACCCCCTCCTCTACCTTTTCACGTCTTCTCAGCACAGGGCCAGGCTACCCTCGGGGTCTACGGTATTTCGCGCGTTCTCACGGCCGTTGCTTTGCCCGCGCCTCCCGTCTGGGTTTGGGGGTTTGGGGCGCGTCAACCATCATGGGCTGACGGGCTGTATGTCCGTCCCTACGTCCCTACGGCTCCGAAGCGTTGGGTTCGTTGTGTACCTCTTGGGGTCATTTTTGCGTCTTGGAACATTTCTTCCCTCTTTCCTTCGCCCGGCATACACCACGGCGGCTACGAGTCCCATAGTGTTTCATCCTGTCTCGGCCCGGGACTCCAGCTCGTCTCTGGGCTCGCAGCATTCGTCAGTAATTGAGGTGGCCGTTCGGCAGCCCTCTCTTTCTTTGATTTCACATTTACTCTTCTTTCCTTTTTCCGGCATACACCACGGCGGCTACGAGTCCCATAGCGTTTCATCCTGTCTCGCCCGGGGATTCCAGCTCGTCTCTGGGCTCGCAGCATTCGTCAGTAATCGAGGCGACCGTTTGGCGTACCTTTCTTTCTTGAATTTCAAGCTTCCTTTCCTTTTTCTTCGTTCTTTTCGTCGTTCTCTGCCCACTTTACCCTTGTTTCCGCCGGTATCTGAGATGGTTAATCCACTCGGGTCCCACTGTCTGGTGTGGTATTGGTCGCTACTGGTGCCGTCGCACGCCGCGGTCCGTTACCCGCGTGGCGGGGGTGACATCCACCCGCCGTCAGGGCGGCGCTCGCGCCCGTGAGACGCGCGACTCGGAGCTAATAGGGCGCCACCGCGGGGACGTTCATTTACATCGCGGTGAAATGGGCAAGATGCGCTAACAGTGAATTGGGGCTAGCTAAGCTAAAGATGCGGGCTAGCTGGAACACTAACACACCACACCTAAAACCTAACACAACACACCAATCCCCTGATGATTATAACACTAAGACTAGCGTGTCTTCCTAGTGAGTTCGGGTTCTGAGCCGTAGTATGCGACTGCTGGCTTGATTCCCGAGTGCACGAGCAATGATTTATGGCCTCAACTATCCCAACAAACAACTCCAATCTCTGAGCTAGCTCAACCGTTTGACCGAAACAAGTCTTCCCAAGGGATGGGATGAACAGGTTGGGGTAAAAAGGGTTTTAACTAGGCGGACGTGGTTTAATACGTCGTCCTAGGCGAGGTGATAAAGCGTCTTCTGAAAACTTCCAGTTACGGACTATGCTGCGCCAGCTATTCTCTTCTCTATGACGATCCCAGATCAACAGATATTTGGGTGCCGACTTAGAACCTTGAATCTAAGTTCTTTTCCTTAACACTTGGGCTTATAATGGACCTAGAGGGTTCACTCAAGCTCCGTTGATCGGCCAATGAATCGACCAAGGAGTTCTACCAAAGTGCTGTGCTGGTCGTGGTCCGTTTTACGGGAGGTGTTTCCTAGTCACCCAATGCGTAGCCCTTGCGAAGTAAGTCAACGGCAACTCTCGAACGTTCTCTTTGTGCGCTCGGTCCTGGTTTATACGTGGAGGTCGTCGCCGCTCACAAGCTCCCAACGCGAGTCCTTGCTTATCGGTTCACACAGTTACTTGTGGATCCAACAACACTGATTCGATTTCTATAGACTTTACAAACGAAGAAGATACTTTATCTCCGCTAGCTAGGCCTGAGCACACCCTTATCGTCGTAACGATGAGCGGGGCATGAACTGGTCTTTCAGCGGTATTTACATGTCCTTTTTATACTAGTTGAGAGAAAGAGATGAGGTAAAGTGAAATGAGTAAAAACTGGTCCGTGCAGCTCCGCTACGGCGAGCCAGCCGGCGCTATCGTGCGCTAGGCTTGCCAGACAGTCAGCTAGCTGACCATCTTGGGGGCCTAGGCTGGGTATATTGCCAATTCCGTACAGCTTTACAGCTCCCGGACTTTCTGTATTTGCAAAACGACTCGGAAAATCCATTCCCGCCATCGGTTGCTCACTAATCCTCTCCCAATCTCCGTCTCCACACGGACTGAACATCTAGTCGTTCAGTCATTGTGCCATCTTATCTGAAATACATCTCTTGGGTTTGTTTGTTGCAGCTAGCTGCCTTCAAACGCGTCGCGTCGATCACCTGATCTATCACTCGGCATATTCTCATGCCGACAGTTTCTCCTAGCCGTCGCTATCGCCAGCTAGCCCGATAAACCCGAAGCTAGTGCCAAGTTATTTATGGAACATGGCCCCTAGCTCAGTGCTATCCTGCTAGCAGCGCACTAGCTATTCATACGCCTCTCCTCTTTATGCTAGCTGGTAACTCTCGTTATCCTGTGCTCTCTGGAAGTCGTTTATTGGCGCGCTAGCCCACACTATGAGGTACTAGACCATAGTAATCCTCCTTAATGCGTATACTCCCCTAGTGTAACGCTTGTTCACGCGCCTAGCACTAAGTTTGTACTACGGTCAGCAGCCGGAGCTCACTCTGACCCTCCTGTGTACCACCAAACAGAGTCCCAATAGGAATATTGCACCTATTAGAAAGCTAGCTTGATACAATTCAAAGCCTAGTATGCCTTGCATTAACTAGCACTAAAAATCGCAAAATGCAGCTAGATGTCGGTACATTGGTGTTGTGCCGTTTCAGCGGACGTCAGCTTCGCGCTCGCCGTCACGGCACCGCCCGCCGATTCTTTCTCGGCAGCCACGCGCTCACAAGGCTGCCTCGAATGTCCGTTACACCGTCGTGGGCTCTACTTCTGTCGCTTTGCGCCCATGCAAGTCCCCGTCGCTGCGCAATTATTTCGGTGCTGCCAGATCGGGTCGCGGGGCCCTTTGGGTCGGACCGCGGCTTCCTTAGAGCTCCCGCGTGTGTCTGAAATTTGCCCGTACCTTACCCTTCCCCTCGCGCACGCCGTGGTTCGCACCCATGCGCACCGAGCGTACCCTTACCCACGCCTTACCCCTCACGCACGCCGTGGCTCGCACCCATGCGCGCCGAGCGTATCCGTGCCCGCGCCTTACCTTTTCCCCCTCGCGCACGCCGTGGCTTGCACCCACGCGCGTCGAGCTTACCCTTACCCGCGCCTTACTCTTTCCCACTCGCGCACACTGGGGCTCGCGCCTCGAGCGTACCCTTACCCGCGTGCTTACCTACACTTACCTTACCAGATAATCACCTACCGCCCTTGCACCTTCGGGCCGAGCTTATCCTTACCCTGGCGTAACCATACTCATTCACTTACCTTACCGTACCAGATCCGCCATGCGCCACCAAACGTACATGCCATGCGATCAATGTATAATTCTTACTGCCCTGTCTGACTCGTCCTAACTCCACGAACATGTGCCCGTCATGCGCGAGGGTTTCATACCTACCTTCTGCTTAACGGACGCGTATTTAGAACCGGATCCAGCGCGATCTTACGCGAGGCCCCGCTCTCGCTTTTCGTATGTTTCCATTCCTCCATCACCTTTCCTTCCTTCATACCTTCTTCTTCTTCCTTTCTTTTCCTTGGGACAAAGACGTTCAGCTCAGAGATATGCGGCAACGCTATCACGGGCTCACTACCATCTGGGAGTGTTCGGCAGCACGCAGAGAATCACTTGCGCCTGTTCTCTTTCGCGTTTCTGTGCCCCTTGGTCGGTCTCTCTTCTTGCGCCTGTTCTCTTTCGCGTTTCGGTGCCCTTTGGTCGGTCTTTGTTCGTTTTGTGGGTGCCTTTTTCCACCGTTGTCCGAGCATTCGGTCTGATGCGTATTGGATCGAGTGGAAACATTCGCGGCTTCCTCCTTTTGTTTTCCTTTTCCAATCCCATCCACTTGCGAATGGTTTACATTCATTCATACACAGCCCTACTCTGTCTCCCTGCCCGTCGGCCAGCACAACTCTTTCCTCTGTTGGTCTTTGGGTTTTCCTTTTGCTTATTATGTTGGCCCCTCCTCCTATGGAGGGTACGAAGGACCTAGTTGTTCCCGTCCCGCGCCGAATCGCTTTACGATGTCTTACGTGACTCGTACTTTATCTACTCGCATCCACATCCTGGGATGAATTCCCCATGCCGCGCACAATGTGGTCCAAGAGCTTTGACCAGACCTTCCACGCGACGCGGTTGGTTTGACTTCTTGCTTCCAAGCTTCGACTGGAAGCCGTCGGGTTTTCCATGTGATTCCAATTTCTGAGCTCCCTCGATCGCAGGGGCCATTTCCCTTATTCAATTTTCCTTCCTCCATACTTCTCTCGCTTTTGAGTTTTCAGTCCTTCCTTCATTGCATCTCGGCCGCCCGAAAGCCTTGCCCACATTGATTCTCCTTCATAGGGTTCCCTTCCAACCAAATCCCCTTTGATTCATGGCGAGCTTGCGCAACCATTTCACCCATCAAAGGGTTCGAAGTGCCGGTCCCCTTTTTGCCTCCCCATTCATGCCGCAATTGCCGCTTGACGAGAGAATGGGGAAACCCATAATTTAAATCCTTACCTTCGTTGAACGTTCACGTTGTTTCCGCAAGGAGCGGTTTCTACTCCCCATCCCGTACGCTTGACCCATAATGATACTCATACATCTAGCATATCGTACCTTTCACTTAACCTGCATACCGGGGCCTTCCGAGTCGCCGTCATACAACAGGTTGGACGTCCAGTATTTCCCACGCCGACTCAAATCGACCCGTATGGCACCCGATCGCGACGTACTCACGTAACTCAGTTTGTCTATCGCCTCAACTCGCCTCTGCGGTTTCTTTCCTCGAGTCGAGCTTCAAACACCTTGGGACTCGGATCTCTGACTTTGTACTTGGATCTTATGCAATCTCGGACACCGGGACACGGCGCACGTCGCGTAATCTTCATTCTCAATCCTAGCGGCGGTGATTTTGCCAACAGCGTATTTGTTAGCGGCCACCCACTCCTCACGAATTTGGCAGTGGTGCAGAACTTGGTTCTTCTATGACACGCTTCCCGATCAGCCCGTTCCCGGTCCAACAAAAAATTCATTTTGGTTACGGTCATCCACTGTCTGCGTTGGGGACGTACTTCGCCACCTTCTGGAGCCGATCTGGGGCTTCTTCCGGGTCGCGCCCACTTCGATACTGGTACGTTTTTTCGGGGTGTCCGCCACATGGCACGGCATTTCCTGTTTCCTACACGCTGTCGGCCTTTATCAAGATCGGGACCGTGTCCTGCCTCTCTCGTCTCACGCGTGCTGTCTCTCAGTGACTTGCCTACTCATACCCGAACTCATACATTCTACCCATACGACTCTTTCTTCCCTGCGTTCTACCATCGTCCCTTACTTCGCCGTCGACGTGCTTGTCGAATCAAGCCTTACCAGTTCTCTTTGCGTTCTGCCTTCCCAACAAGACCTTTTGACTGACTTGAAACTTCCTACTGGCATCATACCATACTCATCATACCCCAGTGGTCGTACCTGATCAACCTAATCGACTGGCGAAGATTCTGTTCTTACCCTGCACTCTATTTGAAACCGTTCTTTGGTCTTCCACCCAATGTCATACCCATACATTTCTTGTGTTCGTTACACCCATACTCCATACACCCTTCCTCCATCTCTTCATTCTTTCGTCAGCCTTCGCTTCTCTTTGTGTGGGTCGAGCGGGGTCGCCGCGCCTCTGGCGCGCTTCCCCCAACTCATCGTGCGCTGCGCTCGGGGTGGTAGAGTTGGGCTTGCGCGCTTCCCCGCTCCCTTCCTCTCTTCCAGCCACGCGCTCAGAGCCCTCTGCAGCTCGGGGCGCGGGTTTGATCCGTTGATGCGTCGAGGCGGCGGCGCGCAAAGCGCGCCCCCCTCTCTTCTCATCATCTCGCTCCCGCCCGAAGGGCGGTCCCAGCGGCAGAGCCGGAGGCTCTTCCCCCACACCCCATACTCTAGGTATACACCTTGAGTTTGGGCCCGTGCTACTCACACGAGTAGTGATGACCGTTTACCATATTCAAGTTCAAGTTCGAGTTTGACTGAGAGTGTTAGAGTTATTGACAAGATGGGTGTCTAGATCTGTGGCAGAAGTGAAAGAAATACCTCCCAACGAAAAAAAAGCCTCCATATCGCGTGCTCACGAAGGTCAGACGCGGGGAATCGACCCCCATCTTCCCTCCAACTTATTCTTGCGATATCTTATTATTTCATGGGCCGGGGGGGCGTGCACCATGCACCGCATCCGAGTTACCCCTCTGTAGTGATACTGGAGGGTGTGGCTGCATTTTTGCAGCATAAATGAATTTATCGAGTTTTGTGGTTCCCCATGCCAAATCTGAACTGCCAACAGCCTTGAACAAGCAGCAGGCTCTCTTCACACAATTTGAAGGTACAGGCCGAGAGGGGTAGTTCTCAATGCTGTATGGACTCAGATTAACACATGTCGTAGAATACAAAAGACACACCAATAAATAAAATAAACAGCGTCGTGATATCGCACTCGGACACAGGGAGCCAAACCCCGACTTCCCTCGAAATTCTCAGCATTATGAGATAGGCAGGGAGGGCGTGCACCATACATTATATCCGAGGTACATCCCAATAACAGAGGGCCGTCAAATGCGTGTGAGTGAGGTACATCAAGATTCCAATTGGCTTTACTGTAATTGTATTTTCAAGTCCAGTCCGAGTTCAACTTTGGGTTGAAATCGTGGATGATTTTTTTATTGCCGAGTGGTAAGTAATATCGGGGAAGGTAATCGAGAAAGGATGGTAAGTACAATATCAGCCAATAGTACGAGGAGAAAAAAGCCAAGTTGTGGTTCATTCAGACGCGGGGAATCGAACCCCGGCCTCCCTCAGCTGCGATTTTCGCATGCCAATGGGGTGAGGACGTGCACCATACACCACATCTGAATTACTCCTTTGTAGCGATACTGCAGGACGTGGGTGCATTTTGCAGCATGAATGAATTTATTGAGTTTTTTGATTGACTGCCAACAGGCTTGAACAGCGCCTGACCAGATCAGGAGGCATTCTTCACACGCACCTCGAAGGTGCTGGCTGAGAGGGGCAGTCCTCAATGACTCTGTCGACGCGTGGCGTCGAATAAAGAAGACCAAAAATGCGTCGGAAGAACCTTATACCTTGTTATAAACCCCAAAATAAAATAAAATAAGCATTATGAGACCGGACTCGGGCACGGGGAGTCGAACCCTGACCCCCCTCGAAAATCACATACGACAATACCAGAACATGCAGGGAAGGCGTGCACCATACACTATATCCGATTTACCCCTTCATGGGAGTGGTCCCCAATAATTGAGTCTAGTTGGAATGGAAGGTACGTTAAACCCATTGAGGGTTGAATTCCACCTCGAGTACGAGAGCATACACCTAGAGGATGGATGGTACAAAAGTAATATTAATGCGGGAGGAAAGCAGAAAGAAATATTGTGGATGCATGCTCAGATAAGCAGCGGGGGGGAGCGTGTTGTGGGAGGCCCACTCTACTCGGACACGGGGAATCGAACCTCGCCGACATAGGTCTCTCGGTTCGGTCACAGGGCGGGATGGCACCCGGGCATGCTCCATGCACCACGCCCGAATTACTGGTTTGTAGTAATACTGCAGGACGTGAGTGCATTTTTTGCAGCATGAATGAATGTGTCAAATTTTTTGCCGGGGCGCAAAACCGGTGCCCGAGTTTTTTGGTTGCCAAATTCAAGTCCCAACAGAGCTTTCCCAGATTAGGAGGCTTTCTTCACGCTACTTTGGGGGCAGTTCCCAATGCTGTAGGGACTCGGGTCAACACATGTCGTGGAATACAAAAGACACACCGATAAAATGAAACAAAATAAAATGAACACGGTGCGATCGTACTCGGACCACGGGGGGTCGAACCCCGACTTCCCTCGAAGATCTGGTGAGACAACATCAAAATAGGCAGGGAGGGCGTGCACCATAGACTATATCCGACGTGCAAGCATACATTTGTGGTCTGGTGATCCACGGAATTTTGGAGGGAATTATATCTCATTTTCCCCTCGAACACATGAAAAGTTGGAGGTTTCATTCCACCTCCATACTATGTACATGTAAATCTCGGAAAATCCTGTCTACCAGGAGCTGTTTGAATATTTACACCTGCTTTTCTTACACGTGGATAATGCAGAGGCCTCACATGGGATGGCAAAAATACTTTCAAGCGAAACTAGTAACTCGGACACAGGGAGTCGAACCCCGACTTCCCTCGAAAGTGTCTTCGGAACTCAATCCAACAAGGAGGGTGTGCACCGTACACTAGATTCAAGGTACATCAAAATGTTCAACCAATATTATTGGGGGGCTTGGCCCACTCTTTGTTCGGGTGGGCAGTCAAAAACCGGATGGCTGTGCACTTTCTACTGGTTTCCCACGGCGACACCATCAAATGATCGCGTCGCTGTGGGAAGATCAAAGCCCCTAAGTTTACACGGAGCGCTTCACTAAGTACAGTACAGCCAAGGAGGACGTGTGGTGGACTTGGACTCACTTTCTGACATTACCTACCCCAAGTTCGAAATGAACCCACTGTTAACCGTATATTACTGTCGCCCATCCTCTAGTTTCAAGTTGCATCTGAGTGCATACGAAAGTTCTCGAGAAAAATATAGCCGCGTGGAGGTTCTGGGACTCTATAAGACAGGGAGGGTGAAGAGATACTATATTGCTCATGGATTCGATAAAAGTTGGTGTCCGTTTGAATGAACCCCGAGAGATGTATTAGCTTCCTTTTGTCTTGTTCTCTCTCCCATCTCACTCTCACCCAGCAGACTACTTACTATCCTTCTAGAGCACACACCTATTGAGATTTGAGATCCACGATAACTCGCATCCTGTGAATTTGAGCTCCCCCTTCAAGTAGGTCGGGTGTCACGATTCGATTCGAATCTTATCGTTCCAACGCCATCTGAGACTGTTGCCAAAGAGGAGCACACAGATAAGATAACGGCGGACGAGACCCCTAAGACAGAGCCAGAACGGGAAGAGACCCCTGAGCCCGAGCCTACACCCAAAAAGGGATATGGCTTGAGTATGGAACTAGTCAAGTTCGAAGACCTGAACTACGACGACGAGATCTTCGACATCCCTGAAGATCAACAGGAACAGATCTTTGGCATTTCCGAAGATCAAGACAAACAAACCTTCGGCCAGGAGTTAGCCAAAGGCAACAGCTCCGAAGTCTCGGAAGAGGAGATGACGGAACTCGAGTCAACCCCCGAGAGTCGAAGCCGAGCCCAGCTACAGGAGTGGCTCGACGCTCTCAAGTAGATCACCTTCGGCAGCCAAGCCGGAGATGTAGAAGCCGGCAACCAGCTAAGGCAGAGGCTGGCCGAACTCGAGCAGAAGGTTCTCCGAGAAGAAGCTGAAGAGAACAAAGCCGCTGACCAAGGGATCACAGAGGAGATAGATCCTGAGGACAGGGATCTTGTAGACATCCAAAATGATAAGGGTGATAACGAGATCGCAGAACGGGCACAGGTCGAAGTGCCGAGGCACCCACAGGCGTCTAAGATAGTAGAAGCGCCCAGGCGCCTAAACTATATCATGCTACCGGAAGAAGTCCCTCAACCGGTTAAAGGCAAGAACCAGAAGGAGATAGACAATCTCTTCCGAAGGCTATTAGAGGAAGATAGCAACGAAGATGACGAGACGGAGGAAGAAGCCGAGGCACGGCTCATTGCAGAGAACAACACACAATGGGAACGGTGCTTAGAGTACCAAAGGAAGTACTGCGAGGAATACGGCAGTAACGGCAGTGACGATGATGAGCCAGAGCTACCGCAAGACTTCCGAGGGAATACGACGTACAAGGACGACCCCTCAGACGACGAAGAGCTCTACGACAATAGGAACTCAATATGGGAATAGAAGATATCCCTATTAGGACATGGCACCGCCATTGTAGATTAAACGGGAACACAGTCTCGCCCAACACATATTGTCCACTCAGGACAATCCGCAGTGACTGTCACCGTGGCGCTCCGGGAGCGCCTCACCAGAAGTATGGCGGGACACAGAAGGCCGTACACCGACAGTGCCGCTCGACACCTGTCGTCTGCCATACAACGCACACACCGATCGTGGGAATACAGAAGCCCTACGATCAAAGAAGCACCAAGGACACATGGTGTTAATAGAAGACCTTGGTCGAGGGACCAATCGACGAAGAACCCACACCCACATGGCAAGACACACGCCAAGGTGCATGGTGGATATTATTGGCTCACAGACAAAGCCTCGGACAAAGGATCAGTGGAGACGATGAGAGAACTCCCAGCATACAGAAGTAAAGGTGGATGCCGATCCATGAAGACGGGCTGGACACCAGGAGCCACAGTATGTATATATTAAATGACGCACGCTACACGCATGACGAAGGACAGCATAACTAAGGTTCACCAGGGGTAGAGGTATACCTCCCAAGGTCAGAGGTAAGGTTCAACGAGGTAGAGGTAGAGGTTGAGCCAAGGCTGTACCTCCCAATTTTAAAACCGTGTTGTTGGGATCAATATCCACTGTCTGTGGGAGTACTGAGCCAGGATAACTCTTTAATGCATTGAAAGAGTTCTTAGAGCCCTACAGCACCTGTAAACGACAATACCTCTCATTTTACCTCCAAAGGTTAGAGGTAAGGTCGAAGGAGGTAGAGGTAAAGGTTGGTCCTTGTGTACCTCTACCTCTACCCCTGGTGAACCTTAAGCATAACACATGCTTAAAGGTATTGCTCACAGGAGTACACGAGGCTACGAACAATTGCCACGCAGTCGCTACCATATTTAGCATTTAGTAGTTAGTAATTCACACGGACCTAGACAGTATAAGTACGATTAGTTAGTAGAGGATTCTGTACCCTCCCTAGTCGTTTATTCAATCATCCTTACAGAGTTCTTGCTCAGCACATCTCACCCCCAAATCCGCTATCTGGGTATAGTTGGACGAGATAAGATAGCAGGGCTTTGTCTGTGACATCGGGTACCGGCATACAAAATCATATTGTCTGTTGGAAAGATTAACACACACAATTGAAATGCTGAGATTTCCTTGCAATCCCCTCATTCGATTTGAGGTCTGGTCATGAAAAAAATGTGGTGTTCACATTAGGCTCGTCCCCATCCGGTTACTGAGCAGATATCTACAAATCCATCACTCGCTTGGCCTCAGAAGGTTATGTCAGTAACCGGCTGAGTCCACCCGCTGCTGATTTGAGTCATGGATTTTTGCCCGCCATTCAAGACCTCCGGATTAAAAAATCCTTCAAAACCCTCCAAAAAAGTGCCAGAACTTCCTGGGTGGAAAGTGGATAACTTTTAATTCTCTATTCAACGGTGAAAAAAAAGGTTTTTGATGTTTCCGGTCAAAATCATGTATGGAATATAGTAGTTAATACATGAGAGGTAAGGTATGGTGTCTAACATCCACCGGATGAAATATTTTGGTCAGAATTGGAGGGAAACGTGCTCGACGATGGTTCGGAAGGTTGCGATGACGCGGGTGACATCGTCACCTTATGTGACATTGGCGTGGATAGGGGCACTTCCATCTACCTCAAAAAAAACTTTTTTTCACCAGTCGATAGAGAATGTAAAGTTATCCAATTTTCATGTAGGAAGTTTGAGCACTTCTTTTGAAGGTTTTGGACACTTTTTTTCTAAGTCCGGAGGTCTTGAATGGCAGGCGAAAATCCATCACCCAAATCAGCGACGGGCGGGCCCAGTCGGTTCGCAGGCTCACCCGTTACCATCACCCCATCATTATTTGGTAGATATTTGGTTTCTATCCCAATGTGGACAGTCGTCCGGCCTACTCAGATTGTGAGCCTGCGTCCGACTGGTTCACGAGTCTATGTTCACATATTCGACAACAAACTCCAGGGATTAGCCTGATATAACACCTACGGGATGAGAGAATAGCTAGACAGTGACAAATTTGCCATTTTTTTAAAGGATTCGAGATTAATTCACGGAAGGTCCAATGTGGGCCGCTTGGGGTAGGAATTGTCTTTCAATGACAAGCTGGTTGGTTTTTAAGGATTTTAATGGGAATCACCTTTGGAGCTCTTGCGCAATTTACAGAACGAGGAAAGGTTCTTAGGGGTGATTTTTGGGTCAAAAGTTGTGAGGGATAGCATCTCTCGATTGGTATTACCGAGTAGTAGCACAAGTGGTTTGTCCGCTTACAACCGAATCAAAAAGAAAGAATTCTAGACCAGCTGTATCAGATGGCCTAAAGATATAATCCTTCGCATTTTTCTATCATTACTGTAATTGGATGAATCATCTTGCTCTCTTTCATCTGAATACAAGATAAGACCTCCGCTTTGCTCTGGCAGGTTAGAGTCTGAGGTGCATGTTCCCTTGGAATCGAAAATGTGTGAATAATTTCATTTCTGTTAATGGTGCACAGGTTCGTTGATTTAATTTTTGAAAAGTGTGTGGAGAAGTAACAACAGAGATTCAGGGTGAGAGGGAGAGGGACGGGGATGGCCCATATGGGGACTCAACCAAAGACACGCAAACACACACGGCATCTCGTTAAAGAACAGTTAATGTGGAAAATTCCCGTCAGTTCTGCAATTAGTTGTCATGACGAAGAGCACGTGGACACCTGCCAACCAGCGACTCATGCACGATGGCAAGACAGTCAAATTTATCCAACGCATATCGTGCACCTTTGGCTTACCAGGCTCGATAGCGACTTCACTTAAGCTGCACCTGCGAACCAATTTTTTCCAATCCCTGGCATTTGATTCCTGGGCCCATATTACTTCCGCCCGGTTAAAGCGTGGGTTTGGGGTGTCCGAAATGCCTGGCAGTTACATGGAACCTGTCAGATAGCCGTCAGCGCCACAAAGTCACTTGGAATGTTACAGCTGTTTTCAAAAGTTTGTAGGGGTTTCGCAAAATGTTACTGTTCGATTTCTGCTTACCGCTGTTTACCGTTGTCGTCGCTCCACACCCCACACCTAAGCCCCGCCGCTGCTCGGCACTCCGCTTCTGGGAGTCGGGCTCCATAAGTTGATGACAGCCGACCACTGGTAACCAAAAGTCGAGCACCGCTGATTTACGAAACCCCTACAAACTTTTGAAAACAGCTGTACCGCCTGGCTTGGGACCTCACAACCTCGTGGGCTGAAGCCACAGTATTGTTGGAATACCGAGATGCTATGTGCGCGCACATCATGTCATTCATGACTGTGGCACACTTAGTTACCAGGTCCCCCCCTCCTTGTTCCTGGATGACGGAGTAAATGTGTACCTTAATTACAGAAAACAGTATATATATGTTGTGTAGATACGAAGGAATTCCCCGCGCGTTTGCAACGGGTTCACTGATAATACTGGATTCTCTTACTTGATTCCAACAACTATTTCAAGTTGCTCACAGCTCCGATTCTAATCCAATAAGCACACCACCTCCAAGGAACGATCTATGGCGACAATCCACATCGAACATCTCCACGGTACGGGAAAATTGGGTTAGACACCAGCATAAGTATTAAACTTGCATAGGAGGTACCGGGGGCACTGGTGGGCATGGTGGACAACGTGGTGGCGAGGGGGGGGTCGGCGAGGGTAACATTTTCAATACCGACCAGATGCATGTCTACGGATCCTCTAGTCACGTATGTCAATGTGTTTTTATACTTGTTCAACAACTGAAAAGGTAATTCTAGGCTGATTTGCTACCCTGGTTTGCTCCCAAAGCACTATTCGACGCAGATGCGGCCGTCGGAGGGCCAGCAAGGCGGGCTTGCACAGAAAACACTCGTGTAGGACTGATATCCCGCCTAAAACAGTGGGCATGTGACACCTCCGATACCAGCTCACCCATCTTTTGGCTAAGCGGTATGGCTGGTACTGGAAAGTCAACCGTTGCCTACACCCTCTGCCAGCACTGGGACACAGAAGGCCACCTTGGTGCATCTTTCTTCTGTTCTCGAAATGACGACAAGGCCCGGGCCCGTCCATTCATCATTCCGACCATTGTTCACCAACTGCTGTACACGCACAAACCTTTTGCCCACTCACTCCGTGATGTCCCTATCAGCATTGTCATTCCAAGACTGGCTCACCATGTGGACCAGCTCCTTGTTCAGCCTTGGTCACAGAGTATGGCTTTGCAGTCCTCTGAACAGTTGCCGTTGGTGGTTGTCATTGATGCACTCGATGAAATTGAGGGCAATGATCATGGCCCTCAATTGATCAAACAACTCATCCAGGCGGTTTCTGTGTCTGGTACAGGGCTTCAGGGGCTCAAATTTCTCGTCACAAGTCGCCCTCAACACCGAATCAAGGATGAATGCAGCTCCATCGATGAAAGGGCTGTGTATTGTATGGAAGAAATCGCTCCAAAGGAGGCATTGGAGGATGTTCACCGCTTTGTTGATGCCGAGCTCGCTGTTCTGCCTCTCGATCAGCGGAAAGCTGTTGCTGCCAACTCTTTAGGGCTATTCATCTATGCTGCAACTGTTGTGCGCTACCTTTGCCCCCTGGACTTTCGCTTATCGGCAAAGCAGCAAGAAAAGCGCCTTGACGCACTATTGAAATCTGGTGTCGGTGCAAGGGTGCCAGACAGCGAACATGGGATTGACTCGCTATATGCCACCATCCTCACCCAGGCATTCCAAAAGGGAGGGCAGGAGGTGGAGACATCAAAGCGGGTGCTCTATGCCGTTGTCACCACTCGTCGACCTCTCTCAGTCCCTGACCTTGCTCCACTTGTTGTTGATGCAACTGAAGATACAGACGAAGACGCTGTCCAGAACAGTCTAGGCTTTTTGTTCTATGCTGTTCTGTATATCTCCTCCCGTGACAACTGCATCTACACATTCCACAAATCCTTCACCGACTTCATCCTTGACCCAAGTCGGTCGCCCGAGCATGCGAACACAGCCGTGGGTTATTTTCGGGATCGGACATGCAACTGTCTTCACATTATGAACAAGTCCTTACATTTCAACATGTGCAACCTCGAATCATCCTTTATGCTTGACAAGGATGACAAGCACTTGTCAGAGCGGGTGGAGACCAAGATCAAATCTGAGCTTCGCTATGCTTGTCAACATTGGGCTGCACACCTCGCGTCGGTGAGGCAAGATTGCCAGGAAGATGTGAAGCAGCTTTCAGCACTACTGCTCGACTTTTATAGGTTGAAGGTACTCTTCTGGATGGAAGCAATGAACTTGCTTAAGTTAGACTGCCGCCTTGCAACACACCTGGCTCACACCTGGGGGTTACAGGTATGCAAATTGACCATATTTCCAGTGCTGTGTTTTCACAATGAACTAGGTTCCAAATGCAGAGCTCAACGAGTACATGGCTGCTGGTCAGAGACTCTGGGCTTCATTCTTCCAGGGCCGGGCCACACGATCCACACCACATCTCTATGTCAGTAGTCTGGCAACGGAATTGGCCTTGACTTCTGCTGTGACTTTGATAAATTGGCGACAACACTTCCCTGGGCTACCCTCTGTCAAATGCAAGGGCATCTCCCTGCACAGGATGTTAATGAGCATCAAGGGCCACAGGGACTGGGTCTATTCTGTAGCATTCTCACCCGATGGTGCACATGTTGTGTCTGGTTCACGCGACAATACCGTGCAAATTTGGGACGCAACAATGGGCACTCTGGTGATCAAGATGGAGGGGCACAGCTACTCTGTCTTTTCTGTGGCATTCTCACCCGATGGTGTGTATCTGGTGTCTGGCTCAGGCGATGATACCGTGCGAATTTGGGACGTGACAAAGGGCAGTGAAGTGACCAAGATGGAGGGGCACAGCAACTGCGTCAAATCTGTGGCATTCTCACCTGATGGTGCACGAGTTGTGTCTGGCTCAGCTGACAATACCGTACGAATTTGGGATGCGACAACAGGCACTGAGGTGACTAAGATGGAAGGGCACAGCAACACTGTCTACTCTGTGGCATTCTCGCCCGATGGTGCGCGTGTTGTGTCTGGCTCAGATGACAATACCGTGAGAATTTGGGATGCAACAACGGGCACTGAGGTGACCAAGATGGAGGGGCACAGGGACTCTGTCAACTCTGTGGCATTCTCACCTGATGGTGCACGTGTTGTGTCTGGCTCGTGCGACAATACTGTGCAAATTTGGGACACAACAACGGGTACTCAAGTGACCAAGATGGAGGGACACAGGCACTCTGTTTATTCTGTGGCATTCTCACCCAATGGTGTGCATGTCGTGTCAGGCTCGTATGACAATACTGTGCGAATTTGGGACACGGCAATGGGCACTGAGGTGACCAAGTTGGAGGGGCACAGCAACCCTGTCTATTCTGTGGCATTCTCGCCCGACGGTGCACGTGTCGTGTCTGGCTCAAATGACAAGACCGTGCGAATTTGGGATGCACCAACGCGGACTGAGCTGACCGAGATGGAGGGCCATAGCACCTGTGTCTTTTCTGTGGCATTCTCACCCGATGGTGTGTATCTGGTGTCTGGCTCAGGCGATGATACCGTGCGAATTTGGGACGTGACAAAGGGCAGTGAAGTGACCAAGATGGAGGGGCACAGCAACTGCGTCAAATCTGTGGCATTCTCACCCGATGGTGCACGAGTTGTGTCTGGCTCAGCTGACAATACCGTACGAATTTGGGATGCGACAACAGGCACTGAGGTGACTAAGATGGAAGGGCACAGCAACACTGTCTACTCTGTGGCATTCTCACCTGATGGTGCACATATCGTGTCAGGCTCCGATGACAATACCGTGCGAATTTGGGACGCAACAACGGGCACCCTGGTGACCAAGATGGAGGGGCACAGGGACTCCGTCCACTCTGTGGCATTCTCACCTGATGGTGCACGTGTTGTGTCTGGCTCGCGCGACAATACTGTGCAAATTTGGGACACAACAACGGGTACTCAGGTGACCAAGATGGAGGGGCACAGGCACTCTGTCCGCTCTGTGGCATTCTCACCTGATGGTGCACGTGTTGTGTCTGGCTCAGCTGACAATACCGTACGAATTTGGGATGCGACAACAGGCACTGAGGTGACCAAGATGGAAGGGCACAGCGACTGTGTCTATTCTGTGGCATTCTCACCCGATGGTGCACATGTTGTGTCAGGCTCCGATGACAATACCGTGCAAATTTGGGACGCAACAACGGGCACGGAGGTGACCAAGATGGAGGGCCACAGCAACCCTGTCTATTCTGTGGCATTCTCACCCAATGGTGTGCATGTTGTGTCAGGCTCGTACGACAGTACTGTGCGAATTTGGGACACAACAATGGGTACTGAGGTGACCAAAATGAAGGATGGCTGGGTGGTGCAATGTTCACAACCCCACATCCGCTTGTTTTGGTACCACCCTGAGCTTCAACATACCCTTGTTTACCACCCTTGCCTCTGTCTTATCTCGAACAAGCCCCAAACCCATCTCCAACTTCATGCCCGTACTCTAGGCGCTAACTGGCAGCAAATATATCACTCTCCACGTCCCACCTCCTTTTTGGGGTTCTTTTTCTTTTCTCTATGGCACTACATACGTCCACTCTTCTTACAAGTTGGATAGACTTATTGATACATGATACTGCTGACTATGTTGCAATGCATATTGTTCGTTTTAGTGTTGCAAAGTAAGATGTTCACTGTGGAAACCCACCTGAAATTACCAAATTTCGGGTCACTGTAGGTGTAACGCTAATCACAAAGACTAAATATATAGTTAGGACATCCTGAAATTCTCATTCTCACAGTTTTACTGCTATTGATATTCGAACTTAGGCTCGTAACCAGACTGCCATCACGGAAGTGTAAACACGTTGCCGTAGGCAGGCTGGTACTTCTCGGTCCACGCCAAAGGGCTGGGCCGGAGTTTGAATTTTTTTGCAGCGGCCGATCAGTGCCGGCGTGGTGGCAGTGCTTAGCCATCAATTCCCCGTCAAATCTGAGCCTTTTACAGCTCTTCCTCTGGGGAATAAAATAATATTCTGAAGTGACAGAAATCAAATATGTGTTTTGTATTCCGGTTCCCGGATACGTAAAAGGGGAGCTCGCTAATTCCGATTGTTCAAAAATAGAACGTAGTTCTGGTTCACAAACAGAACATTAGTTCTTTTGTGCTCTACAGACCAAAAATGTCCGCACAAACGACACGTGCCGGTGCACGAAACGTAACCCACTTGTCATTATGCTGACGGTTTACCACCGGATCAGCTGGCAGTGAGGTCAAATCTGCCCGTGTTCATCTGCCAAGTGAGCCAATGATCCGTATTTAGCTAACCATAATTCACAGAAATATTTAAGGGACTAGTATTGGTCAATTGGAGGGAAACAGTTCTAAGAAGCTGGCAGAAAGCATCCAGTGTGCGGTGAGCTTCATGGACGGCAGATAACACGGCAGATAACCATTATTTCACACGGTTGCCAAACACATCATTTGCGACGCGTTTGGTGCACGGTACGACCTTTTAGAAGGGAGGAGTCGCTCTGGAGAGGTAAAGCTGTACTCAGGGTTGCTTCCAATTTTTTTCCTCAGCTCCCTCAAGCTCTTCCGGCACCACAGGAGAGAATCCACCCTGACTTTCTCTTTGGCTTCTAATACTGCAAGCTGGAGGTTGTGTTGAGGGTCAATGGGACACATATCACCTGAGGCACATTCAAATGTGCTCCCAGCAATTTTAATTGGCGACCTTTTGTGTTTATTCACTTCTCTGATAGTGCATCAGTTCAAACTACTTGAAAATGCTGCCATAGCATCGCCGGCACCCTTCCAAAACATCCTCCCATATCATGCAGCATACTTGATTCAGTTCCTCAGAGTTTTGAGAGGGTTCCGACCTCTGATTGCAATTTTTTCTGATGGTTGAAAATGAGCGGAGAGCCCTGCAGATGTTGGGAATCTTAGGAGCCTCTCTAAACCATCCAGAACCCTCTCTTTATGGCCCATTTTCCCGATTTCTGTGCTCCCAAATATCCAGCCTATTGGGGCAAAACCATGCTGACCAAAACTGTTTGTGCCCGCCGCTTGCCGGCAACTTCCAATCATTTTGCTCTACACCTTCAAGAATGTCCGCTAAAAACGTGACCAGTTGCCCTACGTCATTCTTGATACAATCATTCAGCCCCTATCTTAGACACAAAAACCCGAATAAATCTGAAAGCACCACGAAGGCACTGAGTGTTGGTTTGCAAGTCTCAAGTACAAATTAGTGCGGTTCGAGGGTTCCCTAGACATTTTCTTTGCTTATTTTGAAAGAAATCAACGCTCGGGGATTCGGCACGCTCGGCACCATCGGCAAGTGTGTCGAAAAATGAGCCTCTCTGGCCGCCTCTGTCTCCTTCAAGAAGATATGAATGATTCCTCTGACTGAATATCTGCAAATAATACTGCAAGAGGATGCTACCCTGATGTTGTCTGTTTGTAGCCGCAATGCCGCGTCTGCCGAGACTAACCGGCCCTTCCCAACGAAAGAAAAACTAGTGGGACAATCGGCCGTGTTAATCCTTGCATCCCGAATACAATTTTCTGAGTTCTATTTTTGCCCCGCCGCTTGCCGGCCTCTACCAATCATTCCGTTTTGGCGGTAAATTCCAAGCGCCGCACGTGACCCATCAACCTCCGAACCGCACACAACCAATGATTGTAAGTGGCCGGCAAGCGGCGGGCACAAACAGTTCAAGGGCAAAAGAAGGACCAGAATTACGGCCAGAAAATCAACTGCCCGAACTCATTGCATTCCTTCAGAAATTCTCGCCGTGTGCTGTCCATGTCTGTTGCAATATGGTGTTTTTAGGGTAGGAAAGAAAACGGATATTTTGAATAAGACTTCAGTTATTTATGGCGCGAGATTTCTGGGTTTGAAACTGACGCTTGGGGAATAAAAGACACCGAAAACTAAAGTGAGCCCACGATGTCAGCAGTAATGACAAGTGGTCACGTTCTGTGCACAGGCACGTGAGTGTTTTGGCGACATTCACAAATAAAACTTTAGTTTTTTTTGTGCTCAGCAGACCGAGAATGTCCGCAAAAACGACACGTGCCGTGCATAAACACGTGACGCCTTCGTCATTTGGGGTGACATTTTTTAAGTTTTGTTTGTGCCCCGCCGCTTGCCGGCCACTTACCATCATTTTTGGTCTCTAGAGCACAAAAGAACTAAAGTTCTGTTTGTGAATTTCGCGGTTTTTCACGTGACGCACTTTCTGGTATCCACTAATAGAATGATTGGAAGTAGGCCGACAAGCGGCGGGGCACAAAAAAGGTGATAAATGGCATGTACTGAAGAAAAGAGCCCTCAGTTGATTGAATAGAATTTCTTGCCTTTCAGCAGAACATAGGGGCTGAAGCGGTCAGCAACGCTGACTGATGCACCGGCACGTGCAATTGATGGGGACATTCTCGGTTGCCTGAGCACAAAAAACTCACTTCGTTCCTTTTTTGTGAATCGGGGAGCAAGCTCCCCAATAATATTCTGAAGTGACAGAAATCAAGATTGGGGGTTCTAGATTACCGATTTTTTAAAAGGTACTTATAAACCTATTGAATTGAGCAAAATCCAGCTTGAGGGAAATTTTTTAAACTCCGGCTCAGCCCTTTGACCTAAAACGAGAAGTACCAGCCTGCCTACGGCATAGTGCTGGCACTCAGAGTTGCCGTACTAGGCAGGCTGGTCACGAGCCTAATTCGAACTGAAGTTTATTGAATAATATTTTTCGGCTCATCTGAAATTGATTTGAAATGCAAAGTAACATATTGCAAGTCACCATTTCACAGTCCAATTCAATCGAACACCGATTCAACCTGCCTTGCAATGGCTTGGGTTCAATTACTAGTACTGCATCGTGAGTTCTCACGCATTCAATTTTGTTCCCTTTTACTGTAATGTACTTACCTCTATCACTATCGCTCTCAGTGCTTGAATTTTGCGCCGCCAGTCAACTGCAACTCAACTCAACATCGAACTCAAACCTCCTCCAAGCCAGGTAAGTTAAGTTCGATTCAAGTCTGATGTCTTTAACGCTCACTTCACTCCGACTAGCTAGCATTCAACTCGAAAAATACTGCCCTGCAAGTCCAATTCAATAGCACCGTGTTCAGCTTGCCAAGGTAAACTTCCTTCGTTTAACTCTCATTTCATTCCCCGTCTACTCACCTTGACAGCCCAACGTCGATTCCGCTTCCTTTCAATTCCGGCTGAATTTATCGCCAGAAGCTCAATCCCAGTCAAAGTACTTGCCGTTCGATTTCCCGGTCTGCGCACACTGGGTGACCTTGCATTGAATATTGAATCATCGAGTCTGTATTGAAGGTACGCACCTCGTTCTCCTTACTTCGTTGAATGCAAAGCCGACCATTTTCTTTCACAGCTTGAATCGAATTCGCCTCAGGCTTCCCCGCGTCGCTTGAGTACTCATTCCGCCTGCTCCAATTGCAAGCCCTGCAAATCCCCCAAGTCCAAGTAAGCTTGAATTCATTTCAATTTAAATTCGAATCCTCTCGCGCGAACTAGAATCTGAATCCCACAGTCTGGCATTGTTTGAGCAACATAAGTGTATTCAAAAAACGTGTAGGACATGCGGCGTGTATGGGTACGGGTACGCAGACGGAAAGGAGGGGATAGGACTCAGGAGAAAGAGGCCGCGGCTTGAGGATGTACACTAGATCCCCAGCGCCGATACGGCGCGGATGCCGAGTCCGCGTGGATTGTGCAGTGCACAGGAAAAACTCAGCCCGCGCGGCCCGCATGCATGCAGCTGTGTATACGGGCATTCGACCAACACGGCGAGCGGACGGCAGCGGCATCCGCGCGCGCACTGCGTTCGGGTCGAATGCGAGTGCGAAATCCGCGCTAACCCCTGGTACTTCGACTCGGCGGCGCGGGTGCGAGTGCGGGTGCGGTGAATGCGTGTCGCCGTGCACGAGAAGGCGGAGGTGGGGATGGGGACGAGAGACGAGAGATAGGGAACGAGGGTGGGGACGCGGGGGATTGCCTGCGCAGTATTGACTCGGTGCATGCACCACTCCCATTCCCGCATGCACGCAGGGCTCAGCGCACGGGATTCGGCACCCTAGGACTCGCCACAGGGTACCCCCGCGCGCACAGTGGGTAGTAGACAAACACCGAGTGCCTGGCACAGGCAGCACTCGACTCGACTCGACGGTGCATAGAATGGACAATGGGAGGAGGGGCGGGGACGAGGCAGGGCGGGGACGAGACGAGGGAACCGAAGGAGATGGCGGCGAGGGAAACAAAGGAAGGCGAGGGCGGGGACGATGGATGGGATGCGAAAAAAAAAAAGCGGAGGTACATACGCACCGTCCCCCCTCTAATTATCCTCTTTATAAAGCAGCGCCGACGTTCCTGGCACCCGCGCACGTAGCGTACACTGTGGCGCAACGTCGGGGTGTAATGGGTAAGTGGGCGAGCAAGTAGGAGGATGAGATGGTTTGTGGGTGTACGCACAATGAACGGTCCCCGCGTGTGAATTGCTCTCCCCGTATCATCCGGCCACAGTTGTGCTTGTCCCCACCCTCGGCGGCGTGATGTAAGTGGGTGTGTGAGTAGATAAAAAAAGGGTAAGGCAAGTGCACATACCTTTGAGTGAATGGGTGCGCCGCAAGAGGCTAGAAAGAAACAAGTGAGTATGAGGGGGATAATAAGTAATGGAATGAAAGACGTACCCCGGCATCCCTACGTCGCGCCCGAGCAGTCCTCGCGGGATGTGTGTCGTGTTTCCTATGGGAGTCACCGCGTGCAGCATAATGCCGGCGGTCGTGCAGCGAGGAAAGGGGTGAGCTCATGAGAAGGTGGGCAAGGGAGGGAAGGAGTTGCAGGGTGCGCTTACTTTGTACCCTTGAATACCACTCGTCGTTTGCTCGAGGCTTGAGTGCACGTGAGAAGCCTGCTTGGCAGATCCATTTTCGCCGTCGACATGGACGTTGACGTTGGGGTAAGAAGGGCGCTGAGGGAGACAGCGCGGGACCAGGCTCCAAGAAGGAGGAAGAGGACGGATGGCGGTTGTGGTGGTTTTGTCCTTTAGGAGCACCAGAGTGCGCTTCCCCAAGGAGGTACGCCCAAAGTACGCCAGGGACGGCGTGATGAGGAAGGGTAGCGCGCAAGAAGGGTGTGCCGGGGGCGGAGGGCAGCGTAGGTCACCGCACAAATGAGGAGGTCAAGGAAGACAAGCACAGTGTAAGGAATCATCGGGTGTGGAGGCGGCGAGCCATAGACGATGGGTGTATTATTCCAGGGCTTGATGAAGACGTTGTGGTGGTGGGCAACCGCGGCTCTTGCCCTGACGGGCACCGCCACACCTTTTCAGGCCCCATCAAAATATGGTTGACCCGCACTTCCTGTTCGCCGTTTGGGCTTGATTCAATAAATTCCCTCAATTTTCCTCGTGCAACGGACAAATAGAATGCACTCCTTGTGTTTGGCTCAATCTTCTATCTTTCCAAGCAATTTAATGTCGGCAAATTTCGTGATTTTCTTTGGCCATGTAAACAAGGACATAAGTGAGTGAAATTGTCCTAAAAACATGGTCGGCTCAGGCCAAAAAAACTCTGATGCATTCCTCAGAGCATTGAAATGCCAAATGCTCTAATCTCGGCTCCAGATCTTACGGTGCCACTCTCGGCCGAGAAAACCCGAGGCAGAGATTTTGATGAAAAAGAGATGGGAGAAAGCACCTGTAAGATCTGGTGCAACTCGTAGAGTAACCATGGGACTGAGGCAATCGGTCACGCTTGTCACAATCCTTCGTCGTGTTCAGTGGTCGTGCAGGGTGGCTCGAAAACCACCGGTATGTTGTAGATAGCCTTCGATAAGACTATAATGAGTGCTGGCTGAAAAAAATCGGAGGTCAACGCGTGGAAGGTAAGCATTGTGAAGAAGTCAACATTTTGTGGACTTCTTAAGAAAACTACATTCCTGTTGTTTCAAGGCCAGGAAAAATGAGGGAGTTCCGATTGACCATCCTAGTACCCCTGAGAATAGTCAGGACAAGTACTTGGAGCCGATTGAGCACGGTAGTTCCTTTAATTCCTGAAAAGATGTGTTTTGATGAGAAGACCAACAATAATCATTGGGGCAGTAAATACACAGATGTTTGGGTACCAATGGAGGAGGAAGGCATCCGGTAAGGTATAGAAGTATTTATACGAGTTGCACCAGACGTTATAGGGCAGTGTCCCGCGATCAAACTTCATCATCAATTCTGCCTCGACAACATCTCGACATCCCCGATTGGATTTCTGCCCGTGAGCGGAGCGAACGCTGCCCTATAAACGTCGGGAACGAGACTAACGTAACTATTGTTTCCGCTCGTTTTTCAGGCTGTCCAGTGTCCAGCTGCGCGCGGACTCGGCGACGGTTGCCAAGTCCTAGCTTTGCAAAAGGAGCCGTTCAACAGCCGTTGATACAATCAATCGGCCGTTGATGGAGACACCAGTTGGACCCCAGAGTCCAGTGATCCTCCTCAAGGCCTTGGGGTCAGGTCTGGTAGATCCCAAGGCCTTGGATGGAGTTCCCCACGCATTCTAGGTGTACCAAAAACAATGAAAAAAATTGACATGGAAATTAATTATATTCGTCCCCCGAATCAATCTCAACCTCGCCGTCATCGGAACGCGCGTCCTCGGGTGCATTTGCGAGCGCCTGCATCTCGTCTACAGTTGCTAGAACTTAAAGTAAACTCCCCGATACATTCGTGCCTACAGTACCTGCAGAGAATCCCTTAGTGGCGCACCGGACGGGATTGAAAAACGCACCGCTAAACGGTATGGGCTGCCAAAATTGATCAGGCATCGGCCGCGAAGGGAAGGGAAGGAAATTGAACGTACCTCTTGCGGGATAATCGCGATATTCGAACACAAATCCGTCAACCCTGCAAGTCATCAATAGAGAGAGCAACCCGCTCATACACACCAATTTTTCCGACATCAACTGCAAAAAGCTTAGCCAATTCGTTTGAAACAAAGTAAAAGGCACCCACCCATTCAGAATAACTTGCCCTGAATACTCCACGACCGGTGGAATCCGCTTGTAGGCGCCTCACATCAATCTTAAAGGGAGAACTCACGAGGTAAGCACAAGGTCAGAGAGGACTTGCCTACCGCCACAGGGCCAGAGAGGTCCGAGCAGACGCAAAGTAAGCGTGAACTTACACGCTCCAGTGCGACCTACCATGCCGATCTTCTCCGACGGCTTGATCTGGAGGGAGATATCGTGTAGTACGGTGGGTAGTCCCGGCCGGTACGTCATTGTTACATTCTTGAATTCAATTTCCCCCTGGGCGGGCCACTCCGTTATTCTGGGGGTGCTTTCGTGCGCGGCTTCACCGGGCACCAAGTCGCCGCGGCCCGCCGGCATAATGGACAACTACAGACGGATGGGTCATTAGACAGGGGATTTAAATCGATCGGCATCGAACATACCTCGCTCGATGGAGTGCATGTAGTTCTGGGACAATAATAGATGAGCAGAACACCCGAGGATCGAAGTTTCTTCCTCACAAGGGGAGAGAGCATAACAACTGACTCTTGTAGGTTAAAATCAGACCAACTTCGGCCGGACTGGTCCCAGCTAGCCCCACGGCTGTGAATATGCCGATCTGGGCAGTTTAAGACGACGGTTCGGGTTTCGAAAAGACATGCAATAGCTTACCACGAAGACAGGCACAGAGCCCAGGGCGTCAAGTCGTACCGCTAGCCAGCTGCTCCCTGTCAAGCACTGTCGATGGAAGGTTCAGAGGGTAAAGTCCCGTTGATTTGTCACCGTCAAGAAGAGAGCCCGGTTCTCGAGGTCGATGTATTTGTTGTCGCGGACGAACCGTGGGATCTCGCCGAGTCCTGATCTACACGAACCATTGGAATGAAGAAAAAGTGAAAGAACGCACTGGTGAGCGACTCTGAAAAGTGTGCATAGAGGACTGAGCGCAGAATTGCGTCGAGGCGCTTCATCCCGAGCGCACTCGCTCGATAAAATTGAGCAAAGCACCAAACCTGAATATGATTACGACGACTGCCACGATTGCCAATATACCGGCGTCAGTAAAACGATGGTATCGTGCAACAAAATGAGTTGCGGAAGTAATGCTCGAGGATGGCAAATCATTAGCGATCACGATTACCGACCCGAAGAGGTTTGTGAGGACGAGAATGACTAGAACAGCATCAACGGTGTTTTGACAAAGGGAGTCCATAAAAATTGCATACACATGCGCATGGACATTGGCATTATCTATAGCTGGGATAAAACGATAAGAAGTTCTGGAAAGAAGTTGAAAACCTTACTGTCAACATTTTTACCAAACTGTGCAACTGTGAGAATGGGTGGAAATGAATAGACGTCAGTTAAATGGAGCACGAACCGAAGGGGCGTGGAATATATTTCCTGATGGGCTCGTGAGGCAAGTTGTTCGAGACTTGCACTGCGAAAATATCGAGAAGGATAGCGTTGCCAGAGGTTGGTTAGGGCTCGGGGGAGGATGGTTAAATGGGCGCACAGAAGATACGTGAACGTAGCCTGGGTAATACCCAGCAGCGCATACAGGACCTTAGAGAATGGAAATGGCTTGTAGAACGCACTGCGCCAAAATATCAGCTAATGACAATGGAGGTGCGTGGAAATTCACGACCTGAGCAGTACCGCGAGTACAACCGCCGGGAGAAAGATCAGTTAGTCTACAATATACAAAAGCCTATCCTACATAAGGCGGTTGATCCACTTGGCGCCCGCGGAGGGGTTGAGCGCGGGGCAGGATTTGTTGCTGTATTCGGAGTCACAGTGCTCATGGTGGAATAGGCAGTGATGCTGGGAGCCGTAGAGTGTGTATGCGGGTGCATATCCCCCTGCGGCGACATCCACCAGAATCTCTCCCCGGCCTCGGAAGTCTGCGTGGGTGACGGCGGTAGCGTTCTTCGTCGTCATCGTCGTCGAACGCAAGCGGCGTTTGATGGCGCGGAAGCAATCGCGAATGGCAACAGCACGTGGAGCGGTGATACCGGACCGGGTGCCGTGTTCAACTGAAGTTCTTGCGAAGTTCAGTTCAAAAAGTTCAGTTTGTGGGTTTTGTGGGTTGCCGGGTGGTCGGTGGAGTATTTGCGTGAGGTTGCTGGTCGTGTAATCAAGTCTCACTACCTACCAAACGGAAAAAAAAGAAGCCGCCCAAGAATGTAGTCAGACGCGGGGAATCGAACCCTGGCTTCCCTCAGCCTCATTCAAGCAATACCTGCATTAGGGTAGGAGGGTGTGCAGCATGCACCGCGTCCGAATTAATGGGATGCAGTGATATTGCAGGATGTGGATAATTTTTTGTTTCCTTTTGTGCAACAGCTCTGAATCAGTTGATTTCTATTAAGACCTTAACATTGCCAGAGTTTGGAGAGAACAGCAGGTGCTTCCACGCACAAGGCACAGGCTGCAAAGACACAGGGCACAGGCTGAGGAGGGCAGGACTGCACGAAAGTAATTCCTTTCCCCGAACAGACAAAGAAAAGGGTAAAGTATCAGAGGCCTTACCCTTTACTCAGACACGGGGAGCCGAACCCCGGCTTCCCTCGGGATTGCACGCCGTTAGCAAATAGGCAGGGAGGGTGTGCACCATACACTATATCCGAGGTACATCCCACTAACGGGGGGGCGCCAAACGAGTGCGACTGAAACTCAAGGTACTTCAAGAAAGAATGCAATTGGGTTTGATTGTATTTTCAAGTCCAGTCCGATTTCAACTTTGGGCTGAAGTCAATATTGCGGATAATTTTTTTGTCATTGCCGCGTGTGGTATTATGGAATTTATTGCAGGATGAATGAATTTATCGAGTTTTTTGGTTGACAAATTCAACTGCCAACACATAGCACTTCAAACTAAATTCATTCCTTGTCCTCCCTGAGGCAGTCTTCCCACGGTTCGATTTTTCCGATTTCGTTTTACGTGTATTGGATCTCCATCGTCTGTACAAATTCTCCCCAGGCAAGATCACCGGGGCTATCAAGGAAACGTAAGGAGCAGAGAAATTACTGCGAGGAAAAAGGTGAGGGGAAAGCAAAGCATTCTACTCGGACGCAGGGAATCGAACCCCGACTTCTCTCCAACTTATTTCTTCCCACTCTGTTCAGGTAGGAGGGGGTGCACCATGCACCACATCTGAACTGCCAGTGCATAACAATACTGCAGGACATGGCAGCATTTTGGCAGCATAAAATGAGTTTATCGAGTTTTGTCAATGTTGTTGAGTTCAACGGATTGCCAACGGGCTTGAACAAACGAGCAAGCTTCGTCTCACAACTTAAAGGTACGGCCTGAGAGGGGCAGCTCATAATGCTGTACGGACTGGGAGGTGTTGTCAAATAAACGAGACACGAATAAAATAAAATAAAATTGGCACGGGGGATCACACTCGGACACGGGGAGTCGAACCCCGACTTCCCTCGAAAATCTCGGTCGACAACTGCCGAACTAAGCGGAGAGGGCGTGCACCGTACACTACATCGGAAGTAGATCCCAATAACGGAAGTGCGCCAAGTATGGTCAAATTGTACTCCGACGTTGCGATACCTCGAGCTCTGCTGTTGTCAGCGATCACAACGGGTCAGAGTCCGAGACCAGAAAGAGGTGCCGCTTCCCCTCCCCACCTCCACTGTCCGTCTCGAATCCTTGCGGCTCTCGTGCACAGGAGATGCCGGCGATTGGTTAAGGCACCCAACCTGCCCTCTCGACCTCTCGGGACCGAAGCCATTATCCATGAGCGAGTACACGACTTTCGAATGGAACCGATTACCACCCTGGATCCCGAATGTTCAAGCTCTCGATGTAGTTTCTGTGGTACGTGCCGCAGATTCGTCCCAGGACCAGATACGCGACCTTTCGTGCTTCCCAAGTCTGACGCTTGTGCGCGTTCAGATCAACCCCGGCGAGATGACACCTGCGTTTGGAACCTTCGAGACGATTGGGGCTGCGAATCCACTATGTACTATAATTCTCGCGCCGGCATTTATCAAGGCCGCCGAGTACAAAACGTTCGCCGACAGTCTCCTCTGCCTTGCGTCAGTCCACCGTACAGCACATTATATAGTGTTGTTGGCAGAAGTCTGCCATTCTGCCTGGCGGAATGGCAGAACGGCTGGCAGAATGGCAGAACGGCTGGCAGAATGGCTCAATTGAGGTCGTACCAGCAGAATTTGGCAGATTTAGTCACAAAATAGCAGAAGTTTTAAGATTTTTCGTGTGTTTCAGTGTCAAGAAATGAGAACAAATTTCTCCGTCGCTATCCTTCAACTATCTTCCGGTTAGGAAGGATTTTGAGTGGTGAGACATCATAATTTATCCGTGGGAAAGTTGAAAGACAACACCCGAATGGATAAAATACCCCGTTACCAGGTCTGGGTGGTCCCCACAGCGGCCAAAAGGTTGTTGTTATCTACTGGGAGGCTATTTCAAATATTCCTGGAGAGCTGATAGTCAGAATAACCACAATTTTGCCTAAATTCCCTAAATTGATCTGGCAATTCTGCCGAATTCTGCCACAATTCTGCCATGCCAATTTGCCATTCTGCCTGGCTTGATTGCCTCAAAACAATTCTGCCCACGACACTAAGCACATATCGAGCTATCGATGGATGCGATCATTTTCCCACCGTTGAGCGCCTGTCTTCAACACAGGGGCGCGACTCAGGTAGATCATACACGTCGATTGAATTTCCGGCCTCAAGTCTTGTCACCAGATCCGCCGCGTTGAGCGCAATACTGCTTGGTTTCAGGTACGAGATTCGTCTATCTTCCAGTGCCCATCTCCGAATTCCTGATTATAGAGTACTATCCCTTGCGGTTTGGACTGTGTCGAATGGGAGCTACATAACGAGTCTCCGCGGCCGGTCATGGGAGGGTTACAACCGAAGCCGTCGCCTGCGCGCTTTCGATTGTACGGCCGAGATGAAATAGAAAGAATGGTCTCCACTTAGCCTCCGTTACGGTGCGGCTTGAATTTATAATGTCCGCATCCGCAATTCTATCCCCACTTTCCCTGCCTCCATTTCCCTTCATCCAAGTGGTGCTGCGATTATGGATAGGCCAAAGCCACCTTGAGCCGGGCCAAAGCCATGGCTTCAGGCCAAGCCAGAGTCAGAACATCACTAAGCGTGGGTGGATCCAGCTTAAGAATTGGGTGATTTCGCGCTCTACTTCGCTCATGCCGGCGCGCGCCACCGAATTGGGATGAGGACTATCGTGAAGGATGAACATCCAATCTGTGGAGCACCCGTACGCCGTAAACGCCGTAAGGCCTCCTGAAGGTTACATACGCATCCTTCACGAGTTTTGTTCACATCCTTCACGAGTTTCGTCCACATCCTTATGTGCAGGTCCTTCACAAGTCAGTGATCACCTTCACGATGCATATGATGACCTTCACGGTTGAAATTTACCTTCAAGTGTCTTGCCTTCACGCTCCCACTGATCCTTCACCACCCAGTTGACAACCTTCAGGAACTAGTTGAAACCTGAACGATATCCTTGTTCCTGAAGGCAAATGGCCGACCTTCAAGACCTGTTGAAACGTAAACGGTCTGCAATGTCCTTCACAACAGCTTTGTTGTCCCTTAAGGTAAGCGGCCCACGTTCAAGACTTGCTACAACGTTAACGTGCATGGTCTGCAATGTCCTTAACAGGGATTACTATTCCTTAAGGTAAGTGACCAACCTTCAGGACCGAGGCATATTTGAGAGGCATATTTGAAGGCAACTTCCAGTCGTGAACGATGTTAATCGAACCTGTGAACGATTCGATTTGTCGTGAACGATGTAACTTCTGCCCTAATTTTAATTATTTCGTCGTACTTCTTGACACAAATCAGCAGCAAACACGGACCTTAGAGCATAAAGATCCCTTCCTCTCAAACTTTGTTGATCCTGGCAACGGTCGATATCATTTTTCTTTTGAGGATCTTCCCCTGATTGAACGTACATAACTACCTCGTTCGCAGCCTTATGTTCAATGCCGGAAATATCGTTGAACCTGGAGGAGTCAACATCTCTCGCCGGGTACTCTTCAACCGATGATGAGGAACTTACCTGACACACCGATATAAACGAAGGCAGAGTGACAGACGGGGAATTACCTGTGCGATGCTGTTGCAGAGCATAAATTCAAAGCCAAAGAGCCATCTTTCACACTCCCCAGCGGCCACAAGGAAGGCTCCTGAAGCCCTTGGTTATCTGCAAGTCGATGGCCTCATTATCCAGGCCGACGGCCTCCAATTTCACCCAGTTCCTTCGAGTACCTTCGAGGGACCGTACATTATACGTTCAATTTCTTGAACCAACCGCTGTTGAATTTCATGTACTCACATTTATGTCGCCACCCCATTGTTCACCGGACACCACGAGCCTTTGACTCCGGGGTGAACAGGGATGCACTCATGTGCATCCTTTGACCCTAGCTCCCCAGTAGATGTAGTTTTGCTCCAACGAACTGCCGGTTGTCCAGACGTCCAAACCCAGGGTCCTTTCAACTTGTGACTCAATGTGAGCGACATGAACGCGCCTGTTATTCGTGCCTAGATGATTTGGTATGCGGTTCCTCATGATACTTTATGTGCTCAAATTCACAGGTAGGACTCCACATCAGGCTTCTTGAACATCGGTAGAACTTGTCCTACTTCTGCACCGCCGATTTAGAGACCGACGAAACGGCGGGTCTTTACTTAGGATATGTCTCCTTGATTGTAGGTACTCAACCATTGTCCCATGTTCAATTATATGATGATTATTATCCAATTGGGCTGAAGTCCACTCAATTCTTCACCTCGACGTGATCATCTCAGGTTGATACATAAAGGGACTTCTTTGGAAAATTTGAAAGTCACTTCAAGTTTAATTTCATGCATGATGAATTTTGGAGCTCGCTCGTACTGATGACGCAGCCTCGGACCTCTGGGAAATGTCTTGAAGTTGGAAGTCGAAATCATGAAGTAGAACGTCGACAGGACAATGGTTGAATTTCCATCAAACCTTTCCTACGGTTCAATCTCTCCGCCCAAGTTATTTCATATAGTAGGGGCTGCGTTTAACTTGTTCTTCGCCGACATGGACTGTTGCTCCCGGGTGCCAGAACCATTGAATGTACTTGACGCAGAGTGCGGGACACCCTTTCCGCTCTCTTTGACCTAACCCTACCTCAGATATGTCTGATCTCGATACGAGCTTGCGTAAGTTCAGAAGCATAGATAAATTGTTTTGTTGTCACTACTTACAGGGTACACCACGCCTGCATTATTGACGAAATATCGAACAGGCTATTCAAGATCTAACATCTAGTTAGCTATGTATCTCCGTGCGGTGGGCTTTTGAGCGACACGCCTTCGCACATTGAAAGGAGGTCGCGGACGCTAAGCTGTGTAGAGCATCGCGCGCAGGATACAAGCAAGTAGAAACAATATGCGTGGGGAAATTGGGGTACAAAACGTGATGCTGGGGAGCAGTGTGTAGCTGTGAGGTCTCCGGGTTCCAAATAGAGATAGAGGAAAGACGTTGGAGATACGAGAGGAGAGAAAGGGGAGGGAGGAATGTGTTTCATGAAGGAGCGTGAGGAAACGACCCATCACAGAGACGTAGGGCAGACTCAATGGCGGTCTGTTCTTGGACTTGCATAATAGAGCCTTCTTGCTGTGAGATTGTCGTCCGTTGTTGGACAGGCCGTGTACTGGGTTGTCGCGCTGGTGCCGGAAGCGGAGGCATGTACTGAAGAACTAATTTGCGGAGCAACCAAGGGGTTCGACCCGACCCACATGTGTACCGAATCGAAAGCAGAATGCGCGCCCGGAAGGGACAAGAGGTGTGGGTGTACGCACTTTGAGACTCAGTATGTTTCTCCCGTTGATCATTGTCCGTGTAACCTGCTCTCCACTTGTAGAGGTGTCAGTGGCACGCTGTGGTGTTGAATAAGTAATTGGATATTCGCTGAAACCACCATCTCAAGTCAGTCTCCTACCCCGCATTCATACGCAGTCCACCCTTCAATTCATGAAGGGCGCCGGTGCTAGCTTCGGCACGAGTGGTAAGTTGGAACGGAACAGCCCCTGCAGCATTAACGAAGAGATTGGAGGGTTTGCACATTCACAATGAAGATACTTGAGCTTGGCCCATGCCAACTCGTGGTGGTGGCGGGAGGAGAAAAGCATACGCGTGCTGACTGATGGGACCGGCCGCGTTAGGCAGTGAAAGTGATTGTGGTTCGTGGACGGTGGGAGCCTCGTGAAGGCCGTTTGGCACCCTGAAAGGCGAAGCTGATACTGGAGTGGCCGCGAATTTGTTCATGACCTGTGGCCACTAAGGAAGTAACCACAACGTCGTGAACGATATTCGCTATCTTGAACGAGGCTGATAAAGGTGAAGGACAAAATTAGACCTGAACGATGATGCCAGTAGTGAACGACATGTTAATTATCGTGAACGAATCCCCGTGTCCTTCACGAGAGGTGTATCGTGAAGGTATACCTGGTTCGTGAACGATCAGGAGGCTCGTGAAGGATATTTACGGCGTAAACGCCGTAAACGCCGTTATAATCCTCCACACATCCATCGTTCTCCGTGAAGGCTCCGGATCAATACTAGGATCAATGATAGGGTCATCGCGTTGGTTTCATTCGAAGACGCGGCGGCGCCGCGATGTTCAACAATTTGGTACTGTGCACAATCGACTTAACAGAACAGCCAAGCACCGCGTCTTTCATAAATATTTAAATAATGGAGTTGCATACATCCCAGGCATTAGGTAGCTTGAATAATCTCCACGGCCTGGCTTGATCGCGGGGTGATAGAAACACTCAAAAGGGAGAGGGAGCCTGCAAGGGCCGCTAAGAGGTGTCATGCCGCAGAATTGAAGGAGACGTACGAGATCAATCCGGGGAAATATTCGTAAGACGGCTCGATCTCGCTCCCGTCTTTGTCCTGGGCCTTCTTGATCTCCAGGGTAGCCAGAATGGATGCGATGGTGATCCAGAGTGATGCATAGGCCATATGCTTACCAGGACAGACGCTACAGGATTTCACAAAGTTAGTCATCTCGGAACACGATAGTTGATGGCAAAGGGTGTCATACCGCCGTCCGAACCCAAAGGCTACTGTCTCTGGGTCCCTTACCGCAGGATTGAGCTTGCCATCAAGAAGAAAGCGTTCAGGTTTGAATGCGTGTGGATCGGGATACGTGTCCTGTGGCAAGTTATAATAGGACGATCTGTGTTTGAAACATTGAGAATTGACCTCATCATGTAGAATCGCCCTGACGATCGTACAACATCAGCAAACCCTGGGTCGGCTACGTAGCGCTACGTAGGGCCTGTAGCTACTGTAGCAACTGTAGTTAGGTCCCGGTTATGTAGCACTATGTAGTTGAGGTGGTTGCTACGTAGCGCTATGTAGTTGGGGGGGCTACTATGTAGTGCTATGGAGCTGAGGTGTACTACTCAAGAAAAGTCTTAATTTAATCCTTTCAGTTTCAATACCTTTCAATTGGATGCTGTCTTTCAATTATATTCTAAGGCAATGTTTTAGTAGTAGTGCTGAATGGTATGAATAACTATTAATTATCTATTTAATACATTGTTTTTGGGCGGGTTCGAACTCACGACCTCGCGCGTACGGACAAAAGACACGAAAGAGGCAACTACCAAGTAGACTAAGAGACCATGACATATGTTGGCCCCAGTTACACAATATGGTATTGCGCCATGTCCAGGTCAGTAATTCTTCAACTCTATACTAAACCCTTGAGTTGCAGGCGGCCAGTGTCTCCTCTACTGTGATCTGAAGTCAGGTATATTGGGTACAAGTGAGGTGTGACTCTTGCATGTACAAAGTCACTTGACTTTGTCACACCGTGGACAACCTCCAGTGTGTCCACGGTGTGACAAAGCAGGTGGCTTGTAACACATTTGTGACATGGTTTTTTTTTTTTTTTTTTTTTTTTTTGCTTCTTATCACCATTCACACAGCAGCAGAAGTGCTTCAAAATCAGCCAAATGTGAATTTAGGAGACCTGTGTAGACCTAAATCTAATCCACCTGTTCATAATAAGGGAAGTCAAAGCTGAAATTGAAGGCCGCTTCTGAGGACCGATTCTTTGTCAAGAATTGGGACCAGTGATTCTTGAGAATCGGTCAGGATCAAGTCAGGATTCTCGCCTGTATTCTGTTTCGATTGTCAGATTTGATTCTGCAGAATCGCCGTGGGAATGGCCTAAAAGCGATCTCGAGGGTGAGCAGTAATTTCCCGTTCATTTCTGTTCCCTAACACAAAGTAGGCCAAGAGATAATGTCTTGGCTTGTGCATCTACAAGACGTAATGCTAACATCAGGTACAGCCACCTGCAAGCGGCTGCCCTACGTAGTGGAGGCCCAAACTACCCAGCTCTACAACCAAGGCACGAAACTACATAGAGCTACATAAAATGCCTCATCTACACAGCGCTACATAGAAGACCCCCAATCTATGTAGAGCTACATAGAAGCCCGGGAACTAGGTAGCGCTACAGGGCGCTACGAGACGGGCCTGTAACTATGGCAACTACAGATGACTACAGTCAACTATGGTAAAACCCTGGGTTTGCTGATGAAATCAAAACACAGCAGGTTTTGTGAATTAGACGATAACGGACCACGCGTTACCGATGACGAGCGAGCCGGCTGGGATCCTATACCCTCGATATTCATCATCGACCGTGAGACAGTGAGGGATAGCTGTCACTTGAGGCTGCAGTGCAGGCAACGACTATATCAATGGATCACGAACCTATTGGCGTGACATTCTTCCAGCGCAAAACTTCTTTCACAACTGCAGATGTGTAGTGCAGTGACGCTTCGTCTGTAAAATCTGGGAGGCGACCGTCGCCAACTACCGAGTCGAGTTCGGCCTGAGCCCTCTTTTGAGCTTCCGGGTTCGCGAGCATGGCAAGTACGAAAGTGCCCAGGGCTGAAACCGTAGTGTCAGCCCCCGCGCCGTACATGCTTGCTGCTGTTCCTTTGATCACTGCTTCTCGTTCCCTCTGCTCCTTACTGCTTGAATCGTTAAGAGCGAGGAGGGCCAAGGAGGTGAATGACGGGGGGGCAGTACCCATGGCCTGGGAAAAAAAAGAGCCCGAAATTTGGTGGATTCTAAGCTGCAAAGGATTGTCGCGCACCATGTCTCGCTTCGTCTCGGCGAACGGCAGATCCCAGAGGTCCCTGGTAGCTTTTCTCCACTCCTTGGCCTTTCGCTTGAAATCTGCACCAGGGAACCAGGTTGGCACGTATTTCAGCACGGGAATCGTGTTCTGCGAAAGTAATTGAAGTAACTGGTTGGGTTCAAATCGAACGAACTCACAACGAGAAATCTTCCAGGGATACTCGCAACTCCAAAACCATACATAGCCTTTTCAGCGATATCAATGTATGGGTCGTCGGAGGAAAGAACATGGATGCCATAGGTAACATCCAGGATAAGTGCTGCTGCCATGCTGTGCTCGCGCACGATCGTTTCAGCAATGTGCATAATCAGGATATCTAGTGCTCACTGCCGGAAATGCGTCATCACGTCGTGGGGATCCTGAAGAATGCGGCGAAGTAAATTGTGGGCTGCGGCTCGCTCTTGAGAACGAAACTGCTTGGCTGCGTTCACGTTGAAGGCCTCATGGAAGATCTTGCGGTGGGAACGCCTAGAAACTCATGAGAATCTGGATTGTTCGTGAATTGACAACCGGTACTAACCAATGATCACCTGTTAAATTTGGCCAATCATTCAAAATGGTCATCACGGTAGTTTTTAGGTTACCGTATTTCAGAAATGCTGGCGAAGCATTCGTAAGTTTTTATGCAACTGTTTTAAGATAGGAAATCAACAAATGGCAAAATCCCACCCCATCAACTCAGTAAGCATTGGCAGTTGCGGCCTACACGAAATGAGACTGCAGCCTGTATACATGGTGCGAAACTCAATCACCGGTCTGAATACAACGACGACCGTCTGTCGAACAGCCCTCTGATCGCTTCCATCGAGGACAAGACAACAATAGACGTCCCAGCAGCATTTAAACGGATGATATCCGAATCTGAATAAGAATTAATACAGCACTTTACGAACATAAGAACGACGCACTGAATTCTTTGCTCCACTTCAGGTAGGCTTCCCACTGACGCTCTGAATGCATGTCAAACAGGTTTCCTACGAGAGGAAGTCCCTTCGGGCCCGGGGGCAGAGGAAGTTTAGAACGGTTTCGCTTCCACCGACTGGCATAGAATAACGTTAACAACCCAATAAGAGACCAGATGGGGCTGCTGATGGCTAGAGATAGTATCATAAGGAGTGGTGCCTTGGGAGACGTCCAGAGAATGACTTATATATGTCTCAGGAATCCGAAAGCGGAAGGCTTAAGCAATGTGACCCCGGACCTAAAAATATTCTCCCATTGGACACGGATGAGGTACAAGCTTTGTATAGAATATCAGAAAAGATCCTGGTGGTGACAGGCACGCTGATTCTGTCGGCCAGGTGGGACGGCGACATCCCACTAACGACAAGTTGAGCTTAGATTATAGCAAGAGCGCGGCGGGGTGCTTCGCACCCTACCACTTCGGTGGAAATACAGGGGGTATTTTTTTTGGAGGGGAGGATAGGTGCTCCGTTGGTCGAGTGCTGGCTTGATAGGTTCTCGGGAGATTCTCGGCGGGAAATTGGTGGTGTTTGGGGCGCTCTTCTTTGGCGCTCCGTTGGGCGCTACCGATGTGACGGGGCGATTGCTCCATAAGCGGGGCTTAAAAGGCTTCGGACGGACACGCACAATTTTATAGTAAAGAGTTAAATACTCCGGCCGCCGCAGCGTATCTCTGGAAACAACGTCTTTCCTCACCTCCGTCGGCCTGTGCGTATTCAAGTGTACATCTTGGGTCAGTTATTCTTTGGGGGATACGACCAATTTGCACAGAAGCACACTGGCATGAGAAGCTTTATGTCATTCCATCTCCTGACATTCCCATTATCTCCATCAAACAGGCAAATCCGAATTCGCGGCTTTTTGCCGAAATTTTCGGAGTTCGGAGTCTATGAACTCGCTAGGCGACGTGACCACATTATTTATTGTTATGTTCGTCTTGGTTGGTACTTATATCGGGCGAAATTCCCGGCACCGAGAGATCAACAGGGCGGCGGGAATAACCGGTGGAAATCTTCACCAAGGCCGAGGGACTGGCGGCGGCGTCGCTGATACCCAGCTCCTAGGAGCCGAAGGCGACACAGCAGAGATGCCTAGGTGCCAAAGTGCACCGCGGCAGGTGAGAGGGCCTGTCGACGAATAATTAGTGCGTCAATTGAAGATAGTACTCACTTTTGTGTTCCATGCTGGGAACGACAGCCTGGCAAATAATTAGTGTGCAAATAATGTCACTCACCTCAGTTTTTACGTCCTAGGCCCCAGGTTACGGGTGTCCATGATCACTCTGGATTGCTTAAGAGAAACTACACATTGAGTTAAGTTCGCCGACGGAAAACAAGGGCTCAGCTGGATCAAGTGATTACAGTCGTGACGTGAGGTGCATTATTCGCGTATACGTTATTCGCGTGAGAGGTGCGTTATTTACATGGGGTTTGTTATCCGCGTGATGGTGCCTTATCCGCGTGAGAGGTGCGTCATTCGCATGGGGGGTTTATTATCCGCGTGATGGTGCCTTATCCGCGTGAGAGGTGTGTTATCAGCGCGGGGGTGTGTTATTGGCGTGAGGAGTGAAAGGCAAACTGCCACAAAGTCCTGAAACCGGTCTCCCCCAGTCTAGGCCCTAAGGACACCGAGGCCGGCGAAAGGACAAGGGAATAAGCATACTAACTAGAAACTTGGGAACTCACCGCAAATTCCCGGTATCACGTCGAGACCCTACAGGTTTCAATGAAAGGGACTTGCAGGAAATTACGCACTTGATGTCGGTAATCTCCTTTCCTCCAGTATCTTCCGGATGTCGAAGTTGAAAGTGACGGTGAAAGTTAAGTTAAGTTAAGTTAAATTTTCAAGTTGATTTGTGTGCGTTGGACGCTTAAAGTTAAATTTTAAATTGAGGTTGAGGAGGAGGAGGAGGAGGTGTATTAACCGCGGTGGTCCCTAAAAGGAACATACGGGTGCTGTACCGACATACATGTGCTGCTCTAACTTCATGTATGCTACAGTCACGTAGTATTCGAAACATTGTGATAGAGACGGCGTTGGACATTTGTATGCAAGTTAAATTTTAAAGTTGAGGTCGTTAGACATTTAAAGTTAAATTTTAAGGTTGCGGTTGAGGTCGTTGGACATTTAAAATTAAGTTAGATTTGAGGTCGAGGTTGAGCAAGTTGTGGTCGGCACGAGGGATAAATTGGACCGCAGAGGCAAAGAACAGATCAGCTAAATTCATTATAGATAGGAGACCACATAGCTCGTTGTTTTGAGACACCGTAGTGGAGACAGTTGAAGAGATGCCCTGGGAATGTGCGGACCAATTAATGGACGGTCTTCAAGCTTGACTCGGAATTAGCGCCGCGATCCATTCGAAATGGGGGTGGATTGCGAAATAGGGGCTTGCTTCAAAACTGCGGCAAAGATCCTGTAGGGAGTATCATTAGCGAAGCCTACACAGAGAAACAGCCTGAGAGAGCAAGAAAGGAGAGAGAAACGAAGTGACGGGAGAGAGCGCCAGGGTGGAGAGCCCAATATCTCGGGGGTGGTAACGGTGATCAGGACGAAGAGATCTCCCCGTCACGTCAGCACAGCCTCTCGTACATAGACCACTCTCTGTGACCAACGATCATACTTCACGAGGTCACAGAACGCCAAATCTACACCGCCAAAGTGCGTCCACATGGGGAAATGTGTCCGCACCTGTGGCCATATAGCCACCAGCTAGGCTTTTCAGCTGGCGCGGAAGGTTACACCCGGCTGGCCGGCCATGTGTCGGACATGAATTCCCCGCAGCTGTCGTCAACTCTAGATTATAATTAACCGTTCTTTAACGAGATGCCTCGTATTCGTTTATATCTCTTTGGTTTAATCCCCATGCAGGATATCCCCTTCTCTCTCCTTCTCCTCTCGCTCTGAAGCTTTTCTGTTACTTCCCCGCGTGCAGTTCACAATTAATCAATGTACCTGTGCACCATTCAACGGAAATGAAAATTTTCACACAATCCCCAAAACTCAACCACGGCGCAGCTCAAAGCTGTTGAGATCTCAACTCTGTTTAAAAGTTACTGACTAGCGATTGAATTATCAAGGCGATGCCCTCGCAGCCAGAAGGCTGTTCAACCATGAGATCCCTATGGCACGCAGCCGCACAATATAAATCCCCCACTATCCCGCTCACCCATCCTGTTCTTTCCCCTTACCCTAAACATTGTTTCTGCGCTCCAGAATCAAGACCTCAAATTGTCTATGATAACATGCAAATTACTAGCGGACTCTCCATCATCTCTCTTTGCTCCCTCATCAAGAACGCTGCCCTCCTAAATCAAGACCCTCAACTCATCAATTGTAACGCGCAAATTGTAGCCGGGACTGTCTTACAAAAACTGATATCTTGAATTCCCCCTCAATGTTTGGTTCCCAAGTCTGTAGGATTCTGCGTGTTCGCCCAGCGGATTCAATATGTACTGGTTCAATCGGTGACACTGCTAATTGTGAGGATACAATGGGTTTTGTTAATTTCTTTTTTTCTATGGCATTTTCCTCTCCATTTAGGTTGCTGTTCACTTTGATTAACCTTACTGTAATGCTTGCCCTGAATCACAACCAGTGCTCTCCGAGAGAACCTGCACCTTAAGGTCTAATCTGCCGGAGCGAAGCGGAGGTCTTATCTTGTACCTTTGAGAACATACAGTGGAATCTATCAACTAAAGGAAAATCACTGAAATTCAGAAAGGATACGGCGCTAAGCCGGTGTTTGTCTGGAAACAAACTTTAATTGAACAAGTGCTGGCAAAAGGACCAGAGATTCTAGCACTTAGAGATTCCACAATAATCAAAAGGAAAGAGCCATTGGGTTGCAAACTTAAACGGTCCTCGGACTCGAATCCAGTGAACGCAAACACTGGTAGGGCATCAAACCGTCCGTTTTACGCCCACGGGCGTAAGAAATACGCCCGTAACCGTAATATTTTTCAGCGAAACGGGACGTGGATTTTGCACCCGTGCCCGTACCGTAACCGCCCGTTACGGGCGTAAGTTGACCTTTGCGTGCTCCTCTGGGGAGTTTACTAATTCTTTGTGCGTGCGAAACCGACTCTTTGACAAATAGGAACTCACTGATAATAGCCAGAACAACTCCTGAAGCGAGGAGACTTACCCAACGGGGCCCAAAGATAAGCAATTACCATATGGGGTAGAGGGGGGGAGGGGTCGAGGGTCCGCTAGAAAAAAAAATTGTATGCAATTTTATTTTGCCCCAGGAAGGCGCACTGGGGAGTTGAGGGCCCCACGCAGGCTTCAAACACAATTTCCCACTATAACCACCTCATTGCAGGCTCCTCACTCATTCCATTAGCAAGGCCCGGTCACCACAGTTCGTTTTGAACCCGACAACCGTACAAATGTCAAATTCGAGGGCGTCCATGGTTCAATGAGAGCTTCTGATTAGATGTACTGCTATTATTTTGCTCTCAAGTTACTGCTGCGACCACTCTCTACTGCCAAAATGTCACAGATCGAAATTCCCCACCTCGGATGTCCTTCTCAAAAAGGGAATTCGATGGCATCACCGTTACGTAGGGGGGGGGAGGGGTAGGCTGAAAGTCCTGAAAAAATAAAAATGTGGGTGATATCGTTTTTTCTTATCTTTGGGCCCCCTTGGACTTACCCGTAAAATTGCCGTATCAAAACGGCCGTTTTTGAACCTCAAGATTGGCCATACGGTACGGGGACGTAACCGTTTTTACGGCCCGTCGTCGCGTAATTTTACGGGACGGCATGATGCCCTAGCAAACAGGAAGCAAATTAGTGTTCGAAGTGATCCCCAAGTGCTCCCCGTTCCTTTAAAGCCCGTTCGGCGCCGCGAACTGAAGTCGGTAAATCCTTAAACACAGTGAGATCCCAGTGTCTGTGTCAAGGAGAAGACATAATTTCATGTATCGAGGAGGAGAAAAAGGAAAGCCGACGCGTTATTGTGTACACTTTGGCTCATCACGTCAGGCTTGACAGGTCACGCGTTGGTTGATGTCGTCCTGACTCTTTCCTTCACTCCAAGGGGAGGACATCGGATCCGTTGGGAAATCATTCTACGTAGAGAATCTACGCGCACGTCGCTCAAGATCTGTCAACGCCGACGGGCGCATAGAATTGATGTGGAGCTCTCGGGCGTTGTCAGTAAATAGAGACATACATTGATGCGCCCGGCTGATTTCAAGACGCGCCTTTGCTTTCAACGTGTCCTTCTCGCTGTTCACGTCTGCTCGTCTCATGAGTCTTCATCAAATCACAGCTGTTATTCAAAACTGCCCAGAACTTGGCCTCGTCAGCTTCCATGGCCTCAACCTGTTCATTCACTATGCATCGCTGGCTAGGGAGACCATCGAGGTCTCGCAACGGAATAAACTAGTGTGCCCCACGGAAATTCCACCGCATATTCTTCGTACTTTGGCAACGGTATTAGGGGAAAAAGATACACGCCTCACTGAAATCTGTTGGACGGCTTTCCGAGAGCTTGTATGGACTCAGCCGATCATCTCACCCACTGTGGACGAAATTCTTGCGTACAACGACACAGCTCTGATCCATCAGACTTGTCAGTACCCATATCTGTGGCTATAGGTGTTTCCATTGACACTTACTGTTAGCCTTTCGACATTTATATCCCCCCACTCGGTCATGCAAAACTCCTGACTGTGTAAACCATCGGGACGATGAGAATATCTTAACTCTGGTGGAACCGCTCACACACACTGCGACATTATTCACACTGGAGCACGGTGCACTCCCAGTTTACACCACGTCCCTGTACTACCGAGGTAAACTGGCTTTCTATGTTACTTGGTTCGTCGTGATTAATCCAGACCAGCTTGTAAAACTAGATATTACCACAATTACCACGTCCACAAGAAGACATCAGTTCGGTCTTATTATGGCGGAGTTCCCGATGTTGTCCAGGTGGCACAGCATTTCTTTATTGAAAGTGCACTGCTCGAACTCTTCGCAAACAATATGGTTTTTGGGTGGTAAGGTTACTTTTCGCCCCTTCTATTCTTTCTCATGTTGCGTGTCAGGCTGTCGGCCACCAATTGTGCCAGGTTTTACAACCAAGCTCTGTCGACCCCTCGTCAGCACGTTTTGAATAACAAGTTCGCCTTCACCGCTATATATCACAACACAAGACATCTCACGCCGGACGACTGGAATACAACTAGCTTAATCCGCAAGGAGAACACGATGAATGGGTTCTTCCTATACTCGCTGTTACTGGATAAAGCCGAGCATGGCGGCATCTTAATGCTTCCCCACGATGAGCAGAGCCAGAGCGATCACATGGAGCAGGCTCTGGCGGAGCGCAACATGTAAGGCTGCTGCTCCAACCTTACCACTTCTCTGCACTGCTCCTGCCTTTAACTTTCAGATTGCTCTCATTGTCGAGTCGCCTTTGTTCCTTTCCTTGGCGATCCCATATATCACTCCTCAACATCCTCCTTGCCTCCCTGTTGCTGAGTTCCTTACCTTATGTCTTTCTTATACTCATTGCTCGACTGCCTGATTGGTATCACGATTAGACATTGATCATCTTACGTATTTAGTCATGAGTTCTTCTTCTTGGTCTTGACCACCATGTATCTTTCTATAGTGGCCGCTCTTGAATGACCACACTATTGTTCTGTCATTCTGGGCTACTCTTAGTTTCGTCTGGCTGACCCTCTAGTGTTGACTGCCCCCACAATACGGCAGCCTTCCACAACAGTGCTATGGAAGGCACCGGCCAGGAGTGCTATGCGCATGCCTGCGATCTTTGCTTTGTTGTATATGAGAACGAGCATGGCCAGCTAGGTCGGTCTCCACTTTGTGTCATGTGTCCATTTCTTTACTTGAATTCCGGTGAAAATGCAGGCGGCGGCTTGTGACGACAACACCATAGGTCATCGGTCATGCAAAGTCCACGACTGCCAGATCCCTTTACCGTCCCTGCGCCAACATTTCTGTGCTGATCATCAGCATTTGCGTCTCAAGTGCGCGGTTGTAGAATGCCCCCTCGATATTGCCCCGGGTCATCGAACGTGCAACGATCCTGACCATCGTGCACTAGAAACCGCCTATTTTAAGCGGGGCGAGGCAATGTTCCAATTGCGCTCTCGTTTGAAGAAGGCCGGGGTCTACGTCCCCGATGATTCGGTGGCCGACCATGCGGTAGAGGCAGACCACGAAGTGATTTTTGACCTTGGACCCAAGGGTGCAGTTGAAATTGACCCCGAGAGCTGTGATGGGAAGCCGGAGGCGGGGAATCGCAGGCTGAGAGCGATTTTTTGGTGGGAGATGGACCCATAATGAGCAGCTAATCATGCGCACTTGTGGAGTTATCCTCTCTCGCGCCACTCTCTTTGGATCCGAGGCGGTTTTGGCAGTGAACGTAAGTTGATTCGAACAATAGAGTTTCAATTTTGTTCATTAACCGCTTCTTAGCTCTTCGCGAAAGCTACCTTCCCGACGCCGGAATCAACTCCCGAATATTTTATTTTCAACAATAACTGTAAACTTGATGCTCACCAACGTGCAATCAATGACCAGCACTTCAAGAACACCGGCAAGCCGGTTGATGTCTTCCATTTCAACTGCAAGCACAAAATCACCGATCTCCATTGCCAACGGTACTGCAATCCAGCCTCTTTTCCAGAGATGATAACACCCGATGGGAAGTGGCAATTCAACACCTTGATTTGTGAGCAGACCAATGTCTGGTTCGTTGGCCACGGCTCTGATCACGTCGCCATCCACGTCACCTTCAGCCTCTCCGTCCACCACCGCGAAACCCCTCTTCGCCGCAACTTCCGCGGAGTCGACTGGAAAGAGTACGCCCCACTCCTCGAGCACCACCTCGAGACCCACCCCCTCCCTCCCCTCCCGCTCACCTCCGCGCAGACCATCGACGAGTTCTCCGATGCCCTCACGCGCGGAATGAGCGACGTTCTGGAGAGCTTCGTCCCCCTCTCCCGCCCGTCGCCCTACACGAATCGGTGGTGGTGCCAAGAGCTGACCACTCTCCGCGCTGCATACAACCGCGCACACCGTGCCATTGTGAAGGACGACCGCCTGGACCCAAGCTGGAGCTTTATGAGGACTGCCAAAAACACGTACCATAATGCCATCCGCCGTGTCAAGCGCTCCCACTGGAGAGAGTACATCACCACCCTCCCGCGCGGCAACATATGGAAGGCAGCAAAGTATGCCCTCGACCCCACCAGCTCGCCCTCGTCCTCTCGCACCCCCGACCTCGTTGACTCCGACGGCAGCATCTCCTCCACCCCGTCCCAAAAGGCCACCCTCTTCCAGTCCAAATTCTTTCCGCCTAAGCCGAACATTCCCCCCCCGCCCCAAGGCCCTCTGCCACCCCAAGCCCCCGCCCCCATTTTCACCCTCGACCACGTCCTTCGCGCCATCGCCAAAATCTCTCCCTGGAAAGCGCCGGGACCGACGGGCATCCCCAACGTCGCCATCGCAGCCGCGCGCGCCGTCGTCGCCCCTCACCTCCTCACTATCCTCCTCGCCGGCCTCCAGCACGCCTACTTCCCGAAGAATTGGCGCGTCTTTATCACCGCAACTCTACGCAAGCCCGGCAAGAGTGACTACACGCTCCCCGGTGCGTACCGGCCGATAGCGGAGGAGGAGGGACTCGGCAAAATCCTGGAGTCGGTGCTTGAGGAGTGGCTGTCGGGGTTTGCGGAAAGTTCTGGTCTCCTGTCGGAGAGGCAATATGGGGGGCGGAAAGGGAGGAGCGCGGTGGACGCGGTGCTGACGCTGACGCAGAGAGTCAAGGACGCATGGAGGGTGGGGAAGGTGGTAAGTGTCCTATTAATGGACATTTCCCAGGCCTTCCCGTCTGTCTCTCACGAGCACCTGCTCCGGTTGCTCCGCGAAAAGGCGGTGCCGGAGGCTATTGTGGGCCTGATCGCCAGTTTCCTCAGCGACAGGCACACAATCTTGACCTTTGACGACTACCGCTCCCCCCTCCTCCCTGTCCCCAGCGGCCTCCCCCAAGGTTCCCCGCTCAGCGCCCTCCTTTTCCTCATATTCGTCAATGAACTCCTCGATGATCCCGACAACGCCGGCTATATTGACGACATCAGCCACGTCGAAGCTTCCTACTCACTCGAGGAGAACGTCGGCAACATGGAGGAACACATGAAGGAGGTCGCCTGCCCCGTTGTGGAACGTCTTGGGCTGCGCTTCGACTTACCTAAGTTCCAGCTCTTGCACTTTGTCCCGCCGCGCCGCCACACCGACCACTATCGCCCCCTCCCCGTCACCTTCGGCGGCATCACCATCCCAGCGTCTGAGACTGCGAAGCTGTTGGGGATCGTCCTCGACCACAAGCTCACGTTTCGCAATCATGTCGAGCTCGCCCAAGGACGAGGCACGAAAGCGATGCTGGCGCTCTGCCGCATCTCCTCACCCACTTTCGGCCTCCCCCACTCCCATGTGCGCCAGCTCTTCCAGACGGTGGTTGTGCCGCGAATGGAGTACGGGCTCCCGGTCTGGTACAACCCGGTGTCCGCCAACACTGACGCGCGGCGCAACGGCACGGTTTGGGTCTCCAAGGCGTTAGGGAAAGTGCAACGCCTGGCATGCAAGGTGATCACGGGCGCGCTTCGGACAACAGCAACGGACCTGCTGGACTTCCACGCTAACCTCCTCCCCGTGCACATCCGTCTCAATCGCAGTGTCTTCAATGCCGCCGTTCGCCTCGCCACCCTCCCCGTCTCCCACCCCCTTCACAGTGTCTTCAAGCGCTGCCGCCATGTCCCCCGCTTCCACCGCTCCCCCATACACCACCTCCGTGCCGCCTTCCCCCTCCTCAGCGCCGCTTTCGAGATCATCGACCCGTACCTCGTCATCACGCCGCCACCGCCGGGTTCCCTCACCGCGCGGATCGCGCCCAACAAGGAGCAGGCTAGGAAAGAGCAGGAGGAGGCTGAGCGGAGGGGTGGGACGTGCATTTACACTGACGGCTCGGGCTTTGAAGGGGGAGTGGGAGCGGCAGCGGTGGAGTGGAAGGAAGGGCGGGAAGAGCGGTGGAGAACAAAGCACCGGGGCACGACCGAGGAGCACACCGTCTTCGAGTCAGAGGTGGTAGGGGCAATCCTGGCGCTGGACGTCATTAAGGCGACGCCGAGGCTCGTCGACGTCGACATCTTCACTGACTGCCAACCAACCATCATCGCCATCGCGTCGCCGCGCCCGCAACCCGGCCAATATCTCCTCGCTCTCTTTCATACGCTCCACCGCCGCCTCCTCCGCTCCCGCCCCTCCCTTCGGATTCGGGTCCACTGGGTGCCGGCGCATGTCGGGATCAACGGGAACGAAGCAGTCGACGCGCGCGCGAAGGAGGCGGCCCTTGGCGCCTCCTCCCCGCTCACGTCCTCCATTAGACTCTTCAATTCCCCTCTCCCTTCGAGCAAGGCCGCTGCACTGGACGCGGGAGCGAAGCGATTCAAGGCTCGCTGGCTGAGCGAGTGGCGCTGATAAGCCGTGTATTGGAACACGCAGAAATCGCGTCGTTTTACCAATTTAATGCACGCACATAGCCTAAACAAGGACTAACGTGTCATCCTGCACGGTTAGTTAAAGGACTTACTGTGGTAATCACAGTTCGTGCGCGACCCGCTTAAGCAGAATATTCACATACTGCTTAAGGAGTTTGACGTCGAGCATGACTTAGGCATGGCTGGATAATGGTTCAGAAGCCACCACAGGGTCTAATTGATCAAGGGATTAGTACATATCCACTCTGTCTAATATTGGGCTAAAGGGAGAACCTACCTTAAGCCGACTTCTCGAAATGTTGTGTTTTGCTTGTTCACTTTAACGCGACGCGCCTGGTCACCTGATCTGCCGCAGTGCTTAACTCAATGGCGGTTAAGCACTGTGCCGGATGTCCGACTTGGCCGGCCTGCCAAGGAACCGATCAGTAACTTCCTAAAACAGGGTTGCTATTGATGATGTGAACTACATGTTCAGAACCACAAACATATTGGTGTCTACAGAGAGCTATTTAATGGCTGAGTTCAACCAAGGGATCCTTGCTAAAGGGATAAACGGTCACCTCGAGTGCGAGGTGGTACAAAACGACTTACTAAGTGATCGATCGACTTAGGCACCAAGTGAAACCTTGGTCCGCTTTTAAATGCAACAAAGGAGTCGGATAGCTTTCCGACTGAATAGAATGACTGTAATGGACCGACTAAATCTCGGATAATAACCGCCGCATGATAATAGCGTGTATGTAACTAGTATGTAGGAAATGTATATAAGGGAGGCATAGTTTAGTAGGACAGCACGAAATCTCCCCCAAGAGAGCCGGCAGCTACCAGCGCCCGCGCACCAAGGGAGACTAGGGCTTGTTTCGCTAAGACTACCTCCACGGAGTAGCTCGAATATAACAAGTTGACCGGCATTGATTTGCGAAACCCTTAAACCAAACGGACCGAGTTACGGAATTGTGGTTACCAGACAAAGTGATACTATACAACGGGTTCCAGACAAAGTGATACTATACAACGGGCTCCAGACAAAGTTAAACGACAAGAGAACACAGGATTTATTGTGCACGAAGTGGGACTTTGTCCGAATTGGTTACTTAAAAGAGAATCGCAATCGAAGCTGAGAAAGCTGTAATATCTACAAGTCAACTCAGGCGTTCAGGACATTGGTTCTGCACTTGACGAGGCGAACAAACGGTGTTTTCACGCTTAACCAGCGCAATTCATAAAAAGACTACTTAAGCCATCTCGGTACTTGGTCCTCGTCCTTGGAAGTACATTCGTGTAATCTTGGACAAGCATCTTTACTCGTCGGCGATAGACCTTGAAAGGGGTGTTTTGGTGTTAGTTTTGGTTAGTAGTTGTTAGTTGTGAAGGCCTTATCCACGGATTTGGTTTAAGCAGCAAAGCATCTTGCTTGTCAAGTTTTAGCATTAGTTTAGCATTCTGGTCTGTTCCCCGAGCACCCGTTTCAGCGCACCTCCCCGCGTTACCGTCGCGTTGCGCTCTTCGATCACCCCGAGCCCAGCAATGTGGTGGCGCGGATGTACGTCGACCTCACCCGCCCGCAGTGCAGTGTCCTGACACAGCTGCGTACCTCCCACGTCCCCCTCAACTCGTACTTGCACCGCTTCCACCTCGCCCCCTCCCCCGACTGTGAGCACTGCCTCGTTCCCGAAACGGTCTCGCACTTCCTCCTTTCCTGCCCGCGCTTCCGCCGCCAACGACTCCAGCTCGTTGTCGCCCTCGGCACCGCCCGTCTCTCCCTTCGCCGCCTTCTGTCCGCCAAGTCCGAGCATAAGCCCGTCCTCCGATTTGTGCGCGACACCGGGCGCTTCCCTAAGTACACCCTCTAGGCCGGGGGGCCTTCGACTACGTCTACTTCCACTTTACTTTACCTTACTTCACCTTTCCCTTCCTCTCTCTCAATCTCTCTCTCTCTCTCACTCTGATACGATACAACTCGACACGTTTATAGATACAAAACCACTTCGCACGTCCCACAGCACATATTTACGATACTCTACCCGCAAAGCACCTACCCACCCACCGCCCACCCCCACGGCCAGCTCAGTATTTTACACTGTATTCCGGATAGTGCCACATGGGCCCCAAGGGGCCCGCGCGCACTTTAATAGAATGATGAATGAATGAATGAATGGTTCGTTAGTTATATTGCAATTGTACGTGGTATAACTTTTTCCTCGACAAGATGATCAAGCACCAAAACCGCTATATGTTGTTGCGGAGCTGAAGGCCAAGGGTTACTCGCCTTGGACGATCCCCACAGAGGCTATTTTCCCTGATGCTATGCAGTTGTAGTACATTTTAAATGTAAAATTCCCGTGCCGCATACAAACTTCTGACGCGAGACCACAAAATAACACGGGGAGTCCCATAAGTAAAATCTCATTCCGTATAGTTAATTCCGGCAAATCTCGGGGGACCCGTTGAAACGGTGTGTCACTGAGTACGCTGCCATCTGGCTATTATTTGCGCTTTTTAGCACTAGTCTGTCTAGACGCTACTAAGTAATAATTAAGCTGTCTAGACGGGTCAATATACCTACTAGAACTCTGTTCGGTGGTACAAAGGAGAGACAGAGTGAGCTCCGGCTGCTGGCTGTAGTATTAGTACAGTGCTAGGCGCGGTTACAAGTGTTACACTGTGCAAACGTACACATAACAAGGAGGTCTATACGGGGTCTAGTACCTCAGAATGTCAATTACCCTATCAAAGGAACCAACGACTGCACAGGGAAGCTATGGTCTTCACCAGCAAAGCAAGCAACATGATATAGGGTCTGTCTAGACGAGTCGACGCACTAAGCTACAGGCGTCTAGACGAGTATAGAATGGCTCAATAGGTGGTCTAGACAGCAAAGTACAGCGGCTAGACGGTGCAAGGTGCTTAGGGATATAAGGAGGGGTTGCCTAAAGTGCCCCTCTAGCCAGTCAGGTGACTAATGCGACACGGTCAGCGTTGGGGTGCCACAAGCACAAACAGGAAGAAGGAGTTCTTGTTGAGATGTAGCCATGGGCAGACATATATATGTCTAGTCCGTGTGCTATCGGGGTATACAAGCGATTGGTGAGCAGTCCGGCGTCGGGGGATGGAGTTTTGCAAATTACCAGGTTCCGGGAGCTGTCTAGACGGCCCGAACTGGCCATATACCCGAACTGGGCCCCCAAGATTGTCGTCTAGATGACTTTCTGGCAAGTCCAGAGCCAGCATAGACCCGGTTAGCCTTCCGAGGATGACCACATGACCAGAACATCGGCCTGTTTTACTCATTTATCTTTACCTCATCTCTTTCTCTCAAAACTGTATATAAAGCCTCATAAAATACCGCAATAGACCAGTTCATGCCCCGCTCATCGTTACAACGATTCGGGTGTGCTCAGGCCACTTAGCGGAGATTAAAGTACCCTCTCTCTCTGTGTAACAGTAGTCTATAAAATCGCAGTGTTGCTTGTTGGATCCAGAACCTTTTGTGTGAACTTAGAAGGCTTGAGAACTGCGGCTGTCGTCGCGAGTGGACTCTAGCAGGCCATCCGCATTGGGTGACCAGGAAACACCTCGCTAAAACCGACCACGCCTGGCACAGCACTTTGGGAGAACCCTGGGACAACCACCGGTTGTCTAGTCGTGTTGGATAGTACTTTGAGGTCCTTAATAAGCTCAAGTGTACGGAAAAGATGTTGGATTCAAAGGAGTCTGAGTCTGTCGCTAGTTCTCAAGAGGCTAGCAGTGCAATGAGGCCGTCTAGACGAAGCAGCATAGCCCATGAACGGGATTTTCAGTCCAAATCTACACCTCCTCGCCTAGGCACCTGTACTTTGGTGCAATTCCTAGTAACAATCCTTTATATATAAACCTGTGCATCCTTCCCTGGAAGTCTTGTTTAGAAGCCAAGCAGTCAAGCCCACTAGCGTCTAGACACTGCATTTTGAGACATTTTGAACACATAGAACAACTATACGTGCTTTAGACATCAGATCCGCAGTCGCATACTACAACTCGGGACCCGAACTCATCGAGGAAGACGCGCTAAGTCCCCCGTGAGTCAGTTTAGATAGGATTGGGTTGGTGTGTGTGTGTTTTGTGTGTGGTGTGTTAGTTGTTCAGCTAGCCCGCATTCAGAGCTTAGTTTAGCCCATTCCCTAGTCAGCGCATCTTGTCCGTTTCAGCGTCAAGAGCGAATAGGAACCGGTCACGAAAGAACACCCAGTTTGTGCCGTCGGCCTTGCAGGCGGGAAGTTTGGCAAAGTATTCACCAAGTTTGGCAGTCGAGGAGAACGTGTTCGTAGACATAGGGGTAAGTATTGAATAGGAAGAGGTTTAAATCGTAGTGTGTTCGTTTGAGGTTTAAGCGCGGGGGCCAATAACCTGTAGAAAGTTGTAGTTGGTTCGAACGGGGGGAGCAATAAATAGGTAGTTTATTCAAGAAATATTAGAGGTCTTTTATACCTCTCAAGACAATGGTACAAATAAAGTGCGTAGTACAATGGGGTCCAAGAAACAAATGACGTCAGTAGAGGTGAAGCTCGTTTCACCTTGGTTGAAACCGCCACCGTCGGTTTCAACCCAATGCTGTGTAACCATGCCGTGGCCTGGTCCGTGGAATTCCAACACACACAGGGAATCGTGATCCCGAGCGAAAACATATTGACAAGCTCTGACTCGTCTTCCATCCTGTGTGAATGGCGCACTGAAACCACAGACAGTCTCTTTCAATCCACGGTTTAACTTGCTCGGAAACAACTCACTCTTGAGCAGGATTATCATCCCGATAGGGGAGAACGAAAATATTGATATGGAAATGAACAATTCGAACAGGGACTGCTCCCAGTCTGAGCGTCGGAACAGATCCTTTAAGGGCGATTGAGAAAAGCGCAGATTTTTGAAGAATTGGTGGAGTTGGGGACCGTAGGTCATTGATAGGGTCAGTGCTGCCAATCCAAAAAGCAGGGGGTCTAGGAATCCAATGAGCCCGACCGAGACGAAACGGAGCATGCTCCAGTTGATAGGATGGGCAAACATGAACACCATTATGCCGTAGATGACTAGACGGCGAGCCTCATTGAGCTTAACGGCCGTGCTGGGCATAAAGCTTTACCTGACCAATACATCCCTCCCGCCACCGCGAGAATAGATACAGCTGCCCAAAGGCGCATGGGTCTGGACAAGTCGACGATAAAAAACCATGGGGCAACAGAAGGAGCCTCCTGTTCGACGATGGACAGCCAGTATGATCTTGCGATTCAAAGGTTCATGTATATAAATAATAACACGTGGGATTGGATATGTACATGAGCGCCCAGAGGACGCCGATAGCCCAATCCAGGTCGCTTGGTGCGACTGTTTGCCCGAGATATGCTGATACCGCCTTGTATGTCCCTAGAATAACGAGAACTGAGGTGTTGAGGATTCTCCATGCTGTCAGCTTCACGCGGGGGCGGGGGACCGGCGGCGCCACTGGAGGCGGGGTAGGCCTCTGGTCGGAATCATCTTGAATATGGCTGGGGTGAGGATGAAGAGATTAAAGATACATCCAGAAGAGTGAGCGGAGAGTTATGCCCACTCAGCTGGATTCAAACTATTCGAGCCTCCGTCGGACGGCAGGAGAAGCAGTACCCCGAGGAATAGGATCACCAGAATTGACCAGGCCCTGGAAAGAATTATCCCGGGTGTGACTTTCACTGGATCCGCTTCGTTGTTCCCAAAGAGGTTTCTGAATAACTGGCCAAGAGTGAGTTTCACCCTGGGTGGGAATGGGGCCGAATTTTGGGTGTTGTTGTAGTCAACATCATGTCTGAAGGAGGATGGAGATTACATTAGAGAGACAACTTTCACAAGTCTAGGCGAATACCGAGCTGAGCTGAAGCCGCCACCGGTTGCCATTGGCAATTGTCCCAGATCTATTTGCTCAGCAGGAAACGTGTTATTCGTGGTGGAATTATTGGCTGCTGTTGCTGACATCGAGAAAATAAAGTCGTGAACAGGGTGCTGAAACAACGCAGATCCTGGAGAGTATGTACTGTACTATTTCGACCAAATGTTCACGCCATGTCACCCGTCACCATAGGTGTTCATTCGGCTTGGTGTTCATTCTTCAGCAATCACACAAAATTGGACGGCCGGCAAGTGCCGGCCGAGGTTTTTGACAGTTTTGACCCCTATTTGAGGCCCAGAATCGGAGTGTCGCCGTTACAGGTGCCGAATTTGTTCAGTTCACGACCTGGAGTTACCCGTCACTTGAACATTTGGTCGAAATAGTACAGTAGTGGAAGACGAGGATGGGAACACAGCATGGATCGAATTGTTGGCATCTAACACGGTCCGTCATAGATGACACCGCGGCTGGTTGGGCGCTTGAACGACAAAGGGAATATTAGAGCGAAATTTAAGTAATGGCGACACACTGTCAAGTTCTTCCCCATCGGGCGGGATGGTCGGCGGAGTTGATTTGAGGTACTGGAATTCCTGCTATCGGTTACAGTACCAGGTCTCCAAACAAACGCGTTACCGAGATCTAAAAATATGCCCCATTAGGCCTTTTTTCGGTCCGGTCTCACTCAAACACCTATCTTCAAATTATTTCTGTTGTCTGACATTGAGCCCTGCTTCGGAGAACACCTTCGGTGTCACGATCCCAGGTGGGTCTGAATCGGCCGTATCATTGCTAGGAGATATTCTGTATCCTTATTCCGCCTGGTGCTCTTGGCTCTCCTGCGCTCGCTCCTCTCCATGTGTCGCAAGAATGGTGAATCTGCTCGTCACTCAGTCCAGAGAACCACTACCCTCCCTCCGAGTTCGGAAGTGTGGCGTCGGGAGGTGGAATATCTCCCCTTCGCCGGTCGATCCCTGGGTGATCATGGGCCAGAGTGGATGTGAAACTCGCGTCCAATGCTGATCTTGCTCGGAATGTTTGCAAGCTATGTTCGTTTCGTAAACACATTGAGCCAACACCACCTATCTATGCTCCACGAGTCGCGTGGAGACGTTATTCGCTAGCGATTTTTCGAGGCCACGGATGCTTTTTCGACCATCTCCCGCAGTCCACAAACATCATCCCACCATGTCCTCCTTAGATCCTTCCAATACTTCCACTCGGTGAATGTATCTGCTTGTTGCAGCGGTAAATTGCTGAATTTGCCCTGGATTAACGACACCACCGCAACATGAGATCCCCAAGTGCTTCAATACAGTCCTTCAGGTGTTCCATACTGGGGCCATCCCCCTACCGGCACCTACCATCCTCCCCAACCAGCGTCAGTGCTTCTCCGAGGGGAACCAAGATCTCGTCTTCAATGCACTGGGTCAGATTGACAACTCTGTACTCCAGCTGTCCTGCGGAGAATACCGTCTGTTCAAGGAGCTTATATGATATCCAATTTGCTTCTCGTTCATTGGCCAGTGCATTGAACACCATCGCCTGGGTCGCTTCCTCCTCAAATTCATTGGCTTCCGTTCCATCTGCCCCCTATACTAGGGCGAGAGCGGATCGGAATTTTTATGATGTTCATCTGTGAACCAGGTACAGTCTGTGTTGAGAATTGTCGGGAACTGCCCACGCCAACCAAGTAGATTGCTCGCGATAATTTGGTGCCACTCTGGATCCTTACAAGAATTTGATGACAGATATACCCTGGGCGCTGAATCTCGCTGCATCTAGATCGAGTTCCGGTGTATTCGCGATGGGTAAGATTAGGGGTGCATTAGTAAACTGGAGCGCCCGGAACGCTGCAATTGTATGTGATTCACACGGTAAAAGCCGTGTTGAGGGTGTACCACACAATGTCTGGCGCAGCCAGCGTCAGGCGTTCGTTTGCTGTGTTGTGATAGACCCACCTCGCGAAGTAGAGGAACCAAATTAAGTGGGATAATTGGGGCAGATGGAGGGGTGTAACATACTTGGTTTTAAGGGCGCAGAAGTCGAAGGTGTTGCCTGCTGTGGCCAGGAGGGTGGAATAAAAGAAATAAGACTGGTCTTGTATTGAGGCCCGCATTTGCGATAGAACGAGATGGTATCACTACACTCGAGGCACAGTAGCAGAGAGGAGTAAATTCGGGAGGGGACGTCGACTGGAGAAACGACATGGAATGGAAGGAAGTACGCCATAGCGGGAAGCCGTGATGGGGCATCGAAGATCACAGACGCGGCAGATGGCACTTCACCGTAACGTGAATGTGCGGCGCGGCAAATGCAGCGCAATCGGCCTTGGCTGCCGTTGGCACACAGCGAAAAGGGAGGTGGAGCTGGGTGCGCACTTGGAGACGCTGCATCGTTACGGTCCTCGAAACAAGCGGGAGGAGAGCGGTAGATTTGGGGGCCGAGCGATGTAGATGCGAGAAACAAAGATTGCGAAGATCTCATTCCAGCAGAGGTAACCAAACTTGAAATCTGCAGGGATATCGCTCCCCGGATGGCTCGACGAACTGGGCAGGGGAGCGCTGGATGGGTGCGCGGCAGCGAAGGGAGATCATAGTGATTGTTTGGAGAGGCGCGGGAGGGGACCAAGGGAAGGAGAAATGAAAGAAAATGCGACGACAGGAAAGGTGGTGAGGCGGTGGCCAGAGCGGGACGACTAGGAGCGAGAACGCGCGAATACGATGTGCGTGACTGAGCGTGGAGTGCGCGCGCAGACGCGATGAAAGGGACGCGGCGAGAGGATTCGGATGCGGGGAACCATAGGTGGGCCTAGAATCGAATAGGGGCTGGGCGAAAGAAAATTGAGGAATGGCTGAAGCGGGAGAAGGGATTTGGTGGTGAGGAAGACACCGGACACGCCGATCGGGCACCGGGTTTCCGCCGTGGCGTGGCGTGGTGTGGCGTGCCGCAGTGGCAGTGCTGGCGTGTCCCGACGTGGCACGGTGAGGCTTTCGTAGGTACTTTTTGGGAGCCCCATATTATTGGGTAGAATCACTGCCAGGGATGACCTTGACTCCCTGGAATGACCACAACACTCAAATCGGAGTTCATTAGACTTATATTCATGGTCAGATTTTCAATTCCCACGGTTGAGTATTCAACATTTTTGAATGTTCATGTGTGAACGCATCAATAAATACCACTGATATGCGTGCTCCGTTCAATGAAGATACAGTGAGTTTTCCATATCCACTACATCAGGAAAAACCAAAATGTCTCTATAGACACACACCAGACTATACAGGTCTTGAATGGTCTTTCGGTGTCTATAAAATTACCCTGGTACTATAATGGTCTATGTTTAACTCTGGAGGTCTATAAAATTCTGCCGCTACTATCATGTTCTATGGCCGGCTTCTAATCTGGTAGAATATTCTCATGTACTCTCAAGGGGGAGCAAAGTAAGGGCAGAAATCAACTCCCCAATAGACTGGTATACGTAGCGGCTATCCTAAGTGTTACCATCGATATCGGCCCGGGCACTTGTAAACCCCTTTGTGCTTACGGCTTCAATCGTTCTGCGGCGGAGGGTCAATCGAGTAGTAACTTCAGCGGTACTTTTAATGGGGTGGGGAAGAATGCTACTGTAGCTCTGAACCGATTCAAAAGGAATTTGCTCCCGCCAGAGGCCTAATTAAGCGCGCAATTTACATTGAAAAAACTATATGGTCCGAATAATTCTGAGGTCATGATCGGCCCGCTCAGAGTATCTCAATCGACTTACAAAGGCCGGGCTTGAGAGCAAGTTACTGCCATCAGGCCTCATCAGGCGCGGCACAAGTCGCGCCACAACGTAAGCGGTCCGAACGCGTGCCATAAGTTTATCACATCAGGAAAAACCAAACTTGCCCCAGAGACCCACAGAGACCCACATAGACGTCATAGACACCATAGACAATGGCCTTCTATGAGAGACCCCCATAGCAAGGTGGGAGGGGGGGGGGGTCAACTCCATAGACACCCATAGACACCCATAAATCCCTGTTTTCTATGAAACTACCCTGTTTCCTATGAGATTTGTGAACTTTTTTTTTGCTTCACAGCAGTTTAAAACCCGTACAAAAACATATGTTAGATAGCATGTCAGGTTTCTATTGCAGAACTTGCTGCACTGCGGTACCTTTTCAGGTCTTTTCTTACTATTCACGTTGTTTTTCCATTTGAATGAATGTAAACTACTTTCAGTTAAGGTACTATACTAGGTTCGGAGCAAGCCTGTCTCCGCACCGGCGAGCCGATGATTCTCGGAGAGAGGCTTGTTGCAAACTGCCAAAAAAGGGTGATGTGTTCAACCGACATTTTCTCTCTTAATTCACCTCAGATAAGTTAACTTCCGGTGTGGAATATGTTCATTGGATCATACTACATAAGCTTGGATACTTGTCTGCGCCAGTTGCAGATGATTTCCTCTTGCAAATGAAAAGTTTGCTTGAGGAGTTGCAATCTGAATTCGGAACAAACACCAAACTTAATTATTGAAATTCACAGTTCTTGTGGGCTCTTTGACTCGGGGAGATACTTTTAAACATATTTCCCAGCAAAATCTATGTTCTCAACTGCTTCGTGCATGCAGGAAATTTATATTTCTCTTTTTGTTCGCAGATGTGACCGCAATGTGACCGATGTGACTCCACTCTCTGCACTCCTGTACAGTGCTGTAATAATGCACTCAACTGTTCAAATGGCTCATTTCCATCCATTTGGCAAGATATAGGACTGTTCTGACCATTTGAGCAATTTTGTGAGCCATAATCTTTCACCGCCCAGAGGACCAGTTCCCCTGCCTTTTCCTCCTCGCAATACAAGTCAATTCAGAGGTAAATCCTTGAAGGAAAAGCTGGGAAAACTACAAAACATGTAAATGGAACTAAACAGCGTCCTCGGATATTTTATTCGGACCATATTTCAAGTGGTAAAGGGATTTTGATTTCGGCCCATTCAGATTGATGGCCAGATTTCCACCCGCCTTACAAGTCCCAGAAAGGTCCTATCCAAATTATGAGTAAGCCAAATGATTTTCGCACTTCTAAACTACAGTTCTTCAACTTACATACATGGGATTGAAGGTGAAACTGAAGTAGGAGAGCAGTTAGAACACATTGCCCTTTTTCAGCATCTTGACACAAGCCCCTCTCAGAATTCACTGCGCAGCACGTGAATATCATGTGATCTGAGAGGCGGCTTGATCCGAACCTAGTACTATACATGCATTGTGAACTACTTTCAAACATTCAACGAACAACTTAACTACCGGGCTTTTTCTTTTTTTTTTTTTCTTTTTTTTTTTTGAGCGTTTGGATTAATGATTTATCTTCGTCTGCAGAAGCATTCAAAGTCATCCGCCTGTGTTGCTGGTTTGGAGCCAGACTGCCGGTCTAAGTTTGTCCAAGGAGGAAATGCCGTTACGCACAATGTATTAACCAGTGTGGGACTCTGGCCTCGCGAAAAAATTATCCTATACCATTTATTGGCCACATACCCACTAAAACCCCCTCTGTGAATGTCCAGTCGTCCGGCAATGAGTCTTCATCCATTAGTAGACTCCATGTGTTTAATACCAGTTGCTTTTTAAATGCTAGTGGGCCAAATTTAACCTTGTTCGTAAGAATACGGTCACGTCCCAAGGCTGCATTCACAATGGTAAGCCATTGGTTACGAATATTTGCCGCATCTTGGGTTGCACCCTTATTTTTCAGGACACGATTCACCCGTAGGTTCCAGATAAGGTGCCAGCTGACTGATACGAGTATGGCAAAGAGTCTACCTTTCTCCGGGAGTACACGGCCCGTTGGAGACTTGAATTTTACCAAATTACATCCTAGGATTAGTCCCCAACTCAGTTTTGGCCAAGCATCATATTTCTTTGACCACAGCTCTCGAGAGAGAACGGGCTTATTAAAGATATCTAATCTAATTAAACAAAGATGCTTTCTAGCGGGATCGAACTCACGACCTCGCGGGTTCGGACAAAATACGGTGGAAAGGCCACTACCAACTGGACTAAGAGACCATACAAGTGGATGGAGATCACTCTGATAGGCGGACACTTTGATCTCCAGGTCAGTTTACTTCTCCTAAGTAAGTTAAGTAAGTGGTTCTTCAAGTTCTTGCCTGTCACCATTCATGTCTCCCTCCTCTCTGAAAGTGCCTGAGCATGAATACTTTCCTAGCAAGCAACTCAGAAAAATTTCTTGCAAAGGCACGTAAGTATTTGCAGATCTAAAAATAGACCCAAAACAAAAAACTCGAAAAGAGCTACTGGAGTTGTTCCTTAAACCACTTAAGTAAAGCACAAGATGCAGAATAATTCCCCAGACATGACAGTTTTGAAAGCCAGAACAGTTTAAAACAAAAGGCTGGTCAACACATAGATTCATAGACTGCATCACATCAATCAACTGCCGAGGAAAGCCATAAACACCGCGGGTACATTGAAAGACTTCCATAGACACTCATAGAACTGGGGGGTCACCTCATAGACACCGATAGACCATCAAAGACACTCATAGAACCGGGGGTCACCTCATAGACACTGATAGACCATCAAAAACCCCCATAAAAGGCCATGTTCTATCATAGAATTTTGGTTTTTCCTGATGCACGTGCGCGCGAAATGGTTCGTTTTGATCGGGGTACAAATAAGAGCCATCCTTTCCTCTTCCTCCCACCCGTTCGTCCTTCCCTCTTCCACACAAACACGGTACCCCGCTCTCCTTCATTGTCTCCCCGGTTCAGGTTTTGCATTGACTGTCTCGACGAGTCGAGGGAAAGGACTGGCAGCGGGTACGAGGTGCGTAAATTTCTTCTTTTGGGTTTGTGAAGCACTCTTTCGTTTGAGACTAAGGAGGGTGCTGCGGCGGGGAATGCTCGGATCCGTGGTGCTCAATCGCTCCTACGGCTACTAGGCCTGAATCCCGTTCATGTCCGTGGCCGGGATCGCCAGGGCGACGAACGCACCTGCACCGTCCAGCTGCGCGCCATCATGGGATCTTTTTATTATCGACTGTGAAGCGGAATTCGGGTGATACAGGGTGAGCAGCATATTGGGTGTCTTGCTCAATTGCTCCTCCTGCGCGCCTCGCAATGTCGCGCAGCACCCTGGTATCGTCCTCAACCCCTTCTCAAACTTTTTGTCATGCCTTGCTGCTACCCTGAATACTGACTTCAATCTTGTCAGCCCTACAGTGGGTTGGAATAATCACCAGGCTGCAACCTCAAACGAAGTGCGGCCTGTTGCTCTCTCACAAATCACCCTGCGTCGTCGTTCATCAAGCACCCCACCAAATGCTGTCAAAATCCAGCCTCCTCAGCTCGCTCACGAACCCACCCACAACCATTCCCCCCGCGGTGCACGCGCCTTCGGCCTCCGCCTGGTTGTCTACCCCGCCAAATCACAGTCAAATTCACCCTCGCAAGTTACTAACAGCCGCGTGCTCGAACTGGCCACTTTTTGTTGCTTTAACCAAGATTCATCTGAACTTCAATCGCCTTTAAAACTTCCCGCGTCGGCAATTCTTGTCAAGTCTGCGCCTCAACTCTCACCTTCAACTTTAACCACCTTCAACACTCTGCAAATCAACAAATCCTCATCGAATCAAGTCCGCAACGCATCGAGCGAGACCTGAATTTCAACCCTCAACTTCAACTGCATTCATGACTCCTCAAATTACCAAATTCGCACTGAGTCCGCGGCGAGTTGAACGAGACCTCTCAACCCTTCGCCTCACCTTCAGGCGCCTTCTGATCTCCTCAAATTAGCACATCTTGTCAGCCCGCAACGGCATCTTAGCTCCAACGATCTTCGACTTGGCATTGTTGTCCCATGCCTCTCTTCACTTAAATTTGCTCTTAATTCGAAGACTTTCTTTCCATTCTCATCCATTCCCCATCACATCAAGGTGGCGGATAGCGGCGGCACGCTGTACCTCGTAGAAATTGTACTTCGATTCTGCAATAGATGTGTCTTTTGTTCATTTTGGCGCGATTTTTTCCTCACTATAAACCACTATAATGTCTATGAAGTCTATGACTATGGCCAAATCTATAGACGGACCGCCTACTATGAGTGACTTTGAGTGTCTATAAAGTTGGACATGGTCCCCCCCCGTTACTAGTGGGGTGGCCTATTTACTATGAGGTCTATAACGTCTATATATGTCTATAGCGGTCTTTGTGGGTCTATACGGCAACTTTGGATTTTCCTGATGTAGGTATCACTGCCTGGTACATCAACTGTAATCCAACCCGGCCCCGATGCCACAATCTTACCAACAGGGACAGCAACCACTTTCTCCTTTTTGGGTCTTTTGGATCCGCGCGGACGAAGTGCGCGAGACATAGCCTGGCGTTTTGGTGCAGGAGTGTCTTCATGCTCGCTGGCCAGTCTGGACCGGGCTTTGGCCCGTACCTCCTCGATGCCGGGTAGATTATCAATTAGAATGGGGGGCCGTACCATGTCCGGTTCACGGAGGCGTACGGCTGTCCGAGGTCGATAGGCAGGGTCAAGGGAAGTATCGAAAATTCCGGAGGGACGCCAAAAATGCCGGCTGGGAATCCCAGTACTTTTTGTGGCTCAACCACTTTGGCCTTGTGGCAAGCAACATGGCGCGCTCCGCCTCGTAGTAGTCGTCAGAAACCCGAATGATGGCACCCTGCCCAAGATCTTCGAACATATCACCATTCAGGTTCAACGGCTCTTCAAGCTCGTGCTGAATGGCCAACAGCAACAATAAAATCCGAGCCACGGACAGAACTCGGCGCCACCACTCGTCATTGGAAACGTCGGGGACAGCCGCTGCACCAACGCCCAGCAGTATATCCAACGGTCGCTTGAGCAGCGCGGAAAATTCCTGAGTCTTCCTCCACCAGTGAGGAGTCCCGGCTTTAATGTGGTCCTTATCTCCGCCGCCAGGCATCGCGAGCTCAGTGAAGAACCTGTTATATGAGTTGACAACGGGATGGTCATTCGGGAAAGAAATCAAGAGCTTTGTCAGTGGGCCAATTGCCGCATCGAGAATGTCGATTAGTGGATGGTTTTCTGGCGGGTTGGATTCGTAATAAGCCGGGATGTGAATGTTCCCAATCTAAGTAGCGGTGAATTTACTGCATGAAAATTCAAACATCATACTTACCCGCTTGGGCTCAAACTTCAGCATTGCTTCACACGAAGCCCGATCGTGCTTGCAGTGCCTTGAGGGCCGGAACAACGTGTAGTTGTCTGGAGTCAACTTCGCCCAATCGACACAATCTAAGCAAACAAATTCGAACTCATTCTTTGGGTCTCGTGCGTGCGGATGGTGCTTGCGGAATCGCGCAGGGTACCACACCACATCTTCGCTTTGCCAATCGTCGTCGGTGAAGGGATCTGGTAGCATGACAATTTCCCCGGGCGAGAACCTCAAATCTCATGTTAATTTTTAACAGGGCTGAATCGAGTTGGGACGTACAGTGTGGCCGGGCGTGTTCGGCATCCCTGGCAGATAAAAACACTTTGTGGAGCACTCCAGTCAACTTGGCCGTCCTCTGGTTGACAGCGAAAGTGCGACCAAAAACCACAGGTCGAGCACTGAACTTCTTGCAAGTTGTCGTCGCCATCGGATATTAGCCCGCAACCGTAGCAGTTGTCAGGACACGGGGGTGGTTGAGTCACTAGAGTTGCCATTTTCACTTTCCTCTTCACTGTGTTCGGCTTCTTCGTCACCGGTGTTAGACTTGTTCTCTTCATCAGAGCTAGACTCGGCTTCATCGCTATCGGGTGCAAACACCGGGGGAGGGACATGATCTTCAGACGGTGCATCCTCGGCGTTGAATATATAATTGACGGTTCGAGCCTCGTAAGGGTTGGTCAACCAAAACCGGTCCTCGTCCCGAACACGGTTAAATCCTGGTCGCCGCACATCAGCAAAATGTTTCGTGTCTGGCGGTATGGACGTCTGGGATGGTCTGGCGGTGGCTATGCTCCAGATCCCCCATACCGCCAGACAATCGCCAGATTCCTACTTTCTTTGACTCACCATTTTTTTCCCCTGCTCCAAAATCAAACAAAAGTGTTTCAAAAGCACCCCATGTTAACTACCGCTGCTAGCCGATATTGATGCTCTTGACCCCGATTCAAGAAGATGTGAAGCTGTGGATGGAATTTATATACCAAGCCGGTCGAAGAGAGCGGCGAGCCAACATGGAAGCCAAAATTGTTCCCTTTGATTAAGAAGGATGTTCCCGAGTCAGAACGCACAGAAGTCTGAAAGATGCAAGCAACTCCTTGCGAAATCTGGACTGAGTCCGTTCGAACTCCGCCATCAAACCCCGTGATTGATCGGGGTTGGTTGACATTTGATGGATGCCACGTCGCACAGTCTCTTTCCTTACGCCACCACCCGCCCTCTCTCCCTCTTCCCTCTGCCTCCACGCTCCTCACCCTCCGTCCCGTAGCCTGCCACTCGTCTCACGGATGTCCTCGGGCCTTTCAACAGTCAAATGGCTCTCGCGTCAAGCTCCATTGCAACCCCACTCTCACTGACTCGAGTCGTCTCCCTCAAGGATGCAAGAGCTGCTCTGAGCCTTAAGACACTCTGCAGGCCTTCAAGGCACTCATCAAGCCTTCAAGGCACTCATCAAGCCTTCAAGGCACTCATCAAGCCTTCAATGCACTCACCAAGCCTTCAAGCTTCAAGACCATCAAGCCCGAGGCCTCAAACTACGCTACGCTAACAACTCTACCTCGCCGTCAGCTCGAAGACGTCGAATTACACCTCAAGAGTTTGCAAACTCCCACACTTCTAAAGACTGTTGCAAGACCTCAAGTTCTTCTGACGCTGTGACAGGGCAGGATTGGGAGCGATCGGAGGAATAGGTGCGTTCTCGCTGTCGTTGTTAGAACAATTAAAGTCTCTTAATCCCACACATTACAGACACAAATATCTCGCGCTCACCTCACTCCACCCACGCACCTCGCTTGCCGTGCACCCCTCGCTCGCCGTGTCCGTCCACATCGACGACGTGTCCCTCCCTCCGCTGTAACCACCTCTTGGTCCAGTAGACTACGGTTTACCCTTGTCAGTAGTGTAGTATTGAATAATAAAGCATTGTTTTTGTTCATTCTGGTGCAAGTACCGGTGTATTGGGCATCTAAGAAAGGGTAAAAATGTACCCACAAAGTGATTGTGGCGCGGTATGGAGCCAGTTTCACATTATAGTCCTTTGCAGGTCATTTTGGGTCCATACCATATTGTGGGGGCGTGGGGTGTCTGATGGCCTGGCGCTAGACCCTCCCAGACCCTCCCAGACAGGAAACATTTTGCTGATGCAGAGGATTGTTGAAGAAATGAAACCGGTGAATGCGCTCGGCCGCCAGTCGCTGGGAAGCCGCAAAATCTTGCTGAGCAACAAGACCCCCCGCATATGATAGACGACGATGGAAGTTGTGAATGTGGGAGGAGTCTTGATCTTGAGTCCGTCAAGGTGTGTCTTCAACGCTGCTTTCCCACCATGTTCTCGGACACTGTTGCCCCCGTTCTTCATCCCATCATAGGTGAAAACGGCTGAGTGTTCGGGATCACAATACCGAGTAATGTAATGCGTTTTGACCGACTGTAAAGCCCACGCCCGACGAGATCGTATGTGACGGCAGAGTCGGCGACGTTATTGCCGGGGATTTTGAGGGAGGGAGGAAAGTCCCAGTTGTTATCCTTTTCCTCGTGCACTTCAAGAATGAGGACAATCGGAAGATCAATGGGTGAACGAGACTAGGTCAGTGGTTCCAGGACAGCACGCAGCGCCTTCGTGAACCCGCCAGCACTGCGGCATCCGAGCGGGGGTTTTTTTGACTAAAGTTGTGTCACGAAGCCACTGCTTCACGCTTTGCTTGAACTTCTTGGATTCAGATGCGTGCAACACATGCACGTAGCGTGTCGAGCCAGAAACCTGAACGTGTTTGGCTATGCCGTCTTCCGTGCCGGCGCAAGTTCGAATGGAGACAGCCTTGGACTGGAAGTAAGCCTCCGCTAATCGGCTACTTCCATCATGCTTTGACTTCAGGAGACCTGGGAGTCAAGCCTAAGAGTCTGGTGAGTCAAAAAAAACCAGTGGCCAGCGCGTTACACCCATACCATGATCGGTTGAAAATTACTAGTTGAACGGATAATGCGGTAAGCCTTTAGATGGTCTCGAAAGCTGTCGCGCTGCAGAGGCGTCGCTTGGGCCGCCCGGAGCTGTGTACCTCAAATGCATAATTTTGTACAGAGCCGCTAGTGCACAGTCTGGATTGATGTCGTCGAACCGAGATGAGAAGTCCGGAAAATCACGTGTTACGGCGTTGAAAATCAGCTCTAAGCTGGAATCTAACCAGCAGGAATTCCGAGACCAAGGATAGCTCAAATGTGGGGCAGGCTTCGAAGCATGTTTACCCGATTTTGACTTTCCCAGAAGTTCGGCAGAAGTGTCCGGAAGCCTCCCGTCATTTTTTATGCGTTGAGAATTGGCTGCATCTGGAGCTCTACCAGGCTTCATGCGGCCGATGTGCTGTGCAATCACCTTCCACGGCTCTGCTTACCCATGGCGGATTGGAACACCCACTAACAACAAAATGTGTGCGACGAGCAAACAATAATTACCCACCGATCGTGCCGCTGTACAATCTTTGATAGTATTCGGCAACTGCGAACAGCGCGTGAAGGCCCTCCATGAGGCCGTGGTTGCGGCCGGCAGCACACTACAGCTTCCAATGAAGGGCTTCCTCTGCATTTGTGCTGTCCGGGATCGAATCCCATATTTCAGGGTCCATCTTGCGTTCGCTGCCAAATAGCATCATTGCATGAGATTTTCGCATCCACCATCCCAGCCACGACTCGGTTTTTGCGGATCACAGCGTCGGCCCCAGCCTGAAACTGCTCAGAGTCCGCCGCCATTAAAAGGGCAAGCACCCGGAACTCGAAGGCATCCGCTTGGCCGGGAGGAATTACACCGCTGATTTTTTTGACTCTGGTAACGCCCGCGCGAAAATGCTGAGTGCACCCGCGGTAAATCACCTGAAAGTCTTCTGCAAGCTGTGCTGGTGACCGTGTGTTACTAGGGCGAATGGTCCAGAATCTAATGAACGCGGCGCAAAAACCAGCATGCTCAGCTTCACTGAAATCGGCAATCTATACAATATTCAATGCTTTGATAAACGCGACGGCAAGAATGGACTTTACCCCGGCAAAAAGTTCGTCAGTTACTCCAACCTTTCGCAACTCGGCTTGACGGGCAATACTCTCGAGAAGGGCGTAGCAGTGGCACTCGTAGTGTGCTGCCGTGGCGCCGTTGGAGTATGAAAAAATGGCGGGGACCCAACAACAGAGCTCAACACAATACACGGAGGTGATTATCAGTAACGATGTTCGAATTAACCACCATCCATGCGCCGCATCCGAGGACCCGAAGTAATGAGTTCTGTCTTGAGAAGTTGACGCTAGTAGCCATGAACGGTGTCTGCATGCAGATCACTGTAACGGCGCCGAGCTGCGAATAGACAACGAAGTTTGTGTGTGTTTCTGCGAAGGCAGCAAATTCCGCTATGAAGCCATCGCCTCCCTGGCCATCGCCTTGCTTGATCTTGTCCCGTTCTTTGCGCACACGGTCGGCATTGAGATACACAGGAGATATGTCCGCCACGGATTCCCCAGGCCCATGAATACCTGGGACCCCGACTACAAGTTCGAGCACACGGGTTCTCGGGTGCGCGGTCACGATTTCCTCGAACCTGGCCTGCTCGCGGGGGGTAACATGCAGAATATGCGTGAGTCGAGCATGGTTATGTTGTCCAAGATGCGAGTAATGAACGCCGCCAGACCATTTGTGCAACGTAGCTTTGACCTCGCATGTATGGTGGATAAGCCTGCCGTTGCATCGACACCGCTGAAGAAGCTGGCCGGAAATTCCTTGGGCAGTTGTCTACGGGCGAAGGATAATTGAACAGGTGTCGACTTCGCAAGTGATAATGCCTTGGCAGGTCCGCGTACTCCGCTTACCGGCTTCCCAGTTATCAGCTATGTCTTTGCCCCTGCGGTCACCTCCAGTTACCCGACACGACCAATGCACTTGCAGCTGTTTTGTATTTTCGAATTCAGCCCAGGTGAAATCACGCTCAAACTCTCCATCGGGCCATGGGCTCCATTCGTTTTCCAGCCCAGCAGGATCGTTGCCTTCGGCAGAATTCGAAGACGGAATTTGTGCTGGAAGTAATGCCGCGGGGGGAGGGAAATTGCTCCCTGAGTTTACCTGGGGCGTAGGACCATAGAGTATAAAGTTTCCTTGAGCGTTGCGAGTGTAGAGCGGCTCGGGCGGGGTGGTACAGGTATGGCTGCTGGAATTGGGAGAGGTCTCAAAGAATTTTGTATCCCTACTTGGCGCTGAATTTGGCTCAGCCCAATTCCGGCATAGCGAAAGAATACACACCGGCTGGGGGTGTGCGGGGTTCTTGGTCGTGTCTTAGGTACCTACATCCTGGGACCGGCAAACCTTAATGGTAAATTCATTGGGAGAGTGACCCTGAGTTCAGAAGGTTCGGGGGAATACCTCAGCCTTTGTCGGGGGTACAATGCTGAGTACCCGACAACTCGTTGAGCTTGAGACGTTAAAAAGATTCATGCAGGGTTAGTACCAGATGAATGGTGGTGAATAAGGGTCATTCTAAACCAGCACGGCACTGCACGGTGCTGCACAGCACTGCACTGCACGGCACGGCACTGCACGGCACAGGTGCACGGTGGCGTGGCGTACCGTGCACTGCCGCGCCGTGAGCCGTGCAAAGGCGTGCACGACCGTGTTGGTCCTGTTGTTTCGTTCTGCTGCGAGTTTTTCCTTCGGACTTCTTGTGTCTCTTGCAACTTGGGATTTATCGGCAGTCCTCTTACTGATTGAACTGTCAGCCACGGTTCGTTTTCAGGACATATCATCTTTAGCTAGACATTCAGTCCACAAGTCTAATGTTCTGACCTTATTCATTAGACCCCAGCAGCAGTGCAAGGCCGCTGAAAAACGCCCATAGACCTCTGCATACTGATACAGCGGGAGAATACTTACTTCGAGTAAATGAACAAGGAATGGAAGAAGTCAGAGGAAATATCTGTAACGGGCTGTGCGAGGGGTAAGTCTGGAAGGAGATGGTAGATGATACAGTGGAATCCCTCCCAAGCTCCGCATTCTAGTTTCTTGAGTGAGCCTGCGTGTGGAGTGAATATTATAAAATATTGATATACACTTTGAGGTCACCAATTTATTGGTTAATTCATTGAATGGTAGCAGAGAGGCCTTTAGTGCAGCATGGGAGTGTTTAGAGGGGATGAGAGCAAGTTTAACGATGGTTCAGTCTCACGTTGGGACACGCCAACACTGCCACAACACTGCCACGGCAGGCACGGCACGGCACGGCGTGACACGGCTATTTCCCGGGGCCCCACGCCGATCCGGACGGAGGGGGTAGGCAGACAACGCCAAACAGACGCGTCGCGTCGCGTGGGGAATGCGCATCGGACAGGGAGGCGCTGTAGTGGGGAGCATGGCAAATGGGAGCGGAGGTTACGATAGCGCTAGGAGCCGCCGGGATGAATTGACAATTGCTTGCGGCCTGCACAACAGTCTGGACAGTTGCGTGGTTGGTACAAGCTCCAGTTGCAATATGGTAGATGAGCACATGTCGACACTGAATTAAACTCATATGAGTATGTGGAATTACATGCAAGTCAAGTGCCCGTTGAATCGTTGGGAGGTCTGCGTGAAACACAGATATGATGGCCAAAAAATATATCGCGAATAATATCCAGGGAAGTCATAGAAAATGTAGGTACATTTGACAGCAGTAAGGTAGAGGTAGAGGGATAACAGCATGTCGACGGACTGTTAAAGAAGAAACAGTGACGACGCGGAACCGTAGAATAACTATAAGCAGACCAAAATGAAAATTGGAGACAGAGACTTACACTTTGTTTGCATATTTCCGATCTCATCGCAGCCTCGGGTGTCGAGATCCATCGCGGACAGATTTGAGGGATCTATGGTTTCGATGTCCATCGCAGATAAGTGCAAAGGATCTGGAGCTACACGAGAAGGAATTGATCAACCAGAGTACAGAGTAAAGCTCGCATGTGGAAGGGTTGGCGGCGAAGGAATGACCAACCTCGGCCAAGAAAAAGGTCATAAGGGAGGTCCGAGCACACAGACAGCTTGATGTACATAGAGCATACAGTGTCGCCAGCAGAGATAGTTGGCTGAACATTCCTGGAGCGCAAGGAATCGCGACCGTAAGGTAGCGACAGAAGACTAGAATAGAAGCAAAGGAGCCAGAGGCAGCACGACCGGAGGATAAAACCCAGTCCAGAGATAGTGCAGAGCTTTCAAGTTCATAGTCGAAAGATGACGAGAGAGGCACATTGCGGAAGGTAGCGGAGGGTGACATAGTGGGAGGAAAGAGAGATAGGACCAAAGGAAATGCCACGTCGACTCAGGCGGAGATCACGGAGGCAAATACTTTATTAGCTCCTCTTAAGTTCTAGGTGAAATCATCGACATGACATCTTAAGCTCCTAAGAACTTAAGTCCTACAAATAATACTTTATAGCTAGTGTATTGTACCATGGAACTACCTTGATTGCTACTTAAGTGTCAGTTGAGCTCAGACTTAAGACTTGAGGCTCGGACTTAGGTTCGGAACTGGAACTCAGTACGCTCCTTCGAGCAGCGTAACTTAAGTTCAAGTTGCGAGCTCAAGTTCGGGCCTTGGGGCGGAAATGAAGCTGACGAGTAGTGAACAAATGAACTACTGTTCAGTGTCAAGAATTGACGTACTTAAGTTTCGTTTAGCCCGAGTCGCAAATTCTACTCCCGGGAACTTGAGTTCGAAAGATCACTTGAAAGGCTTGCTATGAATATGCACAAAGTTCCAAGGAGCCAGAAGCGCACCCTCGGCACACAAACGGTATTGAAGACCTATGTGAGCCATGATCAGCCGCATTTAGAAGCGCAAACAGGGTGGCATACGGAATTTAAAATTGCCACCGCAACTTAACGGTGACATCGGGTTAGCTAGAGAACAGGGTAGGTTAGAATTGAGACAGGAACGGAAAACCAGGCCCGGAATCGAGGAGAAGATAGAATGGGTCATGGAAGTCAAGAGTCAAGTCGAAGTGATGTGTAGTGGCGTGTTTGTGAGATCTTGCCGGTTCATTGTAACGTAACCAAGTCACGCCACTGCATCCTTTCTCTTCCTGACCACCACATCAGGAAAAACTCTCCCCAGGGAATTTAGGGGAAATTTGGTTCCCCCCTAGAAAATTGGGGTCAGTTAGGCTAATTTGCCCCAATTCTGCTAATGTGCCCTAAGGGAGGGGGATTAGCCACTTTAGCCAAACTTTTCTGACCTGCATAATTACAGTTCAAATGCCGGCCTCATAATTCAATGTTAGTCAATATGTAGAGCATATTTCTTACAGTTTAATAGTGTAGTGGTTAAGGTGCCGGTTCGACTTGCCACCCTGCCGGTTCGATCCTCACAGCGATCTTTTTGACTCCCTCTCTGCTGCCAACCATTATCCGGCGTTCACACATTTCCCCTATGTTCGTTTTCCGTGTCCCTCGGCGACCGAGAATCAGAACATAGGGAAATTTTTAAGATGCCGGCGGAACAGCGGAACAAGTACTAGATCCAAGCACAAAAAATGGCCAATAATTGAACGACATTGAAAGCTACTAGAACAGAGTTGCGTAAATGTGTCTATCTGTCATGTTGTTCACAAAAAAAGCAGGGCAATCATCGAGGACAGTGCTGGATTTCCATGCCGACGGCGCCACGGGTCCAAATTTTGGCAACAGATGAACACTGCGTCGAATATTGGCCAGAGGAATGATACTCGCAATGCGGTAGCCATCCCTTAAAGAACGTTTGACCTTGTACATCAAGTGATGGGGTTCCGGAGTGGTAAATGGAGAAAACCATTCAACGTAGGCCAAATGTTGTGGAGGCACGAGTCCAGATGGAAAGAGGTTAGGGATGTCTCGAGGCGGAATAGAGAAAACAACTCGAACTTGAGCGACACGATAACCTAGCAGCTCAATTAGATCACAGAAAACGGAGGAAAAGTCAGCACACACCGTTAACCCCAATCATTCCACCGGTGGAGTCGTTGACAAGGGCCGTATCGAATCGAGCGGGAACCCGTTCACCATTTTTGAGAAGTTTAGATGGCTGGACATGGATGGAATCAATGATGAAGTCCGACGTGCGGGCAGAGTAAGGGTCCGGAGTGGTGAATTTGATGCGGTGAAATACCGGTATAGAGTTGAAGGCAAAGGAGATGTCAGCAGACTCGGTTTCGACTTGGCGCTGGGTAAGGAGGGGGTGGTTGAATTTTGTAATGAAGCGGGATAGGGCATCGCGGAAAATGTGGGCACCATAATCGGTAATTAAGCGGCCCATTTTTATTGCTTTGTGAGTCGGGTGTTTCGTCATTTTGAGTTGACGTTCGTACACGATGCCTGGTGCCAAATGATCGACAACCGGGGGCGCCGGGCAGCCGTCCAGACGCCACTGAATGTGCTTCTCGTGTCGATGGATTTTTTCTTTGCGCTCGAGCCATAGCGTCATCTGCGGGAACTCGTCTTTAAAGTTGGTGGAACGGTATGCGTCCTTGGCGAGGTCGATATGCAGGCGCTCGGTGTACTCCGTATTGTAGTTGTCGGTGGTCCCAAAGCCCTTGATGTACAGGATATAATGGCGGCAATAATGGAGTTTCGGGAGGTTAAAGTCGTCACGCACACCGAGCGCGACAAAAATACTTTTGTTGTCGTGGAACCGCTGAAGCGCGTTCTCGAGATGGGATAGTGTCTCGGTGGTATGCATCGGATACTGGGAGAGATGAAGGAAGTCCAGGACCCCTCGGACGGCACCCAATAACCTGCCCGAATTGAGGTTGTTCGGGAGCTTGACATCAATGATGATGCCGAGGAGGAAACGTGAGATTTGATCGTGTTCCTTGCCAGTAACACGAGAGAGGTTGGATATCCCATTCATGAAGAGGCGAATGTTGTGATTAGGAGGTAGGCGGCGGCACCGAGCGTCTATTTCGGCTTCGCCGCAGCATTCCTTGAGCCATGAGATGAAATGTTTGACGATACCCTGATACAGCTGATGGAGTATATCCGGGCTAATCGCTTGGAATATGTTGGTATATGGCAGTCCCTCCCAGAAAGGGTGAAAGACTGGCTTTATCCCGGCGTCCGCACACGCTTGGGCATAAATTGCCGGCCCGTCATCAAGGGTATCAAGCGCAGCGAGGATGTTCTCCAGGTCACGGAGTGGGAACTCGGCGTCGTCACCGAGCTTGTCGCGAGGTACCTCGCAGGTGGGGCATTCCCCGGTCTTGACAGCTGTGACGAGAACCTGTTCCGGGTAGTCACCAACGAAAGTAGCATAAATGGGGTGGCCTCGACGTGTCACACCGTCCCCGCTCATCATTGGGATCCCGGTAACCCCAGCGTCCTTCAGTGGTGCAAGAATATGGGTCATGCACGCGTGAAATACGTTGCCAAGTATACGGCGGCGGGCGGCCTTGTTTTTGACGTTCTTCATGCGAGAGGTGGGCAAATACCCCAGGAGAACATATCCCCGCCTCGAGGGTTTACGGCGAATTTCTTTGGGAATATTGCCGATGGTCATATAGACAGGGTAGGCCGTTTTGTTTCCAAAGACGGTAAGCTGAGTCTTGTCGGAGGAAATAATAATTGGCACAATTGTGGCGCCGGGATAATCTTTCTCAATGAGTTCCTGAAATTGAAGTAAATACTTGTTGCACTGAACACATGCCTGTACTGACCTGGGTACTCCACCACCATTTCCCCGTGTGCATATTATGGTACATGCGAATTGTTCTATCCTTATCAATGTAGTGCCGCTCAGGCGCCACAAAAAGGTATGGTGCAAAGGTACTATCTCCCCATAAGGCACGTACGCACTCGATGATGTCGCGGGAATAGAGATGAAAGACTTCGCCGTTAACAACGATGTCTGATCGAACGAATTTTGGGCGGCCCGGAAGTTTGTCGTCAATAATTTTATTTAACTGGGCCGACGTCCCGTAGGACAGATCGAGAGCCTCGCGGACCTGCAATAAGGCGGTTCAGTGAAGAAGCGAGCTGGAGTTGAATATTCACTTACCCCATCGATATGGAGAAGATCCGTGAAGGCTGTCGATCCAGATCCCCGCAGCTTTGCCCACCGCGCCATCTCCCAGTCCACCTTTGAGTTGAACGGGGCGTACAGATTGGTCTCCGAGGAACCATGGAGCGAGGAATGGTACACTTCCTCAGAGTTTAAGGTCTGAGAGGAAGGAATAGGACGACCAGCACGGCCTCCAGGAAACTTGTCCACAATAGGTTTGTGGTGAAAGCGGTCCTCGGCAAGTTTACGTGCCTCGCGGGTAGGTGCGGCGTGAGTCGCAGAATCGGCTGGGCCAGCAGGAGGCATTGGATGGTCTTCATCCTCTGGATGAATGGTTGGTGCGCGGGGAACTTCGAACATATCCTCGAGATCGGCGCGACTGGCGGCGGCGTAGTCCTCCCCAACAGGATCAATATCACTCTCCTCGTCCGATTCGTTCTCAGAGTCATTAGGAAAATCCCCTGCAGTGTAATCATCCCCAAAGAAATCCCCAGTGAATATTGTCTCGCCATGAGGCAGACCATGGTCCTCGGGTCGCTCGGGTACAGCGGGCTCGGGCTCGGGTGGGGGATTCGCGGCCGCTAGCGCGGGTGGAGCGTTGCCAACATGGTTTTCAGCAGCTCTGAAGACGGCAGAACAAGCTTCGGCCGTGGTTAGTTTCAAATGAAGTGCAAGTCCCTTCCCACTCGAAAAATCGGTGTTGCACCCGGGGCAGTGAACCATGGATGCAGAGGACGATGAGAGGGTGAAGCGACGGAGTAAGAAGCACTGCGGAGAGGGATTAATCATTGATTGTATCATTTCCAAGGCTGTTTCGTCGTTGAAGGCGTGTAATTTCTGTCGAGTATGAAGGGCATTGCCAAACACGCACCTGAATTATTTTCCATCCCTCCTTCCGTCTTACCATCATCCACACTAATACCCCGTCCCTCATTCCTTCCTCATTCCTTCGTAGCTCCCCTCATTCCACCAGCACTAGCCCTACCATGTCCACTGGATCAAAAAGTACAACTCTCACCCCCGCTGAGAAGCGTAAAATCACAATCGCTGCCAAGGCGGAGAGAGAAAGACAAGAACAGGCTGCTTTTGTAGCCGCTTCGAGTACGTCTATAACTGTTGGGACTCTAGAAATGTGGCACTGATTATCTTTATCTGTCCAGTCAAAGCGGGCGGCCGCGCAGCAAAGGTCGAAGCTCAAAAGAATGCAGGTATGTCAACAGAGCTCTTGAGATTACAATATGCTTCCTCTGAATGTCGTCTTTACAGTATGGACTGCCGATCAGCCCAGTACCTGGAAAGACAATCAGCCCAAAACCCGCAAGAGGACGTTGTCGACGGCCGAGCCCTCGGAGACTATCAAGAAAGCCCGAGGAACCAAGGCCACCAGTGGTTTGTTTGAACAGTTTGCACATTTCCCTCTCTCATTCACAGCTTCCCTAGATTCAGAAGTCGAGGCCACTGCTGAGATTCCCAAAGCGTCCGTCGTCAAAGCGAGAAGTAAGTCCAATTGATGTGACATTGATGTGACTTGACTACGATCTCTCAGAGCACGCACCGGCCACAATCCAAGACTCTGACGAGTCCGATGCGGGAGGGGGCAAGAAACCCAGTGAGCTATTTCCCCACATCGCGCATTTAGTACTGAATCATCTAGCCCGTCTAGACTTTACCAATCTCCCTACCCGTTCGAAAGCCAAGCCCGTCGTGGCCAAGGCTGCAAACCGTTCGAAAGCCAAGCCCGTCGCGGCCACTGCAAAAAAACTGGGCAATGTTTCAACCCAGGGTAATCTCTTCCCTGCTACATATTCCTCGTCCACTAACTCCCCATATTTCAGTCAAACCCTTCGCAAAGAAGGGAAAAGTCGGCATCACCAAGGCCACACCTGCCCGTGTTGTCGCAGAGTCAGATTCAGAGGACGCCCCCGCGTCCGAGGAGAAGTCTGAGGATGGTGAATCCGATGAAGAAGACATCGAGGACGTTGCTCCCAATGAGAATGAGTTCATAACTGAGGTATTTCATCGCTGCGAGTACATACATACATATTGTGTTTTGCTCACCATGCATTAGGTTCCTCGTGTTATCTCGAGCAAGTCCAAGCCCGCCAATCACGATGTTGAGGTACGCTTCCGGTCTGATGTGCTCTCGCTCGCTAATACACATAGATGGATACTTCTGCTGACAACTTGTTCGACTCGGACCAAGAATCTGTGGAGGTATGTTTCAAACCCGGGTCCTCGAGCCAAGCTCTTAACAGTAGTTGCTAGATCGATAAACCTCGCGCAAAACGGCAGCAACCGAAGCAGGAACCTGACTCGGATGACAGTTTTGCCGACGCTCCTCCTCGGATGGAGATCATTGACGACAGCGACGTTGATGTTCCTGAGGTCTGCGCTCGCACCTCCGCCCACGGTTCTCGTAGCCGCCGCTCATCGGCGTCATCCTGGTCCTCTGGGCGTGATCTTCGCGTCCCCGATAGCGATCCAGAGGATGCTATTGACAACATCAGTCGACCTGCGGCAAAGAAGGTGAGTTTTAATCTCTGCACTAATCTTTGACTCAATGCCGGTAAAGCGCCATGTGTATGAGGACGATGTTGACATGCAACTGCACGAGGCAATTGCCAAGGGTCTCACGACCGTTGCTCGGTCCACTCATAGCCGCCGTACCTCAACTTCCTCTCGCGCCGCCGAGAGCGATGCCGAGGATTCTGACAACGAGGGTCCTAAACCCGCGCCTATAAAGGTACTCGTTTCAACCATCGTTAGCATGAAATTCTAACCCTATTCCTGATAGCCCCGTAAGGTTTCTGCCACGCGCCAGAAACAGGCGGACATGGAGGTATGTGTGATGTATAAACCTGATATAATTTCTCTTAACTTGAATCCAGCGACCCGAGGTGCGGCCGGGGCTAGCCACTACGGGCTTGGCGACCCAACTCAATCGCATCGCCGCTGCCACCGTTGACGCCGCCTCGCGGCCTGAGAGCGACTGGCATGTCTCAGCTCGCATCCTGTTCCCTGCGCCAGGTAAAGAGATCGGACTGACCGGTCAGACTGACGAGCTGAAGGCGGTCCTTCACGGCTGCATCGACTTCATCAAGTTGTCGTTGTTCTTCGAGGATGCCTATCCTGTCGTCTTGGCCCGTGGCGGATTTGCGCGCAGTTATCTTCTCATGGCTGCTCAACATCCCGCAGCAATTCATATCAAGAATCGTTTGACTAACGACATGAGCTTCGCAACTCGCCTTGCTGACATTGTACGTCCTCAATTCCGTGGTAATTCATACCATTGTTAATGGGTTGTAGCCGCTGGATCGTATCAATACCACGCGCGGAGATATCAGACAAATCGCCGCCCAGGACATCGCCGGTCTCTATGGGTTTGCCCTCTCGCTGCCCGAGGACGTTAAAACCATTGTCAACGGGCGCCTGCAGGACCACAAGTACATATTCCCCGTCGATCCTGTCACGGTGTGTTCGATCCCGCTCCCTCTAGTTCAATTTAGAATCTCATTATTTAACAGAATCGTCTGAAGACAGAATTACCCTTCCAACACGAGTCCATAGTCAGTGTCCTCAGGAAGGCCGTCTTCACAGGACAATTCAAGACCAAGAACCTTCACCGTTTTTCATCCACCAACGACAAGCATCCGGACCGGTTGGAAGTTCCCGATGCGATGATCTGCCTGGCCGCGACGGCGGTTGGTTCAGCATCAGCCTTCCTGTCCATTTCTGAGGTTCTCTCCTAGGTTTATGCGGGACTCACGGCGTATCGCGCAACAGGAAAACATCAAAAGATTCCATTCACGGCGAGCGCATATGAAGATGTCTATCGGAATCACATGCGCACTCTCAGCGATACTCGTGCTCACTCACGCAAGCCCCTTCATCTCGTCCTCCACGGCCTGTATAATCTTGTGACGTGAATTCCTTCCCTCACTCCCTCGCGACAACATACTCACTTATTGGTTTGGTAGTGAGACCACTACAGCAACGCCAAACGCCGCGGGGAGCTCCGCGCTTCTCATCAACTTGGTCGACATCCCTGACTCGGACTAGATTCCTGCCCCGATGTTCCTATTACATTCCCCTTTACACCGCTCACTGGGCACAGTGCCCGGTGCTAATCTTTTCAGTGCATATATACTCATTAGTCACCTTACGATTGTCTGTTTATAGTCTATCTATTCTCTCGTAGTCTACCCTACCTATCATCGAATCCCACGCCGTGTGGCACATTTTCTGCCCTGAAATTTGCCAGATAATCTGAATCAGAACGACGTAAAAGCAACTAAGAACAGCAAAATGTGAGCAAAGTTCACGCAGCTTGAGTCAAATGTGCCGGGAATCAAAGGGAACTTCGGGTCAATTACCCCTAAATTATCTGAAGAGTCCGGAGAAAGGAAATGAACCTAAGAGCGAAAATTCGGTCAGATTTCCCCGAAGTTTGGGCTAATCTGGCCTTATTCCCCAAGGAGGTGTTTCCTGATGCATCTCCTCAACTCTCCGCCGCTACATCCGCCCGCATGCTCACCAACTCTTGTTTAAGACGGCCCCTCTCCGCTATCTGCTTTAATCGGTGGTGACACCGCTTTCCTTCGACCCGGAGTCGGCCTTTGTGTCCGCAATCACTTTGCCACCGGCATCGAGGAGATCTAGAACGACGATGAAGAGTGTGTGATACCCTTTGTGCTTTCTGACTTACTCATTTACCTGAATTGCCGTACTCCTTGACCTTGGTACGCAGACGTCACGAGTGACACAGTTATTGCGTGTCTGGTGGATCGCTGTTCAACGTTGGGCCGATGGCATGGAAGCGGGATATGCATCGGTGCGTGACATTTTCTTCTTTCTCTTCTTCGCTCAATCTGAGCTCTTCCTCAGCTCACATACATCATCGGTGCAACAATTCCTAGGTGCGTCCCTATGTTACCCTCTTCTTCCTTCCCCAGTTTCGCCTCTTTCGCTCATTCACCCCCACGTGCCGCTACGAGCGGTATAGGGCCCCTGTTATCAGTGTACACTTTTGTGGACATTCCTGTTACTTGCGTGGAATACAACTTCGGTTTTGCACCTCGAACTTGAGTTTGTCAGTGGAACTTAAGTCGTTTGAACTTGAGTTTAGCGATGGAACTCAAGTTGTTTGAACCTGAGTTCGGCGATGGAACTCAAGATGTGTGAGCTTGAGTTTGGCGGTGGAACTCAAGTTATTTGATTCAAGTCTTAAGTGGTCGGCCCGTCCGTAGTGTGCCGTGTGTTACGGTGTGTACATAGCCCGCGTGGAGGCAGAACTTGAGTTCCTAGGAACTTAAGACGCAATGTCGATGATTTCAGCCCGAACTTAAGATGGGCTTGTCCTATTTCATACGGAGGGCTTGAGAAGGTTTATGGCAAGACCCGGTGATTCTCTAAGCCAGATCACAAGAGATGATGATATTTGTAAACATTTGGCGGAGGGGAAAGGTGTTTGCGCGAAAAGGGATGGCGAAAATGTGAATTACTGCAAGACGTTAAAATTAGGGCAGCCTAAAACCCTTACCCAAAGGTAGCGGGTAACTAGGGATCTAATATGAAGATATTCTGAGACTTTGAGAAAAAAAGTTTGAGCATCTGAAGTTTTTTTGTCCTTGATTAATGTTACATATGGGACATATGTGCTTCAAGAGGTGATTGTTATTTTTTTAATGTCGCAAATCCAGTCCGCTACAAGAACAATAACTATATTACATGGGACATTGGACAATCTACAAGTCGACCACTGCGTGTATTACAGCGACAACAGAGAGTATGATGTTACAATATATCATCCTAGATCATCAACCTTTGGTTGAAGTGGGTATGATAGCTCGGCGGCGGAACCGTTTCTAGATCTGGGTCAGGAGGGCCGTCGAACAGATTAGTCTGTGATGCCTCGTTGCGGCTAGCTATTTGCGCATTCGACGTGGCAATGACGTTGCTGGAAGCTCCACCACCGATGCCGATGAAGGCGCTCACAGCCTCGAGCTTGGTGGGCGGAATGATCCCCTGCGACTCATAGCCGCTCGACTGAGCCTGCGGGTACGGCTGCGGATGTCCCGCTTCCACCACGGCAGGCCTCAAATGGCTGATACTGGTCGTCGGCGAGTCCCCTCGGGGCGAACTGGCCCCTAAGGTCCGCCGCAGGTCCAAAGGGCCAAGAAGGAATGGGTAAATACTTGGTGAGCTGCGGAGAAACCTTCGCCTGTGTCGCCAGTAGAGCAGGGCTAATGCGATGATCAGGGCAAGTCCACCGACAACAGCCCCGATAATCAAGGCGATGGGGATACTGTGTGGAGAAGAGGTCGCGGCACTGTTTGTACCCAGGCTGCTGGAGGACCCCCCGGCAGGGCCAGAGCTCGAGCCAGGATTATCTGTGCTCCCTATTCCGAAAGGGATCGAGGATGGGAATGTGCCGCTAGGGCGCACGGTCGATGCGAAACTAGACGGTGCAGAACTTCGACTTCGACTTGCGCTATCGCCAGTCGCAGACACGCGGCTCGTGCTATCAGTCAGAGGAGCGGTAATAGAGCTGCCGTGCGTTCCGTCCCCGACGCTGGACGGAGTTGATTTCAATGTGCCGCCGGAAGAGGGGATTGAAGGAGCACTGAGAGCATTGACGGTAGTGGCGGTAGATATGGGGGGCGGGCTGCCAGGGGGCGGATCCGGAGGCGCAAGCGTTACGCTATCGCCCCACGATCCGGATCCGAAGGGTGCAAGGAGTGTGGCGGGCGAAAAGAGAGAATAGGTGGACGGAGTGGGGAAATCCGAAGGGATAACGGTCGAAACCACCCAAATCGAGTCAGAGACTATGACGTCGTCTGAGCCGTCGCTGTACTTGACGTGGATGCCAGCCAAGAGGCCCGGCGCAGGCGCACCGGAGTCGGCATCGTTCACCGCCAAGACCGAAAATATGTTCGACGTAGCGTTCAGCGCAGTGGTAAACACTTGTGCCGACTTCCAGTCGTCTGCCCCGTCTCCAGATGCCCCGATTAACCGGCCGTTCACCCAGAGTGTGAATTGCTGGACCACTGTCAACGAGATGGTCGCTGATGTGGCGGTCCTCCCGGAGCCGGAGATGTACGTTTTTATGAACGCGATGCTCCCCATTGTTGCTCCAGATGTCCAAATCCACGAAGCGGACGTTAATCCGCTGTCAGATAATGGGTCGTCGCTCCTCCCAATATCATTATGTTTTGTGCGACGGGCATGGGTAACTTGACTTTCAGTTATAAGATCGTCCCCGCAGCAAGAAACAGCCGCGCACATAAGAAAGGAATGTGACAAAAAATGAGGGTACGGGCGAGCCACGAAGTTGGGCGACCTTGGGCATTCTAACATCAGCTTCCGGCACTGGGCAAAAAGAACAGGCACACCTCTAAAGAGAGCCATAACGGTCAAGTCTCGGGGGTTATGGGACAAGAGAAACGACGACGTAGGCCATGGCCACTGACTCCATATACTGTTTGCGGGAATCAGTCAAGAAAACCTCAGATCATGATCTTCGTATGGTTTCCATGAACATAGAGGGAGTTGTGGTAGGATCTCAGTGCCAATTGAGCAAGGTACGCGCTTCAAGAGTTCCTGCATATGTGCACTTATCGTGAGAGAGTCGAGCTTGCTCGTGACTTTGGCAGGTACGACAAGGCCGAAGCTGATGGAGGTGTTAATCGAGTGCTAATCGAGCGCTCCCTCGGGCCTTGAGTTAGGTTTCATCAGTCTGTCTGCCAGTTGCTCTAATTTTGTGTTGGCAAGTGGCTCGGGTCGAAGATAACTCCAACACATCAAACTGTCAAGTCGAAGACTCTTCATCGTTGCATCCCGTTTCAATCAAATTCAATGATTGCACTGTGGGGCAGTACAGTAATAGGCTGCCGAAGACTTCCCCGGGCGATGTCAGTGTGGTGGTGTGAAAGAGAACATTCGGAATTGCGGACCAATGACCAACCAATGACCATCCGCTACAAATCGGCTAGTGATGGATTGATGGCACGCGACTATCTTGGGCTTCACGTGCCTCAGATCGCATTTGCGCCGACGGGAGTCCTATGCACACCGAGCAAAGCAAAATCTCGACCTAGGTTAAAATGCTAGCTGGAAGTAGATAAATCAGTATTGAAATTAAAATGTCTGGCAGTTGTCTGTGACTTTGGAGCGTGTCTGTAGGTGTCTGTTGGTCTGGGGGGAGGGGTTATATTATATACATAAAGCCCTCCGGGCACCCCTGGCACCATGGAGAGTCACTGCATTCCGGGGCCACCTAAACTCAGCCTGAGTCTAGGGGCCTACACAGAGCTCCGCTGAGGGGGCCCTACACACAGTCCCCGTAGGTCAGTATGGGTCAGTGTATGTCTGCGTAGGTCAGCGTGGGTCTGGCTAGCTCTGTCAAGGTAAGTCTAGTTGAGTAGAGGTATGCCCAGTGGACTAGACTGAGCGGGCTTACATGCAAGTACCCTGTCGAATGGACGCCAGTGCTTTTGAGGTAAAAATTAGCATCAAAGGATCAGTGATATCGGATAATTTGATCCGCGCGCGCGCTCGACAGGCCCAAAGATTTGCGGCCAAAAATAGATTTAGTGCCTGGGCAGCGCAGAAATGAAACGAGAGGGGTCGAAGGTATGGGTTGTTCAGTGTCATATATGTGGATGGCAGGGCTCGGGATAGTTGAGGCCGATAGAGGTGAGTGTAGGCAATGTACACTTACCTACGCTGACCGGTACTGACTGTAGTATTACGACCACTAGTTCACGGGGTGTCACCCGTCACCACAAAAGTTCACTAGAATAGAAGTTCACACCTCGGCAATCAACCAACAATTCTCATAAAAGGTAATCCGGCGAACGCCGGAGCGAAATTTTGCGATTTTCTGGGCCTATTTAGGCCAGGAATACTCATTGTCACCGTCACCGAGTTCAATTAGTTCAGTTCACAGGTCTCCGTCACCCGTCACCTGAACTAGTGGTCGTAATAGTACAGTGATCTAAACATTCCCAGGCTAGGCGACCTAGGCAGCCCCATACAGAGCTACGTCCGGCTCAACTTAATTTCGTCCAGCTGTGCGTAGGTCACCTGAACTGACCTGTTTTAGCCGCCTACACTGACCCATACCGAGCTACATCCGGCTGAACTGAGTCAGCGTAGGAAGGCCCGGAATGCATTGAATAGCACTGGGGTGGATATACAGATGTCAGAAATTGTTTAGTGGTTTTTTGGGACCATATTCACTCCACGGGAAAGTGGGACTTCCCGGTAGGTATGTCCAGAGAATGGAAACTCAGGTTGAAAATTCCCAAAATTTGAATACTCCGGCTGAACAGATCAGATCCCATATTGGGATTCCACCCGACGTGAAATGTATTCTTGCGAAACTCGTAGTCGTGCTGGTGCAACAAGGCCGTTTAATCATAGCGGAACAACAAAAACCACGTTCCTATATGCCCACGACTGGCTCCGATTATTACGCTGTGAATAATTATTTTAAAAAAGGGACTCAGAAATTGTCAAGAGGGGGGAGGTAATTTTTCTGTTGCGACTTAGCGACTTCCTAACCTCCTCGACCTGACGGTGTTCGGCCCGTCTCACGATCACTATATGCTGGCGGCAAAACCGCAACGCTCGTACCGGTAGGTCTAGAGTCGATATTCGACACTCGTCGCGTGGACGTGGCCTGTACCCCATCCGCAGACCGCCGCACTGCGTACAGCTGCCCCATCTTTGGCAAAACCTCCGCCGTCAGTACCGTATACGGTGTAACATCCGAATGTGCCCTCTCTGCATCGACGACCCGGTCTCCGGCGAAAATATCAGTGCACGGTCGACATATGTGGACAATAAGAAACACACCTCGTTCATCCTGAGGTGCAATTATGGTGTGTCTTCGGTGCAACAGATATAAAAATGCGAATACGATGCTCAGGGCCAGAATAATACTCAGGATAACGGCTGCAATGCCTCCTGAATCTAGCCGTCCAGGTGTGGGTGTAGATGACGGCATGGTCATAGTGGGCCCCGCGGAGTTGGAACTGGTAGATGCTGGTAAAACCGCGATATCCGGTTTTTCCGGAAAGAAAGCGGTAGGTGTTTGCACGATGATATGATCCAGGAAGAACGCGGCGGGGATGAGGGGCGTAATAACCAGCGAGTGGGTTTCCACTTGACCAAATGCCCGTCCAACAAAGTTGGACACAGCATTTGTGAAATCGGTCCCGTTTGGGGGCATTTCCACAGGCATCAAGGGGCCGCCGTCAAGAGAATAAGCGGCAACTGGGCTGGGGTACGGGGTGACCAGCAACCCATGCACCTCGAACCCACTTCCTATCCCCCCATCAATGGCTGTCAGAGAACGCTTGCTGTGTGTGTGTGATAAAATACGCACCAGTGAAGCTGAAGGCGACCGTACCGCCAAGATCCGCTGCACATTTTACACTGTCGTTCAACGACACCGCGCCAAGAGCGAGCTCTGGCCTCAGGATTACACCAGAATTCCATCCCTCGGAGTACGTCAATTGCGGGCTGGTTTCGAGGGCAAGCAACCGAGCTGCCGCGCCCAAGTTGGAGGTCGGAGACGCTTCGTATATCATATAATACAGGCACACATCGCTCGATGTAATGTCAGTGAGTGTGATAACGAACATATGTTGCCCATCCGGCAGACTCGGCGAACTGAACAGTTGTTCATGAAAACGCTCGAATGGCTCGCCTTGAACTACCGTCGAGTTGGAGAACATGTCGTCGATTGCCCAATTTATGGTAGTGGTCGCGTTGCCAGCGGCGATCCTGGCGAAGACCGAAATCGACGTTCCTAGGCAAAATTCAATAAATAACGGCTCTAGTCAGAGGTACGAGCTCTCACCATTAAACTGATATGTGGCGGTCGCTCCCTTGGGTCCGGGATTGGTTATTGTGCCTCCGTATTCAAAGGCTATTGCCGCTGTTCGTATCGTGAGACCAGGAATGACCAGCGGTAGTCGGTATGGTATTCGCACCAGACGTCGGGCCCCAGCCCGTGCTGAAATGGATGTCGGTATCCTGGTCATCGACGATGACCAACAATCCATCCATGAGGGAAGGTGAAGTACTCAGTTCTGGGAAGACACTGGTGGGGTTAATCTGCATAACGGCCATTAGCCGGCATTTTTGGTCTTCGATCAGAAGCCACAAAAGCTGCCGGATTTTCCCTATCATCCTCCTCAAAAAGCGCACTGCAGTGCCCCGGAGACACACTTCACGCGAGTTCACGGGTCATCGGCTTCTACGGAGAGGTGCTTTTGACCAAATATTGATCTGGGAGCCACCATGCTGGAGTAAATTCGAGGTGAAGTCGAAAATATGCTCACTGGAAATGGATCGAAGAGTTTGCGAGCCAAGGGGTGGTTGATGGTGACACAAAAAGTAACTTATGAAACCTAACTTATCCAGCCATAAGTTAACTTGACCTAACTTATGGCTGGGTAAGTTACTTCAGCAAGTAAAGTTAAGTAGAAGTCCAAATTTTTGATACCATCTGATCCTATAAGTTACTTGTTTTGATCTAACTTTGCGGGTAAGGTGATGGCAAGTAACTTATGCGGACGTTAACTTAAGTAACGCCTGCCAGACTCTTGAGTTACTTTAGGCCATTTGATCCCCCCCTAGTCACGCAACGGTACACCCGTTGAATTTTGGGTCGTATATTCCATAGGGAGAGTTTGTACTATGCGGTGCTTCGCGACCTAAGGCTTCTCCAAATGGAAACTGTGTGCTCCGGGGCGGGGCACAATGGGGAACGGCTGCGTCCAATATATTGAGGAACCAATACCCCCTCGACTTCAGTGATGCTGCAAATATCACCGCGTCCGAAAGGGAGGGCACGGCGGCAAAGATACCGCGTCAGGAACTTGGTGGGGTAGGGTCCAAGGATAGAGGTCGCGCACATGAGAAAGTTCCTAGATCTTTACCTCGGCTTGCAGGAAGATATGAGCATGAGAGTTCACCGCAGAGCAACCGCAAAGAGATAATTTCACCACATCGACCAAATATTCCCACGGTTGAAAACCAGATCACACATCTCTCAAACTTTGGGTACCGATGGAATTGATCAAAGTCCACCGTTTTCGTGCAATCAAATATTCCGCATTCTCAGATCTCAGACTTCAAGTCAGGCCAGAATTGCAGAAAATCATGCCACGAAATGTCGGTACACAGTACTGTGTCAGTACACTCGAGGTTTGGACGCAGAATTAGCGCCCGATGGTGGATATTAATTTGAAGCCATATCCAAGATGTGTGTCAAGCAGAATAAGCAAAAAAAAATCAGACCCTAGTGATCACGACAGACAAGTTGAGACAACCCAAAGCCTCGATGCGGAACATACAGTTTCGTGAATGCATGCATAGAAAGGAGGAGCTACAGTGTCCTAGGAGGTTTCCATGGAGGCCGACGGCAACAGTGAGTAGAGTAAGCTGATAAGGGTAGGCATGCCGCAGTTTGAAAATAAGTTGGTTTCTCCCCGCGTGGGAAAACTTAAGTTAACGTACGGCAGAGATGCCGAAGGGGGTAAGTTAAGTAAAGTTAGTTTACATAAGTTACTTTTTACGCACTGGTCCAAATGCAATTGGGGCACGATACGAGGAACGCACGCGGGAATTCCCAGAGAAAAAAGATGAAGACTCTCGAACCAAGGCCGACTTGTATGTCGACCAATGGGGCGACGGAACACCTAAAACAATTAATAGAATAACGATCAGTATGAGCGGCGCCCATGAGAAGAGAACGACGCACTAGCTTAAATCCGAACTGGAACTACTACTGGGGACGATGCATTCCTCGATACTTAATTCTAGTCCTTCGCCTCCAATTCCGTGTGATTACCTACCTTCCCTCGGTGTCAATTCATCCGAGGTGAGCGATCTGGCTCTGAAAGGACAATAGTGGAGATGTAATTGAAGGCTATATAATACACACATTAAAAAGAAGTCAGTCGAGGCCAAGGGAAATGGTAAAAATGTGCACCCGCGCGCACCGCCTCCGTCCGACGCCGGCCTCAACCTCGACCCTGGCTGCATAGCTAGGCAGCACTGACTCCCGCATGCGCGCGTGTAAGATATAAGTTAGGCGCAATGGAGACGACGTCGGGATCAGTCGACATCTATCAACGTCGTGCGACGAGCATTACGCAGGTCGTCGAAGACTCCGGCTAACTGTGAGCGGCACCTTCCATCGCGAGGGATTTCTCGCGCTCTGCTAAAAAAATCGCTGAGTCAAAATTCAAGATGCGGGGGTAACGCGTTAAAAAAACGCACCCTTTGCACCTCTGCACGCATAAACGCAAGGCGGGGGTTGGTACGTCGCTCAGCTCACAAACCGGTGCTATCACAAGAGGGAAGGGGGCAGAAGGAAGGATGGGGTACATGGTCGCAGGGGGGGAATGGTGCAGGTGGCGTGGGAGTAAGGAGCTCTCCCGGAAACGCGCGGCGTGCATGCATAGACGAGGAGGCGGGGACGTGTCGAATGACACGCCACGGACCGTGCTCGACTGACGCAGCAGCGCGCGGCGGGAAAAGGAAAGAACATCACAACAACAATATTGAAGTTCTTCAAGAATTCAATATCGTCGGGGTTGGATGATGCGGTGCGTTGTCTCAAGGCAGCAGCGCAGGGAGGGGAGGGAAGAGGGAAGGGCGAAGAGGGGAGGAGGAATTAATGGAGAAGTGCAACACGAAGGAAAGGAAAACACGCACCAGATTTCGTCCCAGTCGATACCATTTCCATCGTCATCTTGTCAGCATCTCCCTGAATGCGGCGCGGGCTGGGGCGGAACGGGAAGGCACGAGTGAACACAGGGGGCGTGGAGAGCGCAGCTGTTGGGGCGGGGGTGGGTAGCGGGCAAGGGTTGGCGGGTGGCCCGGATGCTGGTGGGCGGCGCGCGGGTCGGGGGCTGCCGGCGTGGCGAAGAGGGTTACCCTGGGGCGCTGGGGCGGCGCTGAAGTTGGAGGCGAAGTGGCATCGGGCGGGTCGGGCCAGCTGAGATCGGCTGAGGGCGGACTGAGGGGCTAGGTGTGCAGCGGAACGGCAGAGCTGGGTGCCGTAGACGCGCGCATACATGTGTTGCAAACAAGGCGCGAGCGCCTAGCCCTAGATTTTTCGTACGGACGACAGGAATCCAGCGCGAACCCGAACGAAAGACGGAGACAGAGACGGGATTAGCGAGCGACGGGGGGTAGTGACGGACACCGTAAGAGGCCACCAGATGCTCGAGGTGGAGACGGATGGCGGAGACGCCGTGGTGGGAACTGTCTTGAAGGAAGAAGTGTGTCGGAGATCAAATCGGTCCGCCTTCTCTTTCTTCTCGCCGTCATCAAGCCTTCGCGACCAACGCAAGTTCGGCCCTCACTGGTACTCTCCATTCATCGACGCAGTCGAGCTGCTCGTTTCGCGTGCCCCAGGATCTGCCGTTGGATGCCTAGGCTCGGAGGGAGGGTGCAGCACGTCTCCTGCTTGGTGGCCTGGCGATCCCCAGTCCCCATCTCGCACCGTTCTTCTTTTCCATTCATCTAGTCACTCGTTTCTGACCGTCCCTACCGTCTCTCACAGACGCCTCCGCTCCCAGTCCGCGCCGACGCCCCACGTTTCTGCAATACGCCCCCGCTCTGCAGGAGTATGGAGATCGGTCAAGTCGAGTACTGGATGGGCTTTCAGGGTACATTGGTTCCTGCCCCTCTTCTCTTCTCTCCTCTCCCTAGTGATATCCTGCGCTGGCAGGAAGGTGCATAAATCCTTTCCGCCACGAGTTGAGGATGTGCACATGGGTCCCGTTCACATATCTCCTCACTCTTCTTTGCGTTAACTCGTTGCTGATGCTCGCGCTTACATATCCGCACTGCTATCCTTTTCTTGGCCGCGCCACGGGACGATCTCGAAGCCACGAGCAATAGGTGGAAGGTACTATGGTGCGTCTCCCTCACTTCTTTCTCCACCCCGGCTCCGGGAGCTCGGTGCTGCGGTGGGTGCAGGTGTGTCTGCAGGTGGATTGTGAACCGTGGTGCTTCTCATACCCAACCGTTCCTTAGCTCCTGCAGTCAGGACCTGTACAGTCTCCTCTACAGCTTAACCCAAGTTCAGGTTGAATCTCAAAGTAAAGTAGGCTGAAGGGAGCGAAAGAAAGGTCAGTGATACAATGAAATTGAATTGAAAGGCTACACAGAATTCGGGGGGAGTTCCCTGTAGGAGTGTTAGGTTGGTTGAATTGCGCCGGCGCCACGGCGCGGAGAACCAGCGCGAGAGAACGGTCATTTCAGGTGAGCAAAAAAAAAAGTGAATGAGATCGAGGGACTGATACAGTATGTATGTAAATAATTCGATTGAACTGGAATCTGTCAATACCAATGAGCTTTTGAACCACTTAGAAGCAACCGTGGGCACGGAGTAGGAAATGCCGACGAGAAGATGGCGATGTGAGGTTACTTGGGCGGTCAAGCGACTCGAAAGTCCAATGGTACTTAACATCAACTCATACACCTCAAACTGGAACGGTTAAATCTACGAGGCAAATGACAATGGACCACGCCGTGGAAAATCTCGGCGATAAATAAAGCTCGCCTCAGGCCAAAATTCAATCGACCAGGGTCCATCCCGAGATACCCGGTCCATCCGCCAACAGTACAGCAGCAGTGCTTAACCGGTCAACCTCGACACTGCATCACCGAAATTCCTCACGGCCGTCCACACACGCATACGAGTTCGAAGCACTCCCTAAGGGCATTCTAAATCAAGGGGAAGAATGACGCGACGTACCCTTTCAGTGGCGAGTTCGAACCCTTTATTGGCAGGGGTATGCCGAGCGGCGGAATTCACATTCGGTGCACAGGAGGAAGGGGGACCATTAAATTTAACGGTATCTGCGGAAAACTGCCCGTTAGCTCACTTTAGCAAGTGGGACATTGAAAGGAAGGGTGGGAGATGTATCGAAGCAACAGCGGAAGGAGGAAACAGGGAGTAGAGTGGGAGACAGGGACGGGTGCGCAGAGGGATCTCCAGAAGCAGAGCGAGGAGAAAAAGTCCAGGAAATTAGTACACCACTCACTGACAGCCGTCGTTCCGCTAAATCTAGTGTTGTTCCCTTCGCGAAGCCCCATAGGCATTTATTCCGTGCCTCGCGCAGGCAGGCGACGCACGGAGATGGAGTCGGTTGGTGTCCGTGGAATCTACCTTGAGGCGTCAACGACACGGTTGGCAATTATTGCCGAAGCTTCGAGGTATGCGGGGCGAACGGGAGGATCGTTGAAGAAGCTAAATTCACCAATTAGACGAACAGAGACCTATTTCGCAGAAAACCGTCAGCCCGGAGAATAGACCGCGCGTCCCATATGTGGCGCGCGTGTGATACGGTAACAACGGTCAATCGCACGCACCACGGCATGGCCCCATTTCCTTCAGCACTCCGCGTAGTGTTGGATCTCCTTGGAGTTGCACGTCGAGTTAAGTTTTTGCCCGATGCCGCGACGACAGGCGTGTCGAGACAAGCACGCTGTGGACACGTCGAGTGACAGGCCACGGAGCGTGCTCGACTGCGACAGCAGCGCGCAGGGCGGGGAAAGTTGGAATGCAATATTGAAATGCTCGCGGAACTCAATATCATCCGCGATGGGAAACGCGTGGGGTCGGCGGTGGAGGAACTTGAAGGTTGGGGAGGAAGGTGGGAAGGATTGATTGAGATTTTCATCATTCAAACATTCAATTGATGAAATGATCACCTTGGTGTAGATTTGGCCCATAAACCCTCGATGAGCTTGTGAGGGGCCAAGTTAGACCTAAAAGTAATGGAAGAGGAGAAAATTCTGCAAACATTCACGATACCAGAGCCATTTTCCCGCATCAACACAATCTGAGAAAAATTTAAATTTTTACACCCTAGGCGGAGGCAAAATGGTCACTAATTCAAGCTCTCTGGTGACCTGTGACCTTCATTGAATGGGTTCAATTCACCGAGGGCTGTGACCCGTGACTTGAATATATGGTTGAAATCGTACAGTACTTCCTGCGAAGCCTCCACGACGTCTTCAAGCTGTTGTTGAGCCGTTGTGACAACGCCGCACCCTTCCACCTGTCTTTCGTTGTTTTGGCTCTATGAGTAATTGCATATGAATTAGCCCAAATTATCTAGCATACTTACAGCCCAAACAGTGCAGAACTGAGCGAGATAGGGCTAATTCTTTCCGAAATGTCAAAAACCTCCAAATTTTGAAAATTTTGATCCGCGCCTTCGGTACTGTCGTTGGCTGTAAATCAAACTGTGCTACAATATCGCGAAATAGACACGAAAAACGCCTATCATGATTCTATGTCAATGGCTTTGTGACGCAGTTCCACCACCTTTATATAATCGGGGCTGTATCTCCGCCTGGTGAGCTCGGGTCAACACAGCACTTCACCCATCGCGTAATGTCCGCAGTTCTGTCCTGCCTCAAGTTAGCGCTTTGGCCTCCTTTGTCAATGTTGGTTAGTACAAGCGGGACAGGAACGCGGAGGTTACGCGGAGGTCGATCTCTAGGCTCAACCCGGGACGGATGAGAAGATCATCTCTCAGCGGGAGATGAAATGTTTCCAGGGCATTGAAGATCTCCAGCTAAACTGAAGAAAAGAACGCAAAGCGGGAGATTATCAATTGGAAGTACTTGCATCTTTCGTTTCTCTAACAACGGGACGGCATCGCGGGAGGGTAATGTCGAGGCTCATTGTGGACCAGACGAAATGATCACCTCTCAGCAGGAGATTAAATGATCTAAGTTTGCATGGCATTGATGATCTCCCGCTAAATACCCTTTTGATGATCTGTGCATTTTCTGACTTGCTATTACAAATTATTACAATGTTAGTGAAGGAGAGAGTGAAGTACAAGAACAACCTGCTACACCTAATCCTAGGCTGTAATCTCATCAAATTTAAAGCATTGGTAGATCTTCAAAGTTTGGAATTCCACCCACTTGCAGACAGACGAACCCACGCTATTTTATAAAGAGAGAGTGAAAGCCCCATCCGAACTAGGGTTATCACTGCGTTCCAGGGTCACCTAAACTCAGCCTAGGCTGACCTAGACTGACCTGTCTAGGTGAGTGTAGGTCCCTAAGCAGAGCTAGAAACATGATCTAGGCTCACCTACACTCAGACCTATAATGAGCTACGCAGCCTCGCCATTACCTAGACTGATTAAGTCTAGGGCTTGGCGGAACGCAGTGCATGTTACCGAGCGTCAAGCTGCGCCACCTTCGGTACACTCTGGCTAACATTAACCAACCAATCGGCATGTGACAATTTCAGCTCCGTCACGAGAGCTGACGTGTTAACCCGAAGCACTCTACTATTACTATGAGAAGTACATCAAGTCTTAGGCAGAGTTTTCTTTGAATAAGCAACAGAAATTCAATATTAGCAATTTAGCAAAAGGAGCGGCCTCTCAAAACTTCAAAGGTAGGAGAGGGCGAGATGGTTTCAACTTTCCGGAATCTGCCGAATTTGGTGTGGGTTAAGATGGTGAGTCGTGGTGTCCCCTTCATTCTGCTTTATGCTCCTAGAATGGCTTTGCTGGACGAGCCCACGGACACTTACTCACTGATATGTAAAATCACGTGCTACTACTGACAAAGCGAAAAAGTGTGTCAGGAAAACCCCCCTCGGAAATTCTGTTACATTTTTACTGAAAATTGCTCAAAATTCCTTCAATTGCTGAAATGTACGAAAATGTATCAAAGTATGTTCTCCCCGGCGACAATTGTGGTAGGTAGGTAGGTAGGTAGTATTACACGGCACGGTCCCGCTTAGGAACGCCGGGCCCAGGGAATAACTGAATGTACATGGCACTAAATGTACACTACGGTCCCTGGACTCCTCCACACCCTCGTAGCCGAGCTCACGGTCGCAGTTTAAGGCTCGCCGCGGTAGAACTAAAAGAGAATGGAGAAGCGGTTAGTGGAAATGAGAACCTCGAAACAAGCTCGGGACCGGAACAACCCAAACCTCTGTAAGACAATATACATATTCGCAAAGCATAGGAACACTCAAATGGCAGTTAATGAGACGAGAAGAAGAAAGAGCTGGTGTCTTTAAGACTGTTCATGGTCCTCATCATGCTGGAGTGATCAGCTTTCGTGCTTGTAAAATTATCTGCCAAAGATCCAAGTCCTCCTGGATGTAGAAAGAGCCTGTCATTCAAACCAAACAACCATCTCAACTACCCGATATTCACCAATATAGTCTAGTTCATTATGGAATAGAGAGTATTCAGTTGAACAACTATGGTGGAAAGTTGTTCAAAATTGTTCAACAATTGCGAGAGATTGCCTAGACAACATCGTCTACACCGCCTTCACGCACACCTTCATATCCCCCTTAGTCGTTCCACCGCTGGGTACAGTGAAGTCCGGAACTAGCTCCGATGTTACCCTACCTCAAGGTGCTGAGGAAGCTATCGGTATTATCGACCATGTCAACGTGGACGTTGATGTGCGGTGAGTATCGCGACTTAATTTCTTACCTAAACGACGCAACGGGGTGCTTGGGATCAGGTCGTCAATATCGGGACTCAAACAAAAGAGCATCCCCGTAGCGTAAGCAGTTTTTCTTGTACAAAATAAGAGTAATATGCGGAATTGATCGCTTATATGGGAGGTACAATGTCCTTTTCTGATCTCGGTGCGCGGTGCGGGATGTAATTTACACAATTGAAGTTCGTGGCTTTTTTCTTTCCGCTGCGGACCCCCGCGTTCGCAGTGGAGTTCACGTTGAATCTTGCGGGATTCAACTATGACTCTCGCGCTAAATCATAGCTCTTTGTGACCAGTTATGTCAAATTTGTGAATTAGACTGCTAGTTTGGCCGGAGCGATGTGGAAGTGGGACCTGCCTCGCACGTCGCCTTCAATACCCGAGCCAGTTAGGCGCATTAACCAAATATTCCCACACATCGTAATTAATTTCATTTTGTTCTTCCATTTGCCCCTATAGGCTTGTTTTACCTTTACTGACATTGCAACCACTCCTTTAATTCCAGATTTCTTTTCCTTCTGCATAACTCAGACTGCGTGTGTTTGAACCAATTTATCTAATATGTCAAGGACAAGTCTTCATTTACCAAAAGGAAATATTTTATTCTTGTGTTTTCAGATTTTACTTTACATTCTCATACTTACTCACCTCATATACCACAGAGTCTCGAAATTTCGTCATACGTACCGCCAATGCGAGAGTCAAGCCAAGTTCTCGGGCATCTCGGACTATGCTGGGGATTGATTTGAGATAGCTTGGGCACCCATTCTCGGTGCTGAGCGGGGCAGCGTACATCTTCCTATATGTATTTGTGCACCTCCCAGATGACTCATTGGATAAAGGTTTGATTTGAGCTGAGGCTTTTCACCAAACTCTCTTACATACACAGTTTTGATTCATCGTATTTATCTTTTGTTTGTACTGGACCCACACATCACCTCCCTTTATCTCCTACCACCACATTGAATCCATGCTTTCTCTGAGCACCTCACGTGAATCCACCTTCACTAAAGTCCACTTGAGCTAATTTTCTTATTTTATTTCCCTTAGTTATTGTTTTATGGCTACTGTGATTGTTTCCCAGCGCCTACACCCTTTTTTCTTACTGCAAGCCTCGACACCCGGCCAGCACGACCTTGACACCACTCTGGTTTACCTCAGGACCAATCCCCTCTTCTTCAGCAACCACAAATTAGAGGCTTCAATCATAGAACCTTTCATTGTATGTTTGACTAGTGAAAGAAAATCTAACGCAACCGCACTAACTGAAGAGTTGATTTCTGATACAGCGTTTAACAATTGGATGCAGGTGATTCTACCCGTATTCAATGACCGCTTTCCGTTACAGGATAATCCGGAGGTTTATCTCCGTCTCCGGATTCCACATTGTCCATTCTTCGGTGTAACAGGGAAAGCAGCCTATCTGTTGGAAGCCTGGATGTCCTGGACCTGGCGCTATCGCTCTGGCTGGTGGATCCCTGACGCAAGATCGGAGCTTGGCTGAAGGGTTTCGGCTTTCCGGTACGGGGTAGCGACGGCGCTGGGTTGGTCAACTGCACACTGAATGGATTGATGGCTACGGAAATGACTGAGCGCCGCCGCTGCAATAGAATAGTCCCGACTGTTACTCCGGTCACAAGCACCAAACCACCCAGCGTAGCGCCGACTATCAGGCCAATCTTGGGCGTTTTCCGGGGAGGTGGTGTGGGTAAAATGTCCGGTGCCTTAGATGGTAGGGAGGTGGGGGATGTAACTGAAGCTGAGGAAGGAGGTAGAACAGTGTTGGAGGTGTTGGTCGACGAGGTTATGTTGGGAAGATTTATCACGCTCATGAGGGCCTGGATCGCGTTGGTTTGATTTACCGGGGAGAAGTTGGCGGATGGCGGTCCATTCCAGGAACCAGCATAAACATTACTCCCATTTGCCGTCGCAAGATCCATAACGGCGTTGAACTGTAACAAAAAGGTCAACAGTTGGAAGCCTGAACTACCTGATATCCACCTGAACGCCCAGATAAGCACCAATATACGACTTTAATGTGGAGGTAGTCGCATTTCGGGCGATTACGGTGGTAAGGGCACGAGGTAACATATTGTCGCTCAATTTCGAGGCTGCCATAGCATTATAAGTCAACAAACGATGAAAAGAGAACCTATGCATACCTCCGTTTGCGATGATACCATTGGACCCTTCCTGCCATCCGGAATACTGCATGGCAGCAGTGACCATTTTTCCAATCCTACAGCGAACTCGGTCAGAACGAACGTGGAGTGTGTAATTGGAGCCCGATCTTACGTGTCAAAAATGGTGGCATTCCGTGAGATTGAATAAAGAATGGCCAATCCCTCGATCATGAGACCCGAGTTGTAAGACTCTTGATCCGTTTCCTGATTCAATGAGCAAAAGTCGTTGGTACCAACAGATAACCCATCCTGCACAATGTGTTGGGCATTTAATAAATGATTGCTGATAAAGTCGGCCGACTCTTTTGCGGCCTCTAGATACGTCTCCTCTCCGGTCCCTTCGGCTAACAGAGCGGACAAGCTGGACTGAATCGGTGAATGTAACATGATTGAAAGAAGGAGAAACGTACACCAAAAAGCCTCTGGAGTAGAGTCAATCATCAGTCATAATCTTTTCAGTTGCGTTGTATGCTTACCCAGTAGCTTGTATGTTTATGTCTGAGCTCGTAGAATTTTTTTCCTGAAATGGGGCCTCAGATTAAGATTTCAAGTAAATTCAAATGCAAACACACCCTGAATGTTCCCCCGGCCGTGGTGACTGCGGCGAAAATGCAATGAGACGGTGTTCAACATAATCACATCCACTCACTGCCTCCGCAAGTTGGGTTTATTGTGAATGCTTTGAGAGGTATAGAACCCGCGTTCACATCACTTTGCGACAGGGTAAAGGTCTTCACTGTCGACCACACTTGTTCGGCATAGTTCAGGAACGCCTTAGTCTTGTACGTCGCAAATGCCACGGCCGCTCCGTGACCATAATTCCTGTGCGTGAGACCATATGAGCATGCAATGGGAATAGGAAAGGTTCAGACTTGCAGACCGTCGCTCATCTGTTCAAGCAATAATCAGTATCTACGTCGGAGCGGGGGCACTCTGAAACATAACCGTGACTGACACTAAAGGAGATAGCCATCCATTAGGCACTGAGATATTGTCAATATTTGACGGACTCACAATTCTCCCGTGAAATTCGCTGCCTGAAATCCGGTGAGCGTGGTCGACGCCAGTGAAAAGTACTGTTCCAAGGTATCTGCGTATTTGGTCTGGTTGGTAGCTAAATCAAATTCCGCCAATTGAGAGTAAAGGACCCCCGCGGTCCCGTAGGTATCAGCTAGCGAGAAGGCATGAACACTATGCTAATGAAACTTGCGCGATGGTGTGCAGCACCTGCATCGGAAAATTGGGCAGTTGTATCGAGAAATGTAATGGCCTTCTGCAGTGCCGCTTCTGCGAGGCTCACGCGATCAGTGCGTGAAACGGTAACGTTCGGTTTCTACGCAGTCAAAATTAATCGAGAACCATTTGGGGGAGGATAACGCACACGCCAGAACGAGGAAGCCTGCTGGCCTCGGCAAACCGCATGAAAGAAATAGAGCCAGACCGTCAAGGTAGGGAGGAGAAGCATGGAAGGGATAGGTATCTGTCGCCAAGACCCGAAAAAAACCCGAGCGGGTAAAAGCTGCGTGGTAATGGATAGTCAAGCTTGGTTACTCTTCCGTTCAAACCTAATGTGCATTGGTGTACTGTATTTGTAACAGCAGTATATAGGCCCACGATCCCTGATCATACCCGGCATGTGTTAACTGCGATCTGAGTTGCGACACATCTCAGATTCGCCACACGCGGCGCACAGGCAACACATGTGTTGCACATCTGAACCTTAGACTCACGCCTCACAACCGTGCTAATTTAAGTGCTTATTGAAAGATTTTGAAGAAACACAGTAAGCGCTACAGTCAAGTTACACTAGGGGAAGTCAAGCTGGAATTTGAGGCCGATTCTGGGGCTAATTCGGGACCAGAATCGGTCGGAATCGGTGTTTCTACTCCGGAGGAGGAACTCGACAGAATTGGTGGTTCTGGTACCGATTCTGGTGTCAAATCTGTTTCGATTCGCATGACAGGCCCATTTTGATACTGCGGAATCAATTCCAGAATAGGTGCGCACCGATTTAAACTGCAGAATCGAGTGCAAAATCGGCCTCGAGTCTCGGCTTTGACTTCCCCTACTGGTGACAAGTATTGGTCCTCTGCTTTCACTCCGTTTATTACGGCTCTAACCCAAGACTTATTTATAGTGTCCTATCATGCCCAATCATCAACTCCCCAGCTACTGCTTACAAACGCTTTAGTTTTGAGTTCTAAATTGGAGTTGCGATGGTAGGTGGCTTCCTCCCGCGATACCTACCCCCTGACGTTCTTCCTATTACACCGTTTTAGCCTGCCGAACATAAATATGGGGATTTGTAAGCGCTTGTTCGATATCATCTATCCGGGTATTAGTAACATTGAATCGGAAATGAAAAGCGCATCGCCGTGAGTCGCTACTTGAACCAAGAACTCTTAATGAACTCTGCAACATCATATCATATTTTCAACTTCTGATCATGAATGTTTACTTTTGCTACCTACCTACCAAAATCTGACCGAGATTAATCAAACACGGCCTTTCGATGCATTGTATGTGCGCGAGTATCATTCACTATTCCACCTACATTTCATGATTCCACAGCACATCTCTCTCCTTATAAAAGTACGCATGTCCTGAAACCTTTTAAACTCCGCCGATGGCACCGCACTTCGCTGCGGCATCACTGATCATACAGCCAAAAAAAATTGCACCTCGACTATGCCGAGTCCTTTATTTTCAGGTTTCAACAGCTCTCATACCTTTTGGAAATTAATATCACCCCTTTCAGCCAAGGTGGTGGGGCACTTTACACCTCACCGCACTCTTGTGCTATATAAATAAGGGCGACCAAAAATACAACTTGAACCATGAGTTGTTGAGCTTTCTGATTCTTCTAGCATTAACGTTCTGTTTATAATTCTCGGACCAATTATAAATAGTTTTTGATTTTCCGTTTATAAACACTCAGCAGTAACGGTCAAAAGTTGGACTTCCGGCGAGTTCTGGATGTATTCTCGGTCCAGGATGACCTTAGGTAACCACTAGTTGAGTCAATTGAACACTTACGAGTTGTGGAGGGTATCTTGGGAACAGTGGAGGCAACGATTAACTCAACGCACAAACTTGTGAAGATTTGGCGATCCGAGCCGAAAGGGCGCAGTTGGTCACTTGCTCGGCATGTTCTTGTTTATCCATAGGCGAATGCCATCAATTGTAAAGAGAGTACATTCTGACAAAGGAATGTGCCGCCAATGAATTTACTTGGTTCGTAGTTCAAATACCTGCGACACACTCAACAAGAATTTTTTGGAGAAGCATTGGTCAACATCTGAGAGATTGACGCTCGAGTACTTGAAGTACCTAAGTGGATGGTATTTTTGGTGCCTGAATAATGATAGGAAATTGTTTAGTCGTAGTCTAGCATCGAAAATATAGGCTCGCCACACCGTGTGCAGTAACTGAATGCCCTATGAACCTAGTTTTTTATCAGTTGCCAATAAAGAGACTGTTCGGCCGCAGGATCGATCCAGAATCCGCATCCAATGTCCTTTTCAAGTCTATGTGGGTTGAAAATCCAGAGTATCCGTGATTTCAAGCCCTGTGACATCACCAGCCGCGACTTCAATCCGCAGCAGGGCGGGACGCGCATCAACTTCCCACCTGCCGAACCTTGAGCCTAAAATACTTGTTTTTTCTCTCTCTACGGGGTCCAACAGGAGTCAAGGTTACGGGTGCAAGAAAATCCCTCATTCAATTTAGACTGAAAGGAGTGAGTGGCGGATGGCAGTTGAGAAGAAGAAGTCAAACTAGGGTTATTGCAAGCATGCACATACTCATTCGTGGCATCCGCTCAACACGTGAGGCAATTAGCTGTCCGTCACTATGGAAGCTACACCGCACTATGATAGTCTCGGACCAACCTCTCCTAACATCCCAATTTCCTCCGTGTTTCTTCAGAAATCCCATGGCGGGGATGACGAAAAGACCACTGAGGAAGGTAATGATCACATGGTTTTTTTTTGCTCCAAAACACTCACTGCATTCCTTGCACCACTAGGCAGTGGCTGTGTCCCTCGGCCTTGCGCGACTGAGGGACCTAGACACCGCGTAGACGTCTCTGCCTAGGTCCCTCGACCCTGGTGTTGCCGTGGAAACTTCCGACCGATCTGAATGGAACTCGGTAAGATCACAACGAGGAATGAAGAGGACGACGCATCGATGGGCAAGTGCAGGAATAGATGGATACGAGAGAATTGTAATTGCAATGCGCTAGTCATTCTTTCTATTCGACTACTCCAGTTGCTTAAGGACACGTTTGCGGAAACAAGGGAACGAGGGGCGGTGAAAGTGGGGTATTGAGAATGGGGCGAGAAGGTGGCCTAATCAATATTAAACGAGAAGCGCACCTAGATGCAAAGATGTGGCGCCCGAGGGTGAGGGCGGCGGGATGATGACAGGCGGCGGCAACGCAGCGAGCCGGAGTTTTGAGAGGCTTGGAGTGGTGGTAATCGGCGATATCTAGGCGTTGAGCGCGAGTAGGAAGGCGGTCGACGCATGTGAGGTGGTGGGGTGCAACCGGTCGAAGGTCAGAGTTAGGTTATCTGCGCGCGGTGGGTACTGAAAACCGTAGACATCGCAGAGACGTTGCTCTAAAACTTTGAGTCGCGGATGTTGTGGGTGGGAATTGACGGTGAGGGACCAGTGGGTGGGGTGCATAGGAAGCCAGCGCGACGGTGACGCCTCAAGTGAGACAGCGTGGCTCGTGTTGGCTACCAAGAGTCCACCGACACCGAAGACAGGGGGAAAAGATGAGGCGGAGCGGTGTGTGCGAAGAGGATCCGATGCAAAGTGGCGCGACCGATGTCAACAGGCTGGAGGTCGTGCGCAGCTGAGGCGGCCAGAGTTGGGTGGGGGACGCGCGGAAATCGAGGAGGGAGGGTAAAGGTCAACGTTAGCGAAGAAGACGAGGAGAATTATTGTTACGCACTCCTTGTATCGCCTTTGTACAGCAAGGTTCTCCCCATAGTTGTCGCCTTGAGTAGATAGGATGGGAACGCGGGAGCGACGGGTGCAGGGAAGGAGGATATTGGCAGGATTGGAGGTCATAGAGGGTGGACGAAAAGATTAGCGGCAGGCTGTGGTGGCGGGAAGGAAAGTGGGAGGCTGAGGGATCGCGGCGTGGGCGGATGCAGCAGCAGATTCCGAGAGGGATTTGGAGACGGAAAGGGCAGCGCTGGCCGAGCAGAGCAGGTGGGCATGATGCGCGCAGACGGGCGCCCAATCGGGTAGAGTTTCGGGGCGGGGGATTTGCGGATCGGTAAGTGGTGGGCGGCATCTGAGAGAGGGTGGGAGACGTAATGGGCAGCGCAGGGCGGGTGCCAGAGCCGTAGTTGGAGGTGGGCAGAGGCGTGTTTTGGAGGTGGGTGTGATGCGTGCAGAGTGACGGCAATGGCAAGCGCTGGGCGGTGGCGGTGGGTTGGCTCCGAGGTAGCTGGAGGGGGCGGGTTAATTGTTAGGGTTTAGAACGCGAGAGCGGCACGCTGCTGCACACGGCACGTGACGGTGTTAATACGCAGGGGGCCGCGGAATTAACGAGGCAAGTGGGCAGAACACGGCGTGAGGTGGCGGGAACGCGATGGCGAGGTGGGCGAAGAGGAAGGAAAGAGAAAGAAAGAGGTGACATAATTGTTAAGCAAGATCAGGTAAGAGCGCCACTGCGCTGATTTACCCAGCAGCCGGGCTTGAGCTAAACAGCGTTGCAGTAACCACTTATTTCCGACGTACGAAGAGGCCAACACTCCACCCGACAGGAGTCCCGTTGCAGCTCGCGCTCTCTTCCGGTCTTCAAGTTTGGGCAGTGTCACCGATTTAGACAGGTCTCGGGGCTCCGCGACCCCAAGCATGCAGACTTTTGACGCGTCTCCGGGCCTCTTAACGCGTGTCGGCCTCCATGTGAACCAAGGCAGTGCATGGTATGTAACTGGCTACTTGCAAAACTTCTTGTGGTGTGCGAACCTCACATTCTTCGGTGCACACGTGGAAAAGGTCAATGCAGAGTACGGAAGGCCTTGGTTTGGTGCGGCTCAGAACACAAGAGGGGAATGGAAAAATTATTAATCTGAAAGCCGCCGTCAAAGGTGAGGTGTAAGATGGCCCGAGACGCGTGCTAGACCACTACACCAAAAGGAAGATAGATAATCAGTTACACTGATTACCCTGCGCGCCTATATAAGGACATTTGAAAGTGTCGTAAGCCGGCGATGCTTACATGAGGATGCGACTTTGCAAAGTCATGATGAAGAGAAGAGGTTGAGCGAAGCAGAAAACCATGATCGGGTCGTTGGATTTTGACTCCTTGTAACAATGCGAGAGTCCCTCATAGGTAGCATATTTAATTATTTCAGCTTCGGGAAGTGTAGAACCAGGACGGTTCCTTATGCATGCCTTGAGCTCGGCCTTGATTTGCGTGATTATTCCTTCGTCGCAAGCCATAAATGTGGCCTGAGCAAACGGGGCGGAGATATGCTAACGGGAATGCTATCAAATGAGCATTAGTGTTGAGAATAACAGCCATGTTTTAAAGAGAGGCAAGCATTGGCTGTAAACATCCAAGTCAAATTTCAGGAGAAATATAGAGTCATGTACGCTATACAGTGATATCTTATCATTTTTTTATATGGGGTGGCCCGCCCTAGCCCAAAGAGAAACAAGATAGGACTCTTATTTTCCTTCAACTTTTCCATGTGAGCTTCACTTTTTTTCCTCCCCAAGCTGCCTTAATATTTGGCGTGGGAATCACTTTTTCAGTCAGCGCCCACCGGCGGATCTTCACGCCTCTGCCCACCTCCAACTACGGCTCTGGCACCCGCCCTGCGCTGCCCATTACGTCTCCCACCCTCTCTCAGATGCCGCCCACCACTTACCGATCCGCAAATCCCCCGCCCCGAAACTCTACCCGATTGGGCGCCCGTCTGCGCGCATCATGCCCACCTGCTCTGCTCGGCCAGCGCTGCCCTTTCCGTCTCCAAATCCCTCTCGGAATCTGCTGCTGCATCCGCCCACGCCGCGATCCCTCAGCCTCCCACTTTCCTTCCCGCCACCACAGCCTGCCGCTAATCTTTTCGTCCACCCTCTATGACCTCCAATCCTGCCAATATCCTCCTTCCCTGCACCCGTCGCTCCCGCGTTCCCATCCTATCTACTCAAGGCGACAACTATGGGGAGAACCTTGCTGTACAAAGGCGATACAAGGAGTGCGTAACAATAATTCTCCTCGTCTTCTTCGCTAACGTTGACCTTTACCCTCCCTCCTCGATTTCCGCGCGTCCCCCACCCAACTCTGGCCGCCTCAGCTGCGCACGACCTCCAGCCTGTTGACATCGGTCGCGCCACTTTGCATCGGATCCTCTTCGCACACACCGCTCCGCCTCATCTTTTCCCCCTGTCTTCGGTGTCGGTGGACTCTTGGTAGCCAACACGAGCCACGCTGTCTCACTTGAGGCGTCACCGTCGCGCTGGCTTCCTATGCACCCCACCCACTGGTCCCTCACCGTCAATTCCCACCCACAACATCCGCGACTCAAAGTTTTAGAGCAACGTCTCTGCGATGTCTACGGTTTTCAGTACCCACCGCGCGCAGATAACCTAACTCTGACCTTCGACCGGTTGCACCCCACCACCTCACATGCGTCGACCGCCTTCCTACTCGCGCTCAACGCCTAGATATCGCCGATTACCACCACTCCAAGCCTCTCAAAACTCCGGCTCGCTGCGTTGCCGCCGCCTGTCATCATCCCGCCGCCCTCACCCTCGGGCGCCACATCTTTGCATCTAGGTGCGCTTCTCGTTTAATATTGATTAGGCTACCTTCTCGCCCCATTCTCAATACCCCACTTTCACCGCCCCTCGTTCCCTTGTTTCCGCAAACGTGTCCTTAAGCAACTGGAGTAGTCGAATAGAAAGAATGACTAGCGCATTGCAATTACAATTCTCTCGTATCCATCTATTCCTGCACTTGCCCATCGATGCGTCGTCCTCTTCATTCCTCGTTGTGATCTTACCGAGTTCCATTCAGATCGGTCGGAAGTTTCCACGGCAACACCAGGGTCGAGGGACCTAGGCAGAGACGTCTACGCGGTGTCTAGGTCCCTCAGTCGCGCAAGGCCGAGGGACACAGCCACTGCCTAGTGGTGCAAGGAATGCAGTGAGTGTTTTGGAGCAAAAAAAACCATGTGATCATTACCTTCCTCAGTGGTCTTTTCGTCATCCCCGCCATGGGATTTCTGAAGAAACACGGAGGAAATTGGGATGTTAGGAGAGGTTGGTCCGAGACTATCATAGTGCGGTGTAGCTTCCATAGTGACGGACAGCTAATTGCCTCACGTGTTGAGCGGATGCCACGAATGAGTATGTGCATGCTTGCAATAACCCTAGTTTGACTTCTTCTTCTCAACTGCCATCCGCCACTCACTCCTTTCAGTCTAAATTGAATGAGGGATTTTCTTGCACCCGTAACCTTGACTCCTGTTGGACCCCGTAGAGAGAGAAAAAACAAGTATTTTAGGCTCAAGGTTCGGCAGGTGGGAAGTTGATGCGCGTCCCGCCCTGCTGCGGATTGAAGTCGCGGCTGGTGATGTCACAGGGCTTGAAATCACGGATACTCTGGATTTTCAACCCACATAGACTTGAAAAGGACATTGGATGCGGATTCTGGATCGATCCTGCGGCCGAACAGTCTCTTTATTGGCAACTGATAAAAAACTAGGTTCATAGGGCATTCAGTTACTGCACACGGTGTGGCGAGCCTATATTTTCGATGCTAGACTACGACTAAACAATTTCCTATCATTATTCAGGCACCAAAAATACCATCCACTTAGGTACTTCAAGTACTCGAGCGTCAATCTCTCAGATGTTGACCAATGCTTCTCCAAAAAATTCTTGTTGAGTGTGTCGCAGGTATTTGAACTACGAACCAAGTAAATTCATTGGCGGCACATTCCTTTGTCAGAATGTACTCTCTTTACAATTGATGGCATTCGCCTATGGATAAACAAGAACATGCCGAGCAAGTGACCAACTGCGCCCTTTCGGCTCGGATCGCCAAATCTTCACAAGTTTGTGCGTTGAGTTAATCGTTGCCTCCACTGTTCCCAAGATACCCTCCACAACTCGTAAGTGTTCAATTGACTCAACTAGTGGTTACCTAAGGTCATCCTGGACCGAGAATACATCCAGAACTCGCCGGAAGTCCAACTTTTGACCGTTACTGCTGAGTGTTTATAAACGGAAAATCAAAAACTATTTATAATTGGTCCGAGAATTATAAACAGAACGTTAATGCTAGAAGAATCAGAAAGCTCAACAACTCATGGTTCAAGTTGTATTTTTGGTCGCCCTTATTTATATAGCACAAGAGTGCGGTGAGGTGTAAAGTGCCCCACCACCTTGGCTGAAAGGGGTGATATTAATTTCCAAAAGGTATGAGAGCTGTTGAAACCTGAAAATAAAGGACTCGGCATAGTCGAGGTGCAATTTTTTTTGGCTGTATGATCAGTGATGCCGCAGCGAAGTGCGGTGCCATCGGCGGAGTTTAAAAGGTTTCAGGACATGCGTACTTTTATAAGGAGAGAGATGTGCTGTGGAATCATGAAATGTAGGTGGAATAGTGAATGATACTCGCGCACATACAATGCATCGAAAGGCCGTGTTTGATTAATCTCGGTCAGATTTTGGTAGGTAGGTAGCAAAAGTAAACATTCATGATCAGAAGTTGAAAATATGATATGATGTTGCAGAGTTCATTAAGAGTTCTTGGTTCAAGTAGCGACTCACGGCGATGCGCTTTTCATTTCCGATTCAATGTTACTAATACCCGGATAGATGATATCGAACAAGCGCTTACAAATCCCCATATTTATGTTCGGCAGGCTAAAACGGTGTAATAGGAAGAACGTCAGGGGGTAGGTATCGCGGGAGGAAGCCACCTACCATCGCAACTCCAATTTAGAACTCAAAACTAAAGCGTTTGTAAGCAGTAGCTGGGGAGTTGATGATTGGGCATGATAGGACACTATAAATAAGTCTTGGGTTAGAGCCGTAATAAACGGAGTGAAAGCAGAGGACCAATACTTGTCACCAGTAGGGGAAGTCAAAGCCGAGACTCGAGGCCGATTTTGCACTCGATTCTGCAGTTTAAATCGGTGCGCACCTATTCTGGAATTGATTCCGCAGTATCAAAATGGGCCTGTCATGCGAATCGAAACAGATTTGACACCAGAATCGGTACCAGAACCACCAATTCTGTCGAGTTCCTCCTCCGGAGTAGAAACACCGATTCCGACCGATTCTGGTCCCGAATTAGCCCCAGAATCGGCCTCAAATTCCAGCTTGACTTCCCCTAGTGTAACTTGACTGTAGCGCTTACTGTGTTTCTTCAAAACCTTTCAATAAGCACTTAAATTAGCACGGTTGTGAGGCGTGAGTCTAAGGTTCAGATGTGCAACACATGTGTTGCCTGTGCGCCGCGTGTGGCGAATCTGAGATGTGTCGCAACTCAGATCGCAGTTAACACATGCCGGGTATGATCAGGGATCGTGGGCCTATATACTGCTGTTACAAATACAGTACACCAATGCACATTAGGTTTGAACGGAAGAGTAACCAAGCTTGACTATCCATTACCACGCAGCTTTTACCCGCTCGGGTTTTTTTCGGGTCTTGGCGACAGATACCTATCCCTTCCATGCTTCTCCTCCCTACCTTGACGGTCTGGCTCTATTTCTTTCATGCGGTTTGCCGAGGCCAGCAGGCTTCCTCGTTCTGGCGTGTGCGTTATCCTCCCCCAAATGGTTCTCGATTAATTTTGACTGCGTAGAAACCGAACGTTACCGTTTCACGCACTGATCGCGTGAGCCTCGCAGAAGCGGCACTGCAGAAGGCCATTACATTTCTCGATACAACTGCCCAATTTTCCGATGCAGGTGCTGCACACCATCGCGCAAGTTTCATTAGCATAGTGTTCATGCCTTCTCGCTAGCTGATACCTACGGGACCGCGGGGGTCCTTTACTCTCAATTGGCGGAATTTGATTTAGCTACCAACCAGACCAAATACGCAGATACCTTGGAACAGTACTTTTCACTGGCGTCGACCACGCTCACCGGATTTCAGGCAGCGAATTTCACGGGAGAATTGTGAGTCCGTCAAATATTGACAATATCTCAGTGCCTAATGGATGGCTATCTCCTTTAGTGTCAGTCACGGTTATGTTTCAGAGTGCCCCCGCTCCGACGTAGATACTGATTATTGCTTGAACAGATGAGCGACGGTCTGCAAGTCTGAACCTTTCCTATTCCCATTGCATGCTCATATGGTCTCACGCACAGGAATTATGGTCACGGAGCGGCCGTGGCATTTGCGACGTACAAGACTAAGGCGTTCCTGAACTATGCCGAACAAGTGTGGTCGACAGTGAAGACCTTTACCCTGTCGCAAAGTGATGTGAACGCGGGTTCTATACCTCTCAAAGCATTCACAATAAACCCAACTTGCGGAGGCAGTGAGTGGATGTGATTATGTTGAACACCGTCTCATTGCATTTTCGCCGCAGTCACCACGGCCGGGGGAACATTCAGGGTGTGTTTGCATTTGAATTTACTTGAAATCTTAATCTGAGGCCCCATTTCAGGAAAAAAATTCTACGAGCTCAGACATAAACATACAAGCTACTGGGTAAGCATACAACGCAACTGAAAAGATTATGACTGATGATTGACTCTACTCCAGAGGCTTTTTGGTGTACGTTTCTCCTTCTTTCAATCATGTTACATTCACCGATTCAGTCCAGCTTGTCCGCTCTGTTAGCCGAAGGGACCGGAGAGGAGACGTATCTAGAGGCCGCAAAAGAGTCGGCCGACTTTATCAGCAATCATTTATTAAATGCCCAACACATTGTGCAGGATGGGTTATCTGTTGGTACCAACGACTTTTGCTCATTGAATCAGGAAACGGATCAAGAGTCTTACAACTCGGGTCTCATGATCGAGGGATTGGCCATTCTTTATTCAATCTCACGGAATGCCACCATTTTTGACACGTAAGATCGGGCTCCAATTACACACTCCACGTTCGTTCTGACCGAGTTCGCTGTAGGATTGGAAAAATGGTCACTGCTGCCATGCAGTATTCCGGATGGCAGGAAGGGTCCAATGGTATCATCGCAAACGGAGGTATGCATAGGTTCTCTTTTCATCGTTTGTTGACTTATAATGCTATGGCAGCCTCGAAATTGAGCGACAATATGTTACCTCGTGCCCTTACCACCGTAATCGCCCGAAATGCGACTACCTCCACATTAAAGTCGTATATTGGTGCTTATCTGGGCGTTCAGGTGGATATCAGGTAGTTCAGGCTTCCAACTGTTGACCTTTTTGTTACAGTTCAACGCCGTTATGGATCTTGCGACGGCAAATGGGAGTAATGTTTATGCTGGTTCCTGGAATGGACCGCCATCCGCCAACTTCTCCCCGGTAAATCAAACCAACGCGATCCAGGCCCTCATGAGCGTGATAAATCTTCCCAACATAACCTCGTCGACCAACACCTCCAACACTGTTCTACCTCCTTCCTCAGCTTCAGTTACATCCCCCACCTCCCTACCATCTAAGGCACCGGACATTTTACCCACACCACCTCCCCGGAAAACGCCCAAGATTGGCCTGATAGTCGGCGCTACGCTGGGTGGTTTGGTGCTTGTGACCGGAGTAACAGTCGGGACTATTCTATTGCAGCGGCGGCGCTCAGTCATTTCCGTAGCCATCAATCCATTCAGTGTGCAGTTGACCAACCCAGCGCCGTCGCTACCCCGTACCGGAAAGCCGAAACCCTTCAGCCAAGCTCCGATCTTGCGTCAGGGATCCACCAGCCAGAGCGATAGCGCCAGGTCCAGGACATCCAGGCTTCCAACAGATAGGCTGCTTTCCCTGTTACACCGAAGAATGGACAATGTGGAATCCGGAGACGGAGATAAACCTCCGGATTATCCTGTAACGGAAAGCGGTCATTGAATACGGGTAGAATCACCTGCATCCAATTGTTAAACGCTGTATCAGAAATCAACTCTTCAGTTAGTGCGGTTGCGTTAGATTTTCTTTCACTAGTCAAACATACAATGAAAGGTTCTATGATTGAAGCCTCTAATTTGTGGTTGCTGAAGAAGAGGGGATTGGTCCTGAGGTAAACCAGAGTGGTGTCAAGGTCGTGCTGGCCGGGTGTCGAGGCTTGCAGTAAGAAAAAAGGGTGTAGGCGCTGGGAAACAATCACAGTAGCCATAAAACAATAACTAAGGGAAATAAAATAAGAAAATTAGCTCAAGTGGACTTTAGTGAAGGTGGATTCACGTGAGGTGCTCAGAGAAAGCATGGATTCAATGTGGTGGTAGGAGATAAAGGGAGGTGATGTGTGGGTCCAGTACAAACAAAAGATAAATACGATGAATCAAAACTGTGTATGTAAGAGAGTTTGGTGAAAAGCCTCAGCTCAAATCAAACCTTTATCCAATGAGTCATCTGGGAGGTGCACAAATACATATAGGAAGATGTACGCTGCCCCGCTCAGCACCGAGAATGGGTGCCCAAGCTATCTCAAATCAATCCCCAGCATAGTCCGAGATGCCCGAGAACTTGGCTTGACTCTCGCATTGGCGGTACGTATGACGAAATTTCGAGACTCTGTGGTATATGAGGTGAGTAAGTATGAGAATGTAAAGTAAAATCTGAAAACACAAGAATAAAATATTTCCTTTTGGTAAATGAAGACTTGTCCTTGACATATTAGATAAATTGGTTCAAACACACGCAGTCTGAGTTATGCAGAAGGAAAAGAAATCTGGAATTAAAGGAGTGGTTGCAATGTCAGTAAAGGTAAAACAAGCCTATAGGGGCAAATGGAAGAACAAAATGAAATTAATTACGATGTGTGGGAATATTTGGTTAATGCGCCTAACTGGCTCGGGTATTGAAGGCGACGTGCGAGGCAGGTCCCACTTCCACATCGCTCCGGCCAAACTAGCAGTCTAATTCACAAATTTGACATAACTGGTCACAAAGAGCTATGATTTAGCGCGAGAGTCATAGTTGAATCCCGCAAGATTCAACGTGAACTCCACTGCGAACGCGGGGGTCCGCAGCGGAAAGAAAAAAGCCACGAACTTCAATTGTGTAAATTACATCCCGCACCGCGCACCGAGATCAGAAAAGGACATTGTACCTCCCATATAAGCGATCAATTCCGCATATTACTCTTATTTTGTACAAGAAAAACTGCTTACGCTACGGGGATGCTCTTTTGTTTGAGTCCCGATATTGACGACCTGATCCCAAGCACCCCGTTGCGTCGTTTAGGTAAGAAATTAAGTCGCGATACTCACCGCACATCAACGTCCACGTTGACATGGTCGATAATACCGATAGCTTCCTCAGCACCTTGAGGTAGGGTAACATCGGAGCTAGTTCCGGACTTCACTGTACCCAGCGGTGGAACGACTAAGGGGGATATGAAGGTGTGCGTGAAGGCGGTGTAGACGATGTTGTCTAGGCAATCTCTCGCAATTGTTGAACAATTTTGAACAACTTTCCACCATAGTTGTTCAACTGAATACTCTCTATTCCATAATGAACTAGACTATATTGGTGAATATCGGGTAGTTGAGATGGTTGTTTGGTTTGAATGACAGGCTCTTTCTACATCCAGGAGGACTTGGATCTTTGGCAGATAATTTTACAAGCACGAAAGCTGATCACTCCAGCATGATGAGGACCATGAACAGTCTTAAAGACACCAGCTCTTTCTTCTTCTCGTCTCATTAACTGCCATTTGAGTGTTCCTATGCTTTGCGAATATGTATATTGTCTTACAGAGGTTTGGGTTGTTCCGGTCCCGAGCTTGTTTCGAGGTTCTCATTTCCACTAACCGCTTCTCCATTCTCTTTTAGTTCTACCGCGGCGAGCCTTAAACTGCGACCGTGAGCTCGGCTACGAGGGTGTGGAGGAGTCCAGGGACCGTAGTGTACATTTAGTGCCATGTACATTCAGTTATTCCCTGGGCCCGGCGTTCCTAAGCGGGACCGTGCCGTGTAATACTACCTACCTACCTACCTACCACAATTGTCGCCGGGGAGAACATACTTTGATACATTTTCGTACATTTCAGCAATTGAAGGAATTTTGAGCAATTTTCAGTAAAAATGTAACAGAATTTCCGAGGGGGGTTTTCCTGACACACTTTTTCGCTTTGTCAGTAGTAGCACGTGATTTTACATATCAGTGAGTAAGTGTCCGTGGGCTCGTCCAGCAAAGCCATTCTAGGAGCATAAAGCAGAATGAAGGGGACACCACGACTCACCATCTTAACCCACACCAAATTCGGCAGATTCCGGAAAGTTGAAACCATCTCGCCCTCTCCTACCTTTGAAGTTTTGAGAGGCCGCTCCTTTTGCTAAATTGCTAATATTGAATTTCTGTTGCTTATTCAAAGAAAACTCTGCCTAAGACTTGATGTACTTCTCATAGTAATAGTAGAGTGCTTCGGGTTAACACGTCAGCTCTCGTGACGGAGCTGAAATTGTCACATGCCGATTGGTTGGTTAATGTTAGCCAGAGTGTACCGAAGGTGGCGCAGCTTGACGCTCGGTAACATGCACTGCGTTCCGCCAAGCCCTAGACTTAATCAGTCTAGGTAATGGCGAGGCTGCGTAGCTCATTATAGGTCTGAGTGTAGGTGAGCCTAGATCATGTTTCTAGCTCTGCTTAGGGACCTACACTCACCTAGACAGGTCAGTCTAGGTCAGCCTAGGCTGAGTTTAGGTGACCCTGGAACGCAGTGATAACCCTAGTTCGGATGGGGCTTTCACTCTCTCTTTATAAAATAGCGTGGGTTCGTCTGTCTGCAAGTGGGTGGAATTCCAAACTTTGAAGATCTACCAATGCTTTAAATTTGATGAGATTACAGCCTAGGATTAGGTGTAGCAGGTTGTTCTTGTACTTCACTCTCTCCTTCACTAACATTGTAATAATTTGTAATAGCAAGTCAGAAAATGCACAGATCATCAAAAGGGTATTTAGCGGGAGATCATCAATGCCATGCAAACTTAGATCATTTAATCTCCTGCTGAGAGGTGATCATTTCGTCTGGTCCACAATGAGCCTCGACATTACCCTCCCGCGATGCCGTCCCGTTGTTAGAGAAACGAAAGATGCAAGTACTTCCAATTGATAATCTCCCGCTTTGCGTTCTTTTCTTCAGTTTAGCTGGAGATCTTCAATGCCCTGGAAACATTTCATCTCCCGCTGAGAGATGATCTTCTCATCCGTCCCGGGTTGAGCCTAGAGATCGACCTCCGCGTAACCTCCGCGTTCCTGTCCCGCTTGTACTAACCAACATTGACAAAGGAGGCCAAAGCGCTAACTTGAGGCAGGACAGAACTGCGGACATTACGCGATGGGTGAAGTGCTGTGTTGACCCGAGCTCACCAGGCGGAGATACAGCCCCGATTATATAAAGGTGGTGGAACTGCGTCACAAAGCCATTGACATAGAATCATGATAGGCGTTTTTCGTGTCTATTTCGCGATATTGTAGCACAGTTTGATTTACAGCCAACGACAGTACCGAAGGCGCGGATCAAAATTTTCAAAATTTGGAGGTTTTTGACATTTCGGAAAGAATTAGCCCTATCTCGCTCAGTTCTGCACTGTTTGGGCTGTAAGTATGCTAGATAATTTGGGCTAATTCATATGCAATTACTCATAGAGCCAAACAACGAAAGACAGGTGGAAGGGTGCGGCGTTGTCACAACGGCTCAACAACAGCTTGAAGACGTCGTGGAGGCTTCGCAGGAAGTACTGTACGATTTCAACCATATATTCAAGTCACGGGTCACAGCCCTCGGTGAATTAAACCCATTTAATGAAGGTCACAGGTCACCAGAGAGCTTGAATTAGTGACCATTTTGCCTCCGCCTAGGGTGTAAAAATTTAAATTTTTCTCAGATTGTGTTGATGCGGGAAAATGGCTCTGGTATCGTGAATGTTTGCAGAATTTTCTCCTCTTCCGTTACTTTTAAGTCTAACTTGGCCCCTCACAAGCTCATCGAGGGTTTATGGGCCAAATCTACACCAAGGTAGGGCTCCGGGCGGTCCGTCCCGTCAGACGGCCGGTTGAAAGGGCGCCGTTTTTTCGCGACGGCCTGGTCAACCCGGCCGTCACTGAGTCCGCCAAGGGGCGCTGACGGGACCCGTCCGTCAAACCCGTTACGGCCGTCGACAGGTACAAAAATTCCCACGGGAGCCAGTAATCACAACTGGCGAGAGTTTGTGAGCCAGTGGGCCTCTGGTTCATACCCAGCGCTTTTTGAGGGAAAAAATCACTGTAGCGGCACTGAACGGTTTAAATTCAATTTAAACCGGAAATCCGATTATTTCTGACGTGTGACTGTGATGTTACAGGGTGACTTACATTTGGTTTCCCCCTTCACACGTCCAATTCACGTCGTGGACGCTCACCCGAACACTTTGGGCGGCCATAAATCCATGGGGCGCCGATCAGGTATGAAGTATTGGACGATTGCCGCTGCTCGCCGAGGTGCCGAAACCTCACCAACCCGTCCACCCGTCAACGGGCAGACCCGTCACGTACCCGTCCGTCAGAAAGTAGGTCCCCCGACCGCAACGGACGGGTCGGTACCTGTCGCGACCGGACCCGTTCCTAGTCTGTAGTTAACCGCGCCACTGATGCAAGGTCGCCAGATTATTACCAATCCTTTGGTGGGTGATTACAAATCACTTTTCCCCTCCCTTCCCATTGCTCCCCACATCCTCCAGCAGTTGAAATTCAACCAAATCGGCACACTCAACTACCTTATGAAGGGATCTGCACCTTCAGAATATTTTTATTCTATGCCTTTGAGCTTGAACTAATATCTCGGTGATTGCGCATGCCGGGCATCAAATTTCGGCATCCTCGTTCTTGAACATTGGCAACTATATTCCGCTGGAGAGAAGACCGGCATAGATGTACTGAGTATCAGGGAGGCCGTAAATTGACAAGAAACACGTCGAAGGACGCACCTCAACATCCGAGAAATTTTGTGATTGGTAATAATCTGGCGAGCGATCAAGGGATCATTCTAATCAACAGACTACAAATTGCGAGGTACGAGCAAACTTTTGTAGCGTCTGTCTACGAGAGACTAACCCGTTCCCGTCAGCGACGGCGACAGCCCGGAGCCCTACACCAAGGTGATCATTTCATCAATTCAATGTTTGAATGATGAAAATGGCGGGACCAACGAAACTCGGTACGTACATACATTCGGATCTACGGCACATTCTATCATGGACGGCACATACCCAGAGAATGTGCCGTGTTTGATCTCGGCTAGGGTTCGGTTAGGGGTTCGGTTAGTGGTTTTGGTTATGGTGTTAGTGGTTCAGGTTAGAGGTTAGAGGTTTGAGTTTGGGTTAGAGGTTAGAGGCTAGGGTTCAGATTCAGGTCAAGATGAGGAATCTATCTAAAAAAAGTGAATCTGGACTTGTGTTTTTCAACTCGGAGGCTTTTTTTGATGGGTATCATCAAGCAAACCCGGCACATCAAGATGAATGTGCCGTGTTTCAGGCCTTTGTGCCGAGCATTCAAATGTACCGAAGTATCGAGCTTTTTATATCCTCAAGGATTGAGCAGAGGGAGGAAATTGCATGGAAGCGAGCAAGATGTAGGTACGCACCATACTACTAGTATTCCATACGAATCCAGCCTTCGACGCAGCGGGTTCTTGGTAATTCGAGTGGGCGTTATAGAGCGAAGGGGCGTTGGGTGCACGGGGTTCGTGGGCAAAACGGACGAGCGGCGGTAGGCGCAACGGGCAAGGGCGGGACAGCTGGGCTGCGGCGGCGACAATAGTGGCTGCGGGCGTCGATACTAGTAGGAGACTACCGGCGGGGACGTGGGGGACGCGAGGATGGATAGCGGAGACTGCCAGCGACGGCAACGGGCGGAACAATCAGTCTGGCGGAGGATTGTATGCAAAAGGGCGGGAGAGGGGCGCGCGAAGGGCGAGAGTAGGAGAGAGGTGTGGACCGAAGTTCCTCAGAAGAGCATAAGCTCTTCGGGCTGCCCAGCTTCGAAAAGGTGAGCCATACAGTGAGTTTGTGCCGGGGAAGTTTGGAGGAGGAGTTTGGAGGGTGCGTAGCGAGATCCAGGAAGAAAGGAACGATATCGTGGTTGTGTTTCTGAACCAGCGTCGGGCATTCACCCAGGGCAAAGAGCACCGTGTGGTCGAGTTTTGGCACAGGATGACAGGGAGGCCTGCGGTGATGCGAATGCGCCGAGGTGCGGCGGGTGCTGACTGTTGACGGGTGTGCGGGCGGTGCGGTCGAGCGACGTGCGGTCGTCGTGGTCGTTTGGAGAGGTGTGGTGCGGTGATGCCGGCGGTGATGCGTCGGCTTTCTTCGGCGATTGAATGCCGAATGCGGCGCCGGGTCTGCGGGGGTGCCGAGTTGGGTGCGGAGGTGCTGAGCAAGGGGATTTTAAGCAGGGTGGGGCCGCACTCAAAAAGGGGAGGAATAGCGGTGAGGGAAATAAAATAAAATAGAAGGACGAGGTGCCGGTGCGCTCTTCCGATCAAGACCGGTCAAAGCGCGAAATATCGGGCCGTTCTGCGTATTCACACACAGGATAGAATTCTTTTAGGGTGGATTAAAAGGCTAGTGAAGATAACTTGTATTAGTAGGCAAATACATCCTAGTTAAAATAACGTGAATTGACACCATAAAATAGCCTTCGCGAAGCAAGATAATTTACTTCAACTTTTTTGTTCAAGGAAATCATGTCGTTTCATTCACATTTGAAAGGGGATTGAAGTCAAAGACAATCGAGTGCAGAAATAAGCTGTTTGATTCGACCGGTTCTCAATGGAATAAGGAAACAAAGGGTTTCCACCTTTGTTTTAACACAGTCTAAAACAAAGGTGGCAACAAAGGGTTTCCTTATTCCGTTGAGAACCAGTCGAATCAAACAGTTTGTTTCTGCATTCAATTCCCTTTAACTTCAATCCCCTTTCAAAGTTAAAACAAAGGTGGAAACCCTTTGTTTCCTTATTCCATTGAGAACCGGTCGAATCAAACAGCTTATTTCTGCACTCGATTGTCTTTGACTTCAATCCCCTTTCAAATGTGAATGAAACACAATGGTTTCTTGGAATGAAAAATTTGAAGCAAATTATGTTGCTTCGCGAAGGCTATTTTACAGCGTCAATTCATGTTATTTTAACTACGATGTATTTGCTCACTAATACAAGTTGTTTTCACTAGCCTTTTAATCCAGCCTAAAAGAATTCTATCCTGGGTGGGATTGAGAAGTGCATTGGGCCACAAATGAGAAGTAAAAATATGGAAGTCATAAATTCTGCGGCCAGAAGAAGGGGATTCAGATGAGGTGTCAAGTTGACTTATTTCGTGCCAAGCATCGCGTGTTGAATCAGAATGTGATCTGGGTGGAACATCCCACTGGGTGCGAGTGCCATGACCGTGGGCTCACGGCAGAGGACCGACACTTGCCATGACCCTTACCATGGCGTTGGTGAAACTCTTTGTGCTTTAGTCAGCGTGGGAAGTCCTCGGGGTTCGAAAATACTAAGTTCACCTGAAAGAGGACAGTGATAAATTGCAGAGAACACCAGAAAATACACACAACTCTATGGTACAAATTGTCTCCACTTTCAAACCTGCAGCATGGTGAATTTGTTTCACAAGCAGCTTGGTCCTGGGGCCGCTTTGGGACCCCGGGTTGAAATCCCACGTCCTTGAAAAATTTGCGGGAAGCAGAACACCACATTGGAATTAAGCTCCTGTGAATAAGACAAATATCGGAGGAGAATTGAGGGCAAAAACACTCACGCCGAGCCTTCCTGCGCTGACAAAGGAACAAAGAATTTGATCAACGCCATGGCAAGGGCCATGGCAAGTGTCGATCCTCCGCCATGAGACCACGGCCACGGGACTTGCCCCCAGTGTCCTTCTCGAGTGGCAGAAACATATTGGCCTACTCAGAATTTTTGAAAAACGGATCAGAACCTGTTTTTTTTTCGAGCAAAAACCACTGTTGTCGACGCCAAAAAGTCATCCGCTCGTTTCTCAGGCTCTTCCCCACCGGTTTTTTTTGCCAAACAATGATTGCCCGTGGTACCCCAGCATGTAAACATCTAAAAGGAGTCCAGAGCAGTCCTAAAAGCCACAATTTTCGACTGAGAAATCGGAATATCAGAAGATATGCTAGGGTTGTTTCAATAGGCTCTGCGCAAAATGAGGAACATATTACTCCCGTAGATTCGGCCTGTGGCACCGCTAAACCCATCGGCGTGGTCTAAGGACCAGGGTTGCTGGATAAAAAATCCCCTTCCAGCAGAAATCCCCTTCCAGCAACCTCAGCAACCGCTAAAGTCGCTATCCGGGCACTTGCACCTTGTGCAATATTGATAATACCGGACCGAGGCTTGGCGTGTGCGCAGCGCGCAGGAGACACCCGCTCCATTCGGGTCCAGGCCATGAATGCAGCTCAGCATATGTTTTGCCTCGTACTTACTTCCCAACAGGCAATCCAAAGGTTTTTGGAATCGCACCAGTATAATTCTAACACCAGTTGAATAATTTTCGCCCGAAGGCCAGGCGAAAAAATGAGCATGAAATTTGATGCATATCTGTTCCTGGCGCCAGAACATAGTGGTCAGTAGTTTCAGGAAATAATAACTCTCCATGGGCGGTCCGTCACTGAGTTGACAATGCCACTAGTGGAGAATTGTCGGGGCTCCAACGTAATGCACACAACGACCTGAAGTTGTACCCCTTATAATTAAGCACGATGAACTAGAGTCTGCTCCATGGGAACGAGTGAAACAGCACAAATCTCCGACGTCAACGGGAACTCTGGTTGGAAATTGGGTGCGATGTACAGAGCTCGTTATACTCTAGGCTCTGAACTCGCCGAGGGCCAGCCTCGAATCTTTGTACCAGTACTAACATCTGAATAAACAAACCTGAGTAAAATGATGATCATGCCACCTGAAATCCCAGCTCCGTCGGAGGCCGTCCATTTCATCCGCCAGTTCGGTTTACTGGATGAGAGGATATACTGAGTGCTTGTGGGATTCCAGAGACGCGGGGGTTCAATGGAACCACAAACTGCGGATGCGCCCCCTTCAATGGCCCATACGCCATCTCAATCCCCGCCGGCTTCTTTAACGCGCGCATTTGCTGCCAGGACACCATCACCGTGAACTGTACGCTGCTCTTGTTCAAAGCACCTTCTTGTACTCACCGATTGCGCTAGAGAACGGCAAAAGCGTGCAGGCGATCCTGAGCGGTGTCTACGACGCGCAGGCCGACACGACGAACATCGAGCTCACTGAAACGCCGTTCAGCGTGTTGCAGGACAACGCCAATCAGCAAACTATCAGCCCCCGTCACCTGGGCGTTCGATCAGAGCCCACACTAGACGGTGCCACCATGCGGTGGCCACTTGATCTTCCTACTAGTTTACCTAGATGTTCGACTCGAAATTCCTTATGATAATTGCTTTCCCTGCTTTTAACCAAGAGAGGACCAGATTCCACCCTCATCACTTGATTCAGACGATCCGTTATACGGATTTAATAAAGATTCCCCCTTTTCAGAAGATAAACCCCATGTTTAACAAAGGCGCCACGTTGAAACGAGGACTGATATTGGTGGCTCATTGTGTTCATACCTCACAAACACAGTTGTGTTCCAGGCCTTACTCGCTGACGGCGCGCCGATGGAAACGTGACGCACGGGAGCTGGGTGCTTTCAATGCGGACGGTGCCCCATGAATTTGAACCGTGGGAACCACGCCTGCACACGAACAACATTTTCACACCAGCGTTCAGAGGTGGTTGGAAAGCAGCGGAAACAGTACAAAGACGCCTTCTTGGGAAGTGAATAAAGTGATTAGTTCAGAACTCCCAGTCGGAGGGACAGTGTTCTCGTCGATCACTGTTCTCGGTTAATCACTGCATTCAAGGACCTCCTAGGCTCAGCCTGAGTTCAGGGGCCTACATGGACCTATGTACATGGACCTACACTGAGACCCACCGACGTACATTCTGCGTAGGTGGATGTAGGTCTGCATAGGTCAGTCAAGGTCAGCTAAGGTGAATGTAGGTGAATATAGGTCGACGTAAGGTGAATGTAGGTGAATGTAGGTCTACATAGTGACCTATGCTGAGAGCATTAGCCTAGCAGTATATCCAATTACAACTGTACTGTACTATTTGACTTGAGGTCAATGAATGTGGGCGTAGGTGAGCTGTAGCACCTATGCCGACCTACGTCGATCTAAATACACCCAGCTCAGATCAGTTAGGTACACCTACGCAGAGCTACGTGCGCCTTTATTGATCTCTGTCAAGGTGGACATAGATGATCTACGCTGACCTATTGTAGCCGACTACGCTGACCTACGTACACCCATGTGCACCTTTATTGACTCAGCGTAGGTCCCCCTTGAATGCAGTGCTAATGGATTTCTTTTCGGATGAGGGCCAGTCATCGTGAGTCGGAAGGAAGGAAGGAAGGAAGGAAGTGGTATAACTGCAGAGGTCCCAATCAGGAACAAGCAGGCTCTGTACCGGAGAGCCAAGGTCTGCGAGCCGAGACTTCGAGTTGAAGGAGCCAAGTTCCTGCAACACAATCGATATTGGTTAATGGCGGTAAGGTCGCAGTTGAGTGAATCCCTTGGACCTGCGGGCGAGTTCTGTTGACTAAAATTTGAAACGGAGCCTATTCGATCCACATCAGACGTCAGTCGGGACTCGCCATCGCGGGTTCGTCGGCCACTGCTCGATCCTTGTGAGGTTAGGTCGCTCTTTGCGAGGCCAGTTGTATCCCGAACAGGCGTTCCAGTACATAAGCGTCTCACGGCTTGCGTGTATGAGGACCGAATTGAGTTCAATTTGCTTCAATTCTGGCTAGATTTGAATGGGAACTCCGGCTTCGGCAGCATGATTTAAAACATCAGCGTAGATGGCCAGGGGTCCGGTCAAGTTCGCGGAAAATAGGCGCATACGCAGGATTCGAAGGAAAAATTGACTATTACCACTCACTCAAGCTCAAGACAGAGGGATCTCCCCTCCGATAATTTTCTTTCATCACGAGTTTAGTGCGCTTGGATGGGGAGCTTAGTTCAGAATCATTTCGAGCTTTCCTTTCAAGTGCACAGGGACAGAGGATCGAGATCGTTCCGTGCTGGTCTACGAGTCGTAGACCAGTAGGGCTTGGATGGACACGATTTGGATCATTTACTTCAATGTCATGTGGTTGGACTCGACCCACTGGAAGGATTAAGGAAGTTGGCGGGGGGGGGGGGGATTTCTGTCGAGTTGCGCAGCTGAAATGAGATGCAACCTCCATCCTCTTGATACACAAGAGGCCGAAGAAGAAAGAGGGATGCTAGCGGCGCACGAAAGAATCGTGTATTTAAAGGGATCATAGAGTTCCGGGAATTTCTTGAATTGGGATGGACTGGCGTCGGCGTGAGCGGGTTTTGAAGTTAATGTTCGGGGTCGTCAGAGGCAAAGTGAAGATGAGGCAAGTGAAGATGCAGTCATCCATAGTGAACAAGTGGATTGATTGCGAACTTCCAAGAGCCACTGAGTCTGGAAGGTGGAAATTGGCGCCAAATCTGCGCTGGCCAGGCAAAGGGAGTTGCTGCGAAGAGGCAAGACGAGGACCAAGAAAGTAGTTTGAAACCGGATTTTGGTGGCCGCCCTCGGACAAAATTACATTTTGCTTTTACTTTTCATTTTCCTGACGATTCCTTGTGAATCACAACAAATCATAGCGATTCATTGTGATTCACAATGGCCTGTCAACCGTGAGAGGGGATTGCCGTTGTGCCGCGGATGTTGCCCTGATCCGCTTTGGCCTGGCAATATCCTTGAACTCTCTGATTCGTCCTTGACCAGTGCTATTAGTGTTATGTTATCCATTACCCTTAGTGTCATTATTAAACAAGGTTCACTTTCTTTACCTCATTCGGGCCTCTTACGGTTAATACATGGCTCACAAGTCTATTTGTTAATTTGTTGAACCGTTGAACGCCGCGTGGGGGGTCTGCCGACTACATCTTGGGAGCTATTGGAGGAGGAGGAGGAGGAGGAGGTATATTATACGGATGTGTGAGAGGACACCTTGGACTCTGGATGCCTCGAAACATCTGAAGGCAACCCGGATCAGAAGCTTCGAGTTCCGCCATTGCCGTCCCCTTTGATCTGCACCCGTTGATGTATTATGCAATTTCACGATGAACTGTCATGAATCACTGTGGACTGTCAGGAATGGTCATGGCAGCCATTATGTTTGCCTATGAACGGCTAGGAACCATTGTGAAAGTCGGTGATCCCTTGTGATTCGTCGTGAAAACAAAACTAACTTATTTTGTCCAAAGGCGGCCTTCATACCGGATGGCTGTAAGAAAATTCGGCGGCCTAAAGGGATTTTCGACTAGCTGGCTCAGCGGCGCGCGCTCATGGTGGTTGCTGGCAAAGAAGCGGTCCGAACGATCCGAGTGATCGACGATCAACACCGCCACATCTTCGCTCTTGCTTCTTGCCACCAACACACTTAAGCCAGCTCAAGCCTAGCACGACGAGCAAACCCTCCCTCTATCATCGGACGCGTCGTGGTGGGAAGGCAGAAGATTGTCGGATCAAGTCAGGCAACAATTATTCCCCCCGACCCTTTAGAAAATCACGTTGTTCGCGATCCGCTCCTGGCTTATTACGACGAAAATAACAAACCCTTCCTTTCCAGCGCCACATCGAGAAGTAACTATTCATTGAATTTGATTTCCACATACGGCGGGATCGTTGATTGAGATTTTGTTGGGCTCGTACACCTTCTGCTCAATCATCACCAGAGAACAGGACCCCGTAGCCTTCGGCATGCGTCCGCTGCATCTGGATAGATGCTACGCCGAGTACTCCAGCCCGATCCTGGGTCCCTTCTTGGCTTGTTTATTCAGTTTTTACCGCCCAATGTCTTAGGTCAATACACACACCAGGAGAACCATCTCTCCGTAGTGCGCTCCTTTTCCGACGAAGATGACAAACACTTCCCTGCAGTGCCGGGCTCCACCGTTCAACTCAAGCCCCGAGTATGGAAACGAGACTTTGTTCTTGGTGTTGGTGGTATTCATTCCATTCCATATACAGTCGGGGGGCGCGTATCGTTGCTTGAGCACATTTTATTTTGGACCTCAAAATCTGACCTCGTGCTGAGCCGCCGTCGGGACGACAAGGCCTCGTAGCATTGGGTATGCGTCCGCTCGATCTGGGTGTGGACACGCCACTTTACTAGAATACCCCGGTTTGATTCCGGGCGGGGTCTTGCTGGTGTTGAACCGCTTTTGGTGGCCCTATTTACCGAATACCTTCCTCGGTGTTGCTGGCGAATTCCTTCCTGGGCTGTTTTGTTTACATTGTTTACATTGGGATACCACGCCTCCGTCTAATACAAGACTGAGGTAAAACTACGTTTACCACGGCGGGTCGTAAGGAGTTAATGGTGTGTATGTGGGTTTTCTGGTTTTTCGTCGTCGTCGCATATCCAAGTCAATCTCGTCCACGTAAATCTCTCCCAGTCATGAATCTCCGCACCAAACCAGACACGTCCGCCGTCTTCATCGTCCTCGTCCGCGAGTGATTGTAAGCTTGGCCATTTCGCGTTGCCAGTCTCCCCAAATTCGACCTGCGAGCCGGATGGACGCGAGGTGCCAATCCGCTGCTAAGTGGTGCGCTAGGCGCTTGTCTGCCATCCTGTCGTCAGGGTCTTTGACGCTCGGGATCCAGTGGTCGAATTTAGGAATGTGGCCTAGAAAATAAGCAGAGTACTGAAGCGGCCATACGGAGGTGTTGTCGACAAACAGGGACTTAACTGCTGCGAGGAGATCGACACGGTCGATCTCCTCGATTCCCTTCTCCACGAGCTTGTTGTTCGTTCTCGTGGTGAGTTCGCTCGCAGCAGTCGTCCGCCATTGCGCGTAACGCGGGCAGTCAACAAAGATATGATGCTGGTCTTCGATCGCGTTGCATCCGAGTCGACATAAAGGGCTCGGGATCTTGCCCCTGGAATGAAGTACATCAGCGGTAGGAAGTTGACCAGAGCGAGCATATAGTTGGACGACCGCCGAGTACGCGGAGTACGCGTGAGTGTATGAGTACTCGGGTGGGGGCTTTGGGTCGTACAGTCGAAGGGCCATTCGTTCATGGTCGCTGGCGGCGATGAGGGTGGCGGCGTTTCGAATTTGGGACTTGGCAACGTAGTTGCGTACGTTGGATTCGATCCAGCCGTCATCGTTGGTAAAGAATGTGTAGTCATCCATGAAGAAGGTGGGGACGGGCGCGACGGGGACTTCGTTAATATGCTTCTGCGCAGATGAAGCATAATGGTCAGCCTCAAAATTCATGCGGGCGGGCATGGATACTTCGGTGGAATGCCCAGGCGTGTACACAATCTTGAGCGGGTTCGTGTGCGTGAGCGCGAGAATCCAGCGGTAGTATGCTCGTCCATTCATGCCGCGAAGTTTTGTTTGCTGGTCGACGGCTGTTTTGCTATCATCAATGAGTCGCACGGAGTTAAGGTGATCGGTGTAGAGGATGGAGTTGGAGTCGAGGGGGTTGGAGAGGGTGAGGCTGGAGATGAGCCCCATCAGCTCGCCATGTAGAATCGAGACGTTTCGGCCCTCAATCTTCATTACGATTGTGTTGGGGCCGGTGAGGGCGGCGGTGACCGATTTGTCGTCGAAGGTGGATGCAGCGGCGGGGACCATGGAACCGTCGGATGCCCAGGTCGATGGGTCGGCGGTGAACGAGGGTTAAAGTGGAGAGATGGCGGCCATTTGTCGGATGTAGGTTTCGGCGGCGGTGCGTCGGTATTCGCGTGAGAAGAGCACCTGCGGCTGCCCGAGGGAAAACCAATTAGCATTGAGGCAGCGTAAGACGTTGCTCAGCTTCGTCCAGTTCTGTCTCGCCGCCTGTGACCAGGTTGTGTTGAATACCTGGTGTCGCGGTACGACAATCATCTTCCCGTCCGCTAGCATTCGCCATTCACCCATGTCGCTTAGTGTTCGGATGCCCTTCGTGCGAAGAGATCGGAGTGAGGTTCCGTCGGGGCGAGCGGCGAGGGGAAGGTTGGTGGCGAAGGTTTGGAGGACGTGCGAAAGGGAAACGTCGCCAGACAGGATGCCATCGATGTGGGTGTTTTTGAGGCATAGTTTTGGCGACATTCTTGACATTGCGTGCTGGGCGACGATCCATCCGAAGGGAAGGCGGCCGGGGTACTGAGTGAAGGAGCGGGAGAGACCGTGGGAGTCGAGGGGGTTAGTGCAGTTGTTGATGCTACATGTCCAGTCAGCGAGGGTGATGAGGGCGAGGGTCCGGTAGCTGGGGATGGGGTGATTGAGGTCGCGGTGAAGACCGTCCACAGCTATCGAGTCGTTGACGCGGGCGACAGCGGGGAAGTCGAGGCCGTGGAGATCTGTGGGAAGTGTCAGTATGTCCGTATTGGGCATGAACGGCATCCCGATCTCCGCGTGGATCTTGGTCTTGATTCGTGTGTCGAGATCTTCTGCGTCGGCTCGGGAGATGGGTTGGAGAGAGAGTAGGGCGCGGGCCTTGGAGAGGACGTTCTGCTTGATGATTTTACGAAGGAGGGTGATGGGCGCGCGGCGGATGAATTTCGGGAAGGTGAAGTCGTCGATGAAGGCTCGGAGTTGATCGCGGCGTGATTTGGGGTTGTCAACTTTGGCTCTAAGGAATTCAAACTCGTTAGCTACCAAATTGACTTTATGAACAGATACCGAAAGCGGGTTAACACCCGCCCCGACAGTTATCGAGTCAAATTCAGCAGTTTCCGGCGGTGTTCCCGTCGGCTCAAGGACGAATGCAGCTGATTTTGACCAGTTTGTCGTCCAGCCGTAGGTGAACTGGAACCGTTCCATGGCGAGAACATTTCGGCGAAGGGAGGGGAGGGTGCGGGCGAAGAGGTGGGAGTCGTCAGTTGCTTCGACCATTCCGACGAGGGTGGAGAGGCCGTCGTCCGGGAGGTGCGGGTCGGCCTTCTGCGCCTTTATGGAGGTGATTATGAGGGCGTCGGGGTTGTTGGCGAGCAGATCGTTGAGGTAGTGATGGCCAAGGCTGGTGGTGAGCGTGGATTTGACGGGTGAGAGCAAGCCGCCTTGTTTTGTGACCCCGGAGATGGTGATAGGTTCCGTGATGCCATGGGCTGTTCGGATAAAGCATCGGGTGTCGGACTGGGCGGCGCGGTCGAGGTTGGCAATGGCGGCGGGGAGGCCATAAGCCAAAATTGCGTCATAGAATCCTTGGGGAAGTAAGTGGTCAAACCCTTTCATCTGGTCCCGCTGGAGACCGTAGACCGTAACGTGGTTGCGTCGCGCCCAGCATTTTACCCCGCTGAGATAGCTTATGAGATCACGCGTCTGCACACCGTGTTGTGTTGCCACCTGGGTGTCGGGGAGGATGCGGAGTTTTGCGATGTAGGGAATGAGGTTGTAATTGAGCCAGGCGAGGGGAGAGTTGGCGAGGAAGTTGGAAAGGAGGAGGCCGCGCCAATTGGAGAGGTCAGTACGAAGGCCGCGCTTGTGGAACATCGTCTGAAACATATCCTTTAGATCGCCGGGGAAGCGTGCATTCATGACGATGTAGTTGTGCAGCTTGAGGACAATCGTGAGGGCGGTATCTGACAATGACTTAATCAGCCACTTTTCCCATTGATCTCTACCCGGCGCCGGACGTGGCGTCCCTTTGCGAAGGAGGGCGCGGAAGTCAGAGAGAGAGGCAGGGCGGGGCCATATGAAGGGGTCGTCCTCGACGCGTTGCTTGATGGTGAGCCATGGCTTGACGATGTTGGGGGGAGTATCGTGGTGGTAGAGGGAGGACCAGTAGGTGCGCGATGTTTCTTTGACAAGGTCTGGGTCGCTGAGAAGTTTGTCAGAGCGTAAATCGTTAACGGTGGTGGGCAGCTCGATAAACTCCCCCGGGGTGATGAGGCGTTTTGTCGAGCCGCCTTTAAGCGCCGTCATAATTTTGTACCGGTCGGATGCTTCCTTCCTGCGTTTGATCTCGCTCGCGCGCTCAGCGAAGAGGGCGCGGTGTAGTTTCCGTTTGTCGAGGATGGCGAACTGGAGGAGAGTTTGGTGGAGGGAAGGGTTGGCGTGGTGTTCCTTGTAGAGGCGGTTGTAGGCAAGGTTGGCGCCGTAGGAGAGAGTGGTGGTTCCGGGCTCGCGGATGGCGCGGATTGCGCTGCCTACGAATCGGATTTGGGCGATTATGTTTTCGATGAGGGGGTTGGAGATGTTGGTGTCGAGTCGTTTGGTGAACCGGACTACACGGCTGTACGCCTCTTCGGAAGTGGGGATGATGATGGCTGTGAATGCGTTATACACGGTTAGGAAAGAGTCATCGTCAATGATTTCGACGTCGTGTAGCCCCGTGTCCTCGAGCCGTTGGTCCATCAATTCGCGAAAGTTGTCGTGTCGATGTTTTTCGGCGCGTGGTGGGAACCTGATGCGCGGTTTAGTAAACATAGGTCGAAAAGTGGGGAAGGTGATGCGGGCTGATCCGGTGGGGTTGGTGTATACAATCTTAGCGACCACGGCGCGGTGGTTGGTGAACGGAACGAAGTCCTGTGATTTGTCAGCAACATTAATTTCACCATCGACGTACGACCGATTGGACGACACGATGCGGTCGATGATGTTCCCTGAGGTGGCGTCACGGTCGGCACGGCTGGTCCAGTCATGCTGAAGGTTACGATCAGGGTTGTTGCGCCAAAGATCGTGGCCGTCAACGTCATCCAGGAATTTGAGATATTGAGTTCGAGCTTCGAGGCCACCGGAGGATCGTTCGGATGCCGATACGGTCGCATTCAAGTCGCCGCTGAGGGTCCAGGAGGTGGTGGTCGATTGTACGAGCTTTGTGAGTTCAGGCCAGAAGTTGCGAGTGGCGGGGGTTCCGGGGTCCCACGGTGCGTAGGTGCCAAATACTCTGTGAATGAAGCTCGTGCCATTATTAGCCTGAAGTACAATGTCTACGGCGATTACGCGACCGCGGAGCGCGGCGGCGGTGATTTGGGCACATTGGGCAATTTGGAGACTCTTGCGGATGCCGAGAACGAGACCCCATTTGTAGAGGTGGTGATTGTCGGCTTGGACGCCGGGTTCTTCAAAGATATTATAGTCGCCATTGGGGAGGTTGGGGCCTGTTTTGGTGTTGGTCTTGCTCTCGGTGAGGGTGAAGGCATGGGGGTTGCGGCCGTTTATTGTGATATTGATGTTGTAGAGTTTGGCGGAGTGGACGAGGCCATTTGCGTTCAGCGCGTACATTGAGAAAGGTGAGGCGGCGGCAGCGGTCTGAACGAGGGACGCGAGGATCACAAGAAAAGCAAGAAAAAGTAGCGCAGTTTTCGGGGCGTATTGTACATTGCGCGGTAAAGTATCTGAAAGGCAACGGGGGCGGCTCGTTTTTACACTACACGGTCCTCTCATCGTTCTCCTCGTTCGAAATCCGCCGGTCCCGTCAGGGCCTTTGGTATAGCGATGCATCAGGCTCGGCTTTTTAATCATGCCAACGTCTTGAGTTTCAAAACGAGCCGCCATCAGTTTGCTAGAGGTACGACGAAGGAGGTAACGCACCGCCATCGGCATATCCTCGTCCTGGTCGGCGGCTGTAAGCTGCCTAGCAACGCTTGTGGCGCTGTCGGGGGTGGCGGAACGGCGGAGCCGTTTGCTAGTGCTCGTGGAAGCATCGTCGGGCTGGGAGCGGGGGCCGAGGGTGGTGATGCCGGGTGGCGTGAGGGGGTCGGTGGGTGCAGGCGTCGACGTAGGCGGGGCGGGGATGTGCGGGCCAGCGGCGAGACGGGGGACGTTGCCGTGGAGGGCGTCGAGTTGGGCTTGGGCGACGGCGCGCTCTTGTTTCAGGCGGTCGAGGTCAGCGCGGGCCTCCTTGCGCTCGTCGTCGTCGACTGGGCTCCTGAATGTCATCCTCGCCGTACTGATGTTATTGTCAATGCGGGAAAGGGTGGCCTCGATCTGGTTCTGTTTCTGCATTAATAAGAACCCGCGTCCCAGTTCCTCCTGTCGGTTGCCGATGCTCATCGCGAGATTCGTAACGGTCGATATGTTCTTGTCGATACCGACAAGGTGTTCCTTCATCTCGGCGTTGCGCGCGCGGGACTCGCGCTCGTTGTTTTCCACACGCCGTGTGAGCAGATCGATGGTGCCAGTGACCTTCGCCGCGCCTTCGGCGATGACAGCGGTGGGGTCAGCTCGCCATGACGCGTTAGTGTTGAGGGTAAAGAGGAGCTGGGGTGCGCGTAAGCCATAGACTTCTGTTATTTCCTTGCGGAAGCGGTCAGTGCATCAGTAAAACAACACATTTGTCTTTGGCGTTTTTGCCTTTGGAACACGTCTTTGGCAATCTTTGTCTTTGAGGCGCGTCTTTGAGAGTCTTACGTCTTTGGAACCACATCTTGCAGAGTCTTGGTCTTTGGTATCAGTCTTGCCGCTGTCGAGGGTCATTACTGAAAAGTTCCACTTGTCATTTTACCAATACATTCGAAGTAAACCACTTTTGAGGGCCAGAATGTAAGTATGGCATCGTTGCAATCAAGTTGCGATCAACTGTTCCGCTCAGGCCTAAGTCGGGCAGTTTGTTCAGGCATTGCTTGAGGTTGGTAGGAGGTGCTATTTGCCTGTACAGCGGTTTAGGAGGGCATTGAAACCAAGTCGAAATTCGATGAGGAGGTGAGGTCACGGTGTCGGAGGCCCGTGAGGGAATTTGACTTAGTCCGCGTTCGTCGTCACTGAGATTCTGATCAGTTATGGCATCGGCCATGATTGCCCGAGGAGGCCCGTGCGCAACCATAAATATCTTCACACAAAAGATGGGATCAATCGTTCGTTGCCTTTCCCCCCAGCTCGACCACTTCTTTCCCTTGCGTTTTCCCATGCGATGCCCCCCTGCCCTTCACCTTGAAGTTCAAGTCCACGGTATCCCTCCGCCTCGGCCTGACTCCTTCAAGCCCACGCTACTCTTTTATGGCTCAACCCAACATACTCTGCAAGTTCTGGCTTCAAGTCCGTCAAGACGCCAAGCTTGAAGTACCTCAATGTTACCAGGTCCGGTTTGTGGTTACCATCCAATATCTCAAGATTCCAAGTCCCCAAGAGCTCGTGACGTGTCCAATTGCAAGAACAATGTGCTGAAGATCATCAACGTGCATTCAAAGCTGTTTCCCGCGTTTTGTGCACCGTCCAGTGCCCCTCTTGGCCACCATCGCCTGCCCCGGGGCTCCCTCCTTCATTCTCGGTGCCCTCGGTGCACTCGCCATTCCGTGCGTTCGACGCTGCCGCGTCACGACCAATGTGGGACGAGCGAAACTCATTTGGAAGGATCGCCAGGAGTCGTGATCTTACGTCGGGTGTTTTGCCGTTTATTTACCATAGTTTATCTATCCAATGTACCTGTCCGCTGCAATCAAATATTTATACCGGTCTATTGCATCTTGAGCGCCCTCTTTGCTGTCTTTGAGTGTCTTGAGAAAGAACTTTGGCAAGGACGAACGACGTCTTTCCCAAGACGTTTGTCTTATCTAAGACAAAGGACCTGGGTTAGCCAAAGACGCGCGTCTTGGAGAAAAATCCGTCTTTGGCGTCTTTGACGTCTTGCCCAAGACGCCAAAGACGCCAAAGACAAACCTGTTATTTTACTGATGGGTCCGCCAGGACGTCGGCGGTGGCAGCCCAGCCGTGCATGGAGACGATGAGGTAGTCACGTTCGTTGACGGCGTGCCGCGCTTCGGCGAGTAGAGATCGGCCGTCCCGCTCAAAGGCGGCGAACCATCCACGAACATTGTGCATGGCCGTCTCGTCGATCCCAGTGGTGCCGCCGATGGCGATCTCGAAGGCATACGAAACCTCTATTTGGCGAACCCGATTTACCCAATGGTTCTTCCCGTCGATGGATATGGAGCGGGCGGTGGCGGCCTGGTCGACGTGTGCGGGGAGGGCGAAGGTAACGATAATCCCGGTACCCGACTTGAAAGCGTTCACGGTGTGCTGTCCCGCATTGTCAAATACTTTGCGGACGGCGGTGATCACCTTCTCAGTCTTCTTCTTGTCCTCTGCTCCATCACCGTGCTTCTCCTCGAATACCTCCGCAACTCGTAGCCACATCCGTTTGTCCTTTCCTTCAATCTGCGGCGCCCATGAGACTTCCCATCCGGTTGGAGCAAGCGCATCGATCCAGTGGTGGAGTAGGTCTGTCCGAGGTTCAGCGGCGGGGTCGGGGGAGACGAGGGCGGGGCCGAGGTGTAGATAGCAAGAGGCGGAGACGTCGCGCGTGCTGAAGGGTGAGACGACGACCGGGATTTCGCGTACGGCAGGGTTAGACGTGCGGATCTCGGTAACTTTGAGCTGTACGGTGGGAACCGGATCTATCTTTTTATCCCCTTCTTTGTAGACGCCGCGAACGAGGAGGAAGTTGCCGCGGGGGACAGCTTTTGTGAGCGACAAGTCAAACTTAAAAGGGGTTATGGGAGTAGTGGGGAGACGGGCGGTTCTGCCTTTAAAAGGCGGGGGCGTTTTGGGGATATCCATGCGGGTCAGTGTGCGGGAATGAATAGGGGGTTTCTTGGGATGGTATATGGGATTGCAGGAGGAATTATACGCAAGAAAGGGATGGGAGAATGTAATTTACAAGAAGGCTGTTAAAATTTTTATCTAGCGGGTGAAAACAAGAATGGGGGTTGAAGGGGGGGGTAATCGGGGTATGCGGAGACGGCTGTCTAGTTTTTAGGAGGCGACCGTCGACGGTTGTCGAGATCTCGGGGTTTCGGTGTTGTGATGGTGGTGGTTGTTGTTGTTGTTGTTGTTGTTCGATTTGATGTGAGTACAACTCACTGCTGGTCTCCACTGCAGCCTTATCGACGTATTTTCCTTGCAGGCTCAGTAAATCAATGAATTACAACTAATCAGACCTCGTAGCATTCGGTATGCACCCGCGTTCAATTTGGCACGTCACTCACGCGGGATACCCCGGTTCGATTCCGGGCGGAGTCTTAGAAATCCTGAGATGGGCTTTTTGTGTTTTTATCTCCAAATCTGAACTTCGAGACGTTCGTTCTAACATAAGCACAGGCAAAATATCCGCAAGCGGATGAATCGTTGTTCAACGTTCAACGTTCGATGTGAATCCTCACTAGTACAGTAGTACTCACCGGGCCGCTGGATGCGCATGAAATTGTCTTGGTTTTTCTTGTCCTCGCGAGTACAATCTGCCGTGGTGCAGTCGTCGAATAGTAAAGCAAGGAGAAAAAAGCGAACGGTGTGCGTGTGTATATCAGACGGAATGCGCGGAAGGCGGTGATGAGGGAAGGTCAAAAGCCCTTCTCGAAGCAGTTCCCCAGGAGAGACATTACTCGGATGCGGGGCTAAACCTGACAGTGGACTTCCTGAAGGTTGACGGTACCGCCTACGCTAGCAAATTTCGATCTTTGAGTCCGGTGTAACAAGAAAGAATTGTGAAATGGAGTTGAATACTATTACGGACACAGATTTAAAATCCTGGGATAAATACTGGTTACCCTTAGAATTCGGCTTCTCCGGAATACACTGCTATAAATTAACTCCAACAAACGCGTTCGAGACGACTAGGAAGCATTCAAATGGAATTGAATGCCGTTCCCCCAGCCTTCGAATCCATATTGACGACGTCCCATAACCCTACATCGCGAAATAAATAAGTGGGATACAGCAGCAAGGCGGGACAACCTACCCATGACTTCGAAGAACTCTCTCAGTCCCATCCCCTGGGCCGCAGCAAAGTCGGTCCCAGTTTCCTTGAGCGACTTCATAGCTGCACGCAAAGCGTGAACCATCGGCACGCAGGAAGCGAGTGAGAAGACTGGAAGGGAGCCGGTGAGACCCGAAGCAATTGTTCTGATAAGTTTTTTTCGCACTTATTATTTTGGCTCCCGAGGCCTCGGCCTCTTGGGAAGTGAAGGACGGCGTCAGTCCACCAGAAATGACGTTCACAAGAACCTGGGAAGATGGTGAATCGATTTCGGGTTGCGAAGCATGGGTCGTCTCACTGGCTTGGGGCCAAGCGCGGCAACGGTTCGCTCGAGCAGCTCCTTCGTCTTGACGCCCTCGATGAAGCAGACATCTGCTCCAGCGTCGGCGGCCAGTTTTAATCTGGTGAGTGCCTCATCCATGCCGAGAACTTGAGCTGAATCAGTTCGGCCAATAATCACCTGTGGGTCAAACAATGTATTAGATTTCGTCGCAAACGACAAGGAAAATCTCACAAAATCAGAGTTGCCGGGTATTGAATCGCGTGCTAGGACAGCAGCACGGATGCGAGTGACAAATTCCTCCCGGGACACAACTTGTTTTCCGAGCAAGTGTCCACACCGCTTGGTTTGAACCTGGTCTTCGATATGCAGGCCAGCAACACCCGTCTTGGCGTATTTCGTCACGGTCCGTGCAATCATAGTGGGGCCACCAAAGCTGTTAAGGAATACGAGGTTGACTTGTTTGTTTAACGACGGGAGAGCTGACCCAGTATCGGCATCTGCAATCACGGGCATAGTCGGCTCCAGGCTGCACACCATTTCGGCCGCCTGAGAGAAGAGTTAGCTTTGAAGGAAATAAAGAAATCACGCAGAAGTACCTGGGAGAAGTCGTTGAGTGTTGCAATTGCAAGGTCTGGTTGTCCAAGTCTCTGCAAACGATTAAAAAGGGAGTTGTAATAAGAGCCAAACACTCACGGAGGCTGTGGTAGTGGCCCCGCTGTTGAAGTCTGTTAGCTCGAGATGTTCACAGAGTGCACGAAAAATGGAACCTTTGGTAAAGACATTCGAAGCCGGCCTCTATGGCGCATCTTGCACTGATACCGTCACAGATTCCAGGCGCAGTCTAGCAAAGTTCGTTGAGAAAGTTCACGGTGAAACTGAAAGTGTGGGGAGTACTGACAATGATACCAGGGCGGGCGAGCATCTGGCGCAGGAGAGTAGCCGGGTTTTTCGATAGAGGCCCCTCCAGGTAGTTAACGGGGTCGAGGCAAGCATTGTAATACACAGGAGCGCCGTTGCCATTCAGGTTGCGAGCTTCCTGCTTGGGATTCCAGGCGACTGCTGCAGGCATGTAAGAAATATCGAGTGCGGGAGACATTGAGAGTAGTGGCTGGTGGCGGTTGGGTGGATGGACGAATGGGGCGGATGGGTTATTGATTTCGCCGTACAGACCATAGCAGCTTTTAAAGGAATCCAAGGTGAATCCCTCCGTGTCTGAATCGGTGTTAGCAATACACTTTGACTGGGCGCCGCAAGTGGATCCACCTCGTAATTACTAATCCCACTGAAAGAAACCAGTGCATACTGATCCGGAGGTTTGGAGGATGGATGAAGTTTCCCGCTGTATATGGCGAGTAGCGACCCAAAGAGGTATGGAGCCGAGTGCTGGCAACTTCGATATCCTGTCCTGAAGAAGCCCTCTCGAATTCCAACCAAAATCCCGGGAAATAAAAGCTAGAGGCAGGACTCACGAGGCACGCCTGTCCGTCTCTCTCTCGATACACGCAATACTCAAAACAATTAAGATTATTGGGTGCGCCCACTCTTCTGATTGGGGATAGTGACAACCGTGTCAAGTTGTTTTGTGTCGTGTGCGGTCGTGTGCCAGAACCTCACAGTAAATGTGGGTCAGATCTAGTAAACCGAACGGCGCGGAGGGAAACCTGAGTACAAGGGGCGTTTACAGGAGTTATTTTGGAGCCGATATCCAGTGCGTCGTCTCCAAGGCGCCAACGTAAAGGAACGAGGGAGTTACAGGCGACATGAAATTTGCAGAGGTGCCCGCGCAGGAATCGGGATGGCTGGGGACGTCAAATATATCAGGAGAAAGTTCGAAAGGAATAGGGAGGGCGGAAAGACGAGGTGACTGAGAGAATGCTAGGTAATGTAAATGGCGCAAAGAACGGAGGGAGCACGCAGATGCCGTCGAAGTCGCCCGGCGCGCATACGGCGATAGAAGTGTCCAACTCGTCCGAGAGGAAGCGCCACGAGTGCCTGGATCGTCGTGCAAACGAGGTTGACCTGTAGTCAAAATGAAATCCAGCCAGCTGCAGCCGCGCTGAGTATCGCGAACGAGGGGTTGAGTGACCGAGCGACGAGAGAAAGCTCACGCATATGCCGTCAAAGGCACTGTGCCGCCGCAGAAACCACGGTCCAAGAGAAGAGATAAGACGCCGCAAGCGTTGAAACACAGGTTCAAATCATATTTTGTACGCTGCAGCCGCGGTGGACGTTGAGCGCGTCGGGACCGCGATGGTGGTGGTGGGAGGAAAGACTCGGAAGGAGAACGGCCATTTGATCCGAGCACCGCCACACCTCTTCTTCCTTCCACCTTCCACAACCGACCGACTTGCAAACGTCTAATCTTGGAGCGCTCTTCCGCCACCTGGCCCCGCAGAGTCCTCATTCTCTCTCCATTCTCTCCTGACCCGCACGTGCCGCTCTACTCGACTAGTCACTAAATTTTCCTGTGCTCGTCTTCCTGCCGGTCGTCTTCCCGCGGTGTGAGTTTTTACAGCATCCGTGACCTACTAGTAGTTGCGTATTCCGCATCTCACGCTTACCCTAGGGCCCTCCGCCTTACTCTTACCCATATCTCTGCCAGCCCTAGTCGACCACAGTATCGAGGTGTCATCATGACGCATGCATCATCCGAAATCGCTCGCACAAATCGAATCCGCGCGCTGATGATCGAGTTGGTTCTGCCTCTGCAGAGTTCGCGCGCCGCTCGCGACGTCATTCTCTTCTGGCCTCCCACATTTGGTGACGCTCCTCGACCAGATTTACCTCTTCCGCGCCACTCTGTGCCGTTCGCATCCCTAGCCAGGTGCGTGCTACTGTATCGCAGACTGCATCGTCTCGTTACCATCCCCTTGCCTAAATTTCGGCAGAGCGAGTCGCAGACGCCTAAGGCCGTCTGGATTAACCTGTACCTCCGTCCAGGCCCTGGTACGAATTCCTTTTCTGCATTGCGAATTCCCCTCAACATTACATCCGACGTCTGCCTCCGCATTGTCCGATGGCTCGCCGCCAAGGACCCCCTCCCGCTCGGGAGTGGTCTCCACGCGAAAACACCTCCAC